>CANNZV010000147.1:0-425460 GCA_947561585.1 Caprella mutica
CCAACAAGTTAATATATAACGCTATAATATCCCCTAAACCCATTTACAGTATCCTTTAAACCCCTTTAAGTCCTTTCCTTTTCATTTTGTGTGCACCCCATTAGCTAATCCCCTTATCCTCACTTTCTCTTTTGAGGATGGAGACCTCAGGCCCATCGCCCCGAGGGTTCATTCACCCACTGGATCAGACTCTGGCACTCGCTGTAATGCTTAGGCAGAAGTAATGACCGATTTGAACGGTGGAAATCATTGAAATTCTGGACATTAATTTTGCACCTTATATATAGTCTAAAATCAAATAAAACAGAAATGTAGATGCACCATATACCATATATGCACCATATTTACATCATATATGTAACATATATGCACCATATATGTACCATATCATAGAAAACATGTTCTTTCTTTGAAAACACATACAAAATTATAGGAAATATGCTTCTTTGTGTATAATATCTATTTATTTAAGCATCTAATTACAAAGAAACTATGTGCATGGATACCTAGTTAAAGCACATATGCATAATGACACACATACCTCTGTGTGTATGACTGTTCCGACGACGGACGGTGTGCCCCAGGCTCTCTCTCTGTCGTTTTCTCTTGGCTTTCACTTTCATGCCCTAACTCTCTTAGTGTGTACGTACATTTGTACGTCTGTGTCTGTCTGTGTGTGCGTGCGTTTGTACGTGTTTTACGACAGCTATCAACGGCACACCTGTTTCACCTGATATTCTATCGTCTCATTGTATTTAGATAAGGAGTAGTAAAAATGAAAGTCATTCTTTAATTACTCTATATGAATCATATCTCTTTAATTATAGTTTAATAAGATTATGTTTCATACACGTGGTTATTATGGTTCACTTGCAACGGTTCACGGTTCCCACAGTATAAGGTTCAAAAATTATGTGAATTAAAATGTACGTTCATCTTGGAATTATTCAGTTTTGTAATATTTTTTTTTGCTGGAGAAGATGAAATGCGATTTCCCTTCACTTTGTAAGAAGCCATGTTATTTTTCATTTTATTTTTTATTATATTAAAAAAAATGTATTTATAAAAAAAGCACAATATATTTTCATTAATAAATGAAATCGTGTGGTATTTTCTTTGTGAATTTATTTTAGGAAATAAGCATATTTTCAAATTATTAAAATAGAATATTATTAACATCAATTAATCCATATACAGTTTTGTGTATTCACTGTATAATGAAAATAATGAATGTTAATAATTATGAACGAGTGCATTTTTAAATGGTAAAATCTTGAATAACAAACTTTAAAAAATATAAACATTTTACACAGCTATGGAAAACAGAAAAAAAATTATTGTCATTTATGAGTTTCGATCCCTATCTAGACTAAAAAAATGTTCAAAATTTGTCAGGTGTGGGGTTCGAACCCACGCACTCGTACGAGTATCAGAGCTTAAATCTGACGCCTTAGACCACTCGGCCAACCTGACATGCTAGAAGTATTATAGAAACTTTATTTGTACATAGTAAGTCAGTCTTGTTTTGTTTTGATTATTCAATGTAAATCGTTTGAAATTAATGGGTTCATAATTTTTTTTTAATTAATAAAGAATTTAGTGTTTTGATTGGTTATAAAAAATAATAACAATTTCAAAATTGTAATAAAATTGATTATTCATTTCACTCTAGACTATCTACATATTTAATAAGTGTTTATTGAATTAATAGTATAATTATGCAATATAATAAACACAATTTGGTTAACCCAAATTCTAAAGAGGTCTACCTCCACAGGAATGCTAATAAGTAATTACATATTTAAAAGTTCAAGGTAGTTTTAGCATTGTAAGAGAAACACGAATTGTAACTAAATACATGTGATAGGGAAGGTATAAATAAATATAAATAATATTAAATAACACAACATTGAAAATCTTTAATGTATTTTAAGTTAAATAACATATTAAAATCATATCCTATAAAAATAGTTAAAATTAAAATTAAATATAAAATTGGATTACATTAAAATAAAGACAACTCAAAAATATATTTATTTCTTTTATTCATACCAAGCATTGTATTAATTACCTTTAAAATAACAAAATATATAACTATCCTATTATCAACATATATTATTAGATAATAATTATAATAATTTAGTTATAAAGTATATAATTGCTCCAGTAAATGAACTAATTAATAACACTAGTTTTATTTCACTGTTAATAACGCTGAATAATAAAGTTGACCTCGTATCATACCTACAGTAACCTATATACATTATTTACATGCTTTTCTGCCCTCTACACCGTGAAGATACATGTAAGTACTTAAGACACTTTCCCTTGCTGTATCAGGGCCAAGAGCATCTTAAAGTTTTTTTTTAGGTTTAAATAACGTATTATCACCGTAAAAAGAAGTATCGATACCATTGGTATGATTGTAAGCTTGAGCGTAGCTAAAAGACTGTTGGAATATCTACGGATGCGTAAAAAATGTATACAGTAGAACTCCTCTATAATGAATCTTGTATAGAGAATATAGTATCATGAGTATGAGCCTCTATAGTCAACAAATTTTCTTTAGTCTATAATATAATACCATTAGCTTTCTAAAACTGATGGCCATTTATGGCAGACTAAAGAAAATTTATTCACTATAGAGGCTCCTTCCTTTCTATGCAGGACAGGATTTCACTATGGAAGAGTTCGACTGTAGTACGTTTTGATCAAATTATTTATGATATATACTACATACAGAATATGTTTATTGTACAGTGTATACACCCAGGTGTGTACACTATACACACCTACTCTGATAACTACACACCTAAGTGTGTAAAGCATTCATGCTGTTATACCAGCCTTGATTATCACTCTTCACTCTTATTACTCTTCACTCTTGACCTCTTGAACCTTGCTTTCTTCAGCGATAAGAGTGCTAAAAAATGAAAGCGTAGATATATAACTATAGGTACCTATAATAGCTACTTATTTTATAGGTACTATATAGTGTACATACTGTATACTCATACACTGTGTAGTGTGTAGAGTATACAGTGTATAGTTTGTCGTATTAAAAAGAAAATAATGTTCAATTAAGATTAGAAAAATTTACATAATGAAATGTTATCTTATATTATTATATTAATAATTAATAACAGTTATCATTGAATTAATTATTATCTAATTGCTTATTTATTCAGATCATTAAAAAAAATTCATTTGTTATTCAATTATTTATTTATGTTATTCTTTGTCATAAGTCATCATTAAATCATAACTTTGTTTTCTTTAGTTTATATTTTTTTCACTATATAATTAAAGTACATAACACTGTAGCAATATTTAACCTACAGTTGACACACTAGATGCGCATTGTGATGCTCTTTTGTTATTTGTAAAGGTCAGAAATATGTGTCTTTGACCGGGAGGTGGTCAGTGAAAGTACACTCTTGTTAAAAATTAACGGATTCATTTATAATGGCATATTTGAAATTATAAATTTATAAATCATTCATTTTAAGTCAGTCTTTATTTTATTTTCAAACTGAAACTATATTAATAATAATTCAAAATATTACTTATTATTTTTATTCGTTTTATGACAGTATCTCAATACATATTTTTTAAATTTTGACATAGTGGGGCCATAGAAGTTTAAGTACGTTTCTCTCTCATTTATCGTAGGCGCCTCCATAAATTTGTGTCTGGGTGCTCAAGATCCAGATTTGCTTATAGTTCATTGCTCTGTGCCGTGGTAGGTCAATGTCCTGCACAGGTCAATCCTATGACCCTGTTCAGTGGTCAAATGAACAGCTGTTTGTCTATTATTGCTTTACTTCTTTTCTTAATCAGATTAAGTTTTTAGTACAAAATAAAAGTCAGTAACATTAAGTATTAGAAAGAAATATTTTAAATAGTAAAATATTTCATGGAAGTTGATTCTTATTGAAAATTGAGTTTTTCATGCGGCTATTTATTTATCTCCTATATATAATTCTCTTAAAATCATTATTTTATTTTAATTCCTCCGATTTAATTAATTTTCTCAATATAAGAGTTGAATTTCGTATAAATTTTCTATTGCTCATCTATATAATGAAATAATTTCATCAGAGAATGAGTACCATACCTACCTACCTGCTCAATACCAAGACAATAGTAATAAGGTAGAATGTTGTGAAATACCTTTCCCACAAACCTAATTCCCCCTCATTGCACTTGCCCTCGAAACCAGGCAGTGTATGTAAACCATATCTGTTTTATTTCAATGCCTAAACCTCTACTTCGCACGTTAACTTCGCCTCCAAAAGGTATTTACGCAACTAAAACCGCACACTTTTAACGAACAATACGAAACCTTAAGTGTGTCACACCTGGTGCCACCCAGAGTTAGAATTCTATGGTGGGGTTATAGAAGATTAAAGTGGGTTCTCTCTTAATTTTTGAGTCGTTGGAGGCAGATTAGAAAAATCATTATTTATCAAGGATATAATGAATTGAAATTCCATCATCCTAAATTTATTTTCTGAAAATTAATTTCTATCTTCCATGGTACTTAAAAGTTATACATCAGTTATAATAATTTTGATATATTTCTAAATCGTCTAATAGATTCTCATTGGGATATTTTCAACCTTTCTGATATATGATTTCTGATCAGTGTCATATTCGTAGATTCAATTTCTTCTTCAATTGTTTAATATGATTTCGTGGGAACCAAATACTAAACACTGTGTAGCTTTCAACACTTGCATTTATTTAGTGTAAGCACATATGTAACATTGAACAAAGAGGCATCATTTAGATGTCACTGAACAAGGTTAAAAGATACTCCTAATAAGTCTATTCACGAAGCGTTCATTAATACGTTTCTAAAGATTCGTAATGAATAATGGTCTTCATTATCATTTTCGTGATTGTTTTTGCTGAAATGATCATGTGGATCATTAAGTACTGTTTTTTGATTTTTCAAGAATGTGTCAAATAGTGAATTTGTGAAGGAACTGTTTTTTTGGAAAGTTAAATTTCCAATGTTAATATCAGTCGCTATCTAAGTAATTATGTGCTTTTCAAGTTCATTTTCAGTTTCTCTGATATACCAAGTAAGGTTACTATAACTACACTAGTAATTTCCAACTTATTTTCACTAAAAAAAACTAATTTAAAAAATAGCATATCTTTCCTGTTGTGGAGTATAATTATTTCAATGTTAATGGAAATGACAGTGCTGTATGACAATTATCATTTCCAATAATTAGTGATTTCTCATATTTTCATGACCTTTTTTATTCCAATTTTGGTTTAATTTTACTTTTAGTTTTGATGAAACCGAGAAGTTTTCTACGTCATTTGAATGATCATTTTCTTCAGAGTTTCGCAATATCATCCAGATGGTATTTCTTTCAGGTATAAGTTTCTAAAAGCGTTTCAACTGTTACACAATAACATTCGTAACACCTAGGTATGCAGCCGAAAAATCGTGACGTGATAATTAATTGTTGACCAATTCACGTTCTAGACGTAGTACTCTTTCGTAACTCTAATTATTGTTCTTAAGATTGGGTGGCACTACAGGTAGGTAGGTAGGTAGGTAGGTTCCCAAGCAGAATGGTACTAATGTGTCAGTTACAGTGTTGTGAAACATTTACCAACAGCTGGAAAACCTCCATTATGAACTATATCGAATATAAATGTACTTATAATGATGAATTACATATTAAATTATAATTTGAAGTTTTGAACCAAAATGACACATTGACGTTCTCATTTATTTCAAAAAATCCATCTGTTCTTTATTGCAAATTTATCACGATTCTTTTGTTTGTTAAATGGTACTTTAAAGATAATTATATCTAAACTTTCAAAAAAATTAGTAATTCCTTGGCACTCCTAACACTAAAGTAAGACCTTGACTCCATGAGCCAGCAGGTCTTGCTAGTCGTGCATGCGTCATGCCGTGACACTGCTCATCAGCTGTGTAGCTTGGAGAAACTCTTAAAGGTATCTGTGATACGGATTTAGGTACTTCCTGTAGCCTCACGGATCTGGTCTCCTTCTGTATCTATGATACGTAATTAATATCCTTCTGTATCTATGATACGTACTTAATATCCTTCTGTATCTTGTAAACAGAATTTAGAATATCTTACCATGTAGGTAGTTCCAGCATCTAAAATTTTGGAATATTGATTCTGGCTCCTCCTTATACGTATTTAAAAAAAATCGGATCTGTGTGATAAGAAGTTAGGTAGTTTTGGTGAAATCTAGATTAATGTTATTGCCTAAAATGGAAACTAGATTCTAGATTGCCTAATATTGGTACGTTATTTCCTTACTGAAGATTGATTCACGATATATCTTAAGAACTTCCCGGTGCAAACTGATACTGGAAAAATGGCTAATGGATTTAGTCATTTCCTCTGATTGTTCTTTTCAATTTGAATACAGAGATTAATTCTCCTTTCAATGAAATACAGATCATTTCTTTTATAAGACTTAACGCTTTATTTAAAAACTTTAAATATTGAAAATCCCTTGGAAGGTACCGTTTACACCGGTAGTTTGTCGAATCTGCTTCGCCGACAGACGGTATAAGTCACGACTAACCTGACCATGACATTTCTTTTCAATATGTTAACGTAATTCGAGTCAATCAACATAGATTGAAGTCTCAACATGATATGAGGAAATGTGGTTTTCGTCATTCCAGAGCACAACGTCATGGAATAAATGATATGTAGGTACGTGACACGAGGCGTCTGCACCGTATATGTCTGCTGGAATATATCAGAATATCGATAATTTGAGACCACTAATTTATATTACAATGAACAATTTAAATTCCGATTAAAAATGGACATTTTTACTATATCTTTAAATTAGTTCAATTTTTTTATTGTTGAAAATAAAATGAAAAATAATTTTGTTCAGATAAATTTCGATCAACTACCGAACGAAATTTACATATTTTATTATGAATGAAAATTTGAATTGTTCTAAATTGAATTTATTTATTTATTTAATTTCAAAAGCCCTCCAAATTTGCTTATCTACAATATCTTTTGTCACCCCTCATCGGATGCTCGACTTTAGCTTTCCTATAGTTTTATCTGACTTCAGGTCTGACTTTCTTTTCAAAGTGAAAGCCTTCAGTTTTGTGTGCGAACTCAACCACTTTGGTTGGTTTGTGGAGATGACATTGGGGTTAAAGTAAGTGAAGATTGCATGTTGAATTAGGTAGAATTTATAGTAGAAAGCGAGTTTAAAACTGTATTACTTTTATTTACAAAATGGTAATGTAGAGTTAAGTAAAATATAAACTTTCCAAGTAAAATATAAATTTTCCAAGTAAAATATAAATTTTAAAAGTAAAATATAAATTTTCCAAGTAAAATATAAATTTTCCAAGTAAAATATAAATTTTCCAAGTAAAATATAAATTTTCCAAGTAAAATATATAAATTTCGTATTATATCTCAATAGAATTTTAGTAGCAAGAAATATATTAGAAAACGTTAAAAGACGACGAAAAAATTGAACATCATTTATGAGCTTTCAAATATTGAAAAATTAGAGATTTCAAAGATGGACACCAATAAATTAAAGTAGCATTTCTTCTTATAAAGTAATATATTTTAAATCAGTAAATAGATCCATAAACTATCCTTCAGAAGTTGCTATCTTCCCATGCAACAAGACACACAGTATATAATGTACTAACAATTTTGTGTGTTCATGCATTCCTGCACGTTAACACAAAATGCAAACTGTTGATTTAGATGAACAGAGAGAATTCACAGTGTTGGTCCACAGTGTTTATGCAGATGACATGTCAGTATTGTAAAGTACATTTTGATATGTTTGGCAGAATAGTTTGATATTTTTCAATTTTGTATCTTAATGAATTCAATTATTTATGGTATGAAATATAAATTTTCATTCAATATGTACTGGCTAATAATTATATTATATTTTTAAATTTTTTTCTAGTTGAAACCGTTTATTCCTACGACTAATACTGGATACAAATGCTATTACTACCTAGGTAATGTTTAGCTTAGGTAAAATGTTCAACCCTAGAAAGTGGGGTGAATCATGATACCCAGCAGAGTATTTCGCCACCCTATACCAACCAGCTGAAAAAAACCTGTTAGAGACTGCAGACCTGCATTGACTTCTCTAGACTGACTGGGCAGAGAAATAAATATGCAATGCATATATGTAATGCACTTAGTTAAGGGTGTGTATGCAATTAGAAAAAAGTGGTTTTTGCTGGAGAAAACCTTTGCTTTCTATTGGTGCAATACAGGCATAAACACGGCAGGAAAGAAGCAATTTACTTGTTGTCGATTTTATAAAGAAATTAGTAAAAAAAATCTTCTGCTTCAATCGTGACTCTATTAGATTCAGATAAGTTATTCATGTTTCCATATGGCCTGAAGTACCGAGTTTTGAGATAGTGTTATGCCATTGCAAGACTGTAAGCTTTCTTACTCGGAGAAACCTGAAATAACATCTACCATGGACACGTACACCGTGTTCTTTTGGTAATAGTTTCTACATTACCATCGAAATATGGTGAAGCTTAGATATGCTCAGATGTTTAGTTTTATCTCAATACCATGGCTTATCAATTCAATAATCTATTTAACATTCCATACATTTAGATGTGAAACGTTTAGAATAAATTATTGACTCAAGATGTATTAAATTCCTAGATCTAGATGTATTAAACTACCAGATCTATACGTATTCAATTCGCGGGCATCAATAAAGTTGTTCTTAGATCTTTCAATTGACCAAATGTTGTTAAATCTACAAGCTATGTGCTAAGTAGAAGCGGTTGAGTCTTAGCCTAGGTCATAACTAGATGTATTCAATTCGCGGGCATCAATAAAATTGTTCTAAAAGCTTTCAATTGACGAAATGTTGTTAAATCTACAAGCTGTGTGCTAGGTAGAAGCGTTTGAGTCTTAGTTTAGGTCATAACTCCTCGTATTTGGCCTTTCCCTTTTTACTGGGTAGAGTCAGTTGACCGAGACAACTATGCGGCGTTTGTAAGAGCTACCTCGCTAGACTTTCACTAACTGATACCTCTCGCAATTTCTACACGGGAAGCTCTCGGATAGCGCCATCTGGCAACCATTTCACAGTTTTAAATAGGTTCCCCGGAAGCTCATGATGATAGTTTTTAAAAATTGAATCTACTTTTCATCATTGTAGTATATGATTGCAACCAAAACTATTACATAATAGATGCCAATAAAGTTGTAGAAACGGTTGTATTCATTAACTCATCGCATGCACGGTTTCACTCTTAAATTTTGCCTCGGGTAAATTAATCCTTAGAAATGATCAGCTGCTGGAATTTGAGATGGTTATGCTAGCTATAAATTACACACTTTATTATATTTCAATTATTATAAATATCAATAGAGAGGTTTCAATTGCATTAATAGAAAGCCATTGAAATTGAAAGTCTTCGCGTATTGTAACAATAGATGTCAACCTGACTGACTCCATTCATAGATTCAATTGCTAGGTATAATTCTTAGCATCTTTTATTTACTTTTTATAGACTTAATCAACTTAAAAGAGTATTGGTTTCTTCTTAGTTACCGAAGCTTCAGTTATTTACGATATTGGGAGTTGAAGCCTGAACCAGAAATAGAAAGTTTGAACTGGTTTTGGTTTTATAATCAACGTAGAAACACCTGTTACTTGATTACATTGTTGAAACTATTGATATTACAGTGAAACTTTTGAGATTTGAAGCACCTGAATTATGAAGGACCTGAGTTATGAAATGCACCTGAGTTATGAAATGTACCTGAGTTATGAAGGACATGAGTTATGAAGTATTTTTTATGCTTAAATTATAGAAATTGATATACGTCAAGAATAGCTTCAAGTTATCCCTCAAAGACCATAGTTTTCTCCAAGATTTTAGTCATAGAAAACTATCAGTGCACCTGAGATATGAAGTGGCTCTGATTTGAGAGGGAACCAATACTCAGGAGTTTCACTGTATTTAATTTTTCTTCCTTACTAAAAAAGTCCTCAAATGTTTTGATTGGGGAAGAATGACGCAATCTTGGAAATTGGTTGTTTTTGTACCTTTTTCTCTGTTTTGCCGTAATTAATTTGGTTGCGTAAGACGGAAAGGCTTGGACAACAGTCATATGAAATAAAAAGTTATTCTTGGGAAAAGAGTTTTTGTCAAATTAAGTTGTTGTTTTAATTAAAAAAAGGGTCTTTTCTGCATTACAATGTATAGTGCTGAGATTAGTTGATTTTGAATATTTCTGCATTTTTTAAAACTACGCCAGAACTATAGATCTAGGCATTTTTGCTAATTCTTAAAAAATGTAGAATATCTATATTCTTCAGAAATTTGTTTACTTTAACAATTATCATAGTATTTAAATCTTCCTACTGAACACATTGAAATTATTCATGGGTTCATTGCTAATATATATACCTCTATGAAAGTCATGATATGAAGCCTTTACAAAACTAGATCTATATATCATAATCTCATTGGTTTCCATATAGAGATTACAAAGTCAATGATGGTAATAACGTGACGCAATGGTTGTATGTACCTTTAAATCTATTCACTTATTCAGTCAAAGGAATAAGATTGAATAGAAACGTTTAAATCATTTGTTAATGTTTATTATACATGATAGACTTTCATACACATTGTTTTGCATACCTTGTAAATTCTAGGAATGAACTCTAAACAGTTCCATACTATTTCCAGGCCTAATATAAAACGTATATAATTCCACTAATATAATGACATATTTAAGCAAATATAATATCATAAATATGGTTCCATATGTTAAGAAAATGCCATAATAATACCATATTTTATGTCATACATGTTATCATATTTTATGTCATACATGTTATCATATTTTATGTCATACATGTTATCATATTTTATGTCATACATGTTATCATATTTTATGTCATACATGTTATCATATTTTATGTCATACATGTTATCATATGTTTCCATAATTATGACACATTCAATGTCATTCACGATATCATTCATGATACCATTCACTATGACATACATCAAAAAGATTTTCAACAATGGTACTTACTCAACGCTATTATCTAACTATACTCATCACAGTGCTTCGTAATTGATATCAGGCCATTGTATGTGAACATTAATTATCTAAATGCTATATTGTTCCAACTCTATTAGCAATTAGATAATCAACTTATCTATTAGATAAGCTATTGCACATTGGTACTGTAATTGACACTTGTTTCTGTCGTACCATCTGTTATTTCACCGATTGTACTTGGGTATTTAAATTACAGTGAGAGGGAGCTCCCTTAAAGTGAAGGAGTTAGGATGTATCCCGTATAGTGAACAAATTTTCTTTAGTTTGTCATCAAATACCTTCAGTTTTCTATAAATGATGGCAATTCATCACATACTGAAGAAAATATGTTCACTATAGAGGCTTCATCCTAACTAATTCACTATAGAGAAGTTCTACTGTAATAATATTTTTATTTAGTTCATATTTATTTTCATTCTTTATTAAAAAAATGACCGAACAATTCAGTACAATTTATGATATTGGTTACATAATTCAAATTATTATATAATATACACATTATCATAACCATTAAAGTTAATACGCATTCATCTTTTTTGTTCGATACACAATCGAACTCAATGAAAGAGAATGTAGTATAATATCTCGACAACCTTATAGGTAATTCTTCTACTTTTCTATCGTAAAGAACATGTAGATTATTGTAGAAAAATGTATTAAAATCCTCTTTTCTATTCACTGTGGTTTTGATGCAGGTTGATAGTTATTTTTACTATGCAATATGTTTTTTTGATCGCTGAAGAATTAATGTTAAATGAAACAGGAAGAAGTTAGGATAAATTGTTTAGTTCTGTAGATAGCTATAATATTCTTTTTAGAATTTAAAAATTTAATATCATTATAAACAATTGATAGATATGGACTTAACATGTTTGATTTAACAGTATCCATGTACAGCGATTTACATTTACGAAGGAGAAAGTGATGTTGTATAAGTAGGTCCTTTACCTTTTTCGTCAAAGGCGTGGGTGGGTTATGTTTTCATCTACGTTTGTTTGATTGTTTGTCTCCTTATGACCCCTGAATTTTTTGAGAAGTTAAATATGTTTATTATAAACCTGATAAGAGATGCAATTTTTTAAATCGTGTAGCTACTCCCGATTTGAGTGTTTTATGATACAATTTTTGTTCATTTTAAAGGTAAAATAATATGATACTAATGAAAAAATTAACGGTCGGATTTTTGAAAAGCTATTAAAATCAGAATTTTACTTATTATGAAATTAATAGACAAAATATATGTATACTAATCGTTTGTGTAAGAAAATACAAATAATATTCCACTAGGGATGAACTCTTACGGTGAAGAACATTCATACAATATCTATTTACAGTCAATACAAATAATATTCCACTAGGGATGAACTCTTACGGTGAAGAACATTCATACAATATCTATTTACAGTCAATACAAATAATATTCCACGAGGGATGATCTCTTACGGTGAAGAACATTCATACAATATCTATTTACAGTCAATACAAATAATATTCCATTAGGGATGAACTCTTACGGTGAAGAACATTCATACAATATCTATTTACAGTCAATACAAATAATATTCCACTAGGGATGAACTCTTACGGTGAAGAACATTCATACAATATCTATTTACAGTCAATACAAATAATATTCCACTAGGGATGAACTCTTACGGTGAAGAACATTCATACAATATCTATTTACAGTCAATACAAATAATATTCCACTGGGGATGAACTCTTACGTTGAAGAACATTCATACAATATCTATTTACAGTCAATACAAATAATATTCCACTGGGGATGAACTCTTACATTGAAGAACATTCATACAATATCTATTTACAGTCAATACAAATAATATTCCACTGGGGATGAACTCTTACGGTGAAGAACATTCATACAATATCTATTTACAGTCAATACAAATAATATTCCACTGGGGATGAACTCTTACGGTGAAGAACATTCATACAATATCTATTTACAGTCAATACAAATAATATTCCACTGGGGATGAACTCTTACGGTGAAGAACATTCATACTATATCTATTTACAGTCAATACAAGTTATCTAAATATGCAAATAATATTTATAATGAGTCAAAAGTTCGTCTGTTAACCCTTTACTTATTTATTGTTGTGTAGGTGTTAGATATGTTAAACCTCTATCTATACCTTTCTAACTTTTTTTTATCTTATTACCATAACTGGAACCAACTTGTGTATGTCCTTAAATAAAAAATTAGTCCACGTATTTCTTGTTCAGCTATCAGAGCCTTTTTTATTTTTTCTTCTGAGGATGATGAAAAAATAAGATTTTTTAACATTTTGGAAGATGTAAGGTTGTATTAATGTACACATTATTATGTTTAAATAATTAATAAACTGACTAATAATAATGGGAATTGTCACTGACTGGCAGTAGGTGACTTTGTTCATAGATCCACTTTTCATTCCGACTGCTTCTTCCAGTCCCTTGTACTTAGTTTCTTTATGACGATAGCGATATGGAATTTATAGTTCCGAAGGATACGTCAAGCCCCTTCATTTAAATGAATTTAATTAATCATAATGAAATTGAAATAATTGTTTTCAATTATTTGTACAGAATAATTATCAATTATTCTACATTGGATCTCTATATTGCAAAATCACTATTCTTGATTAAAAATTTAACTATCAGGAAATTAGTAATTATTGAAATTCCTATGTCTATCATACGCTTGAAAATACATCACTTAATTACTCATTTAATTGTTTAAATTATAAATACTCATACGAATAGTTTTTTTTACACACACTTCAGGACGAATGCAAACATTACCATAAGTAAAAAATAATAAAGTTTATTTTAACTGCTAGTTTTCACGTTTGTTTATGGCAGTGTTATTTGACATTATGAAGCCTCAGAAATTCAAGGATGGTGGGATTTACTATGCATATAGTCATTATTTGAATAAACATCCTGAAACATAGACTTGTGAAAAAACATCTGGCAATAGAGTTGTATGAAAAAAGTAAAAAAAAATTTTGGGCTTACATGGAATTTTTTTTAAAAATTTACTTGAATAATAATAATATAGTGGAAAACATCCATTCAATTTCATTTGAAAGTAATGAAGCATGCGCATTTTTTCAAATTGGTTTCGAAAATATGAAGAAGAAATATATATAATACTTTATTTTATTATTTGTATTTCAATATGATGGTTTTAAAAGATTAAATTGAACACATAAATGACCTTATCATGCAGAATAAAAAGTTAGATACTTTTCTTCTTCTCCTGCTTTAATTAATTAATGATTGCCAATTTTAAATAACGATGCAAAAAGAGATGGTAAACATGCTGGAAAAAAAATCTATTTAGCTGATAAAAAAATGAAACATTGATGATGAACATGTCGAAATATTTCAGCTTAAAAATTTCAATATTGACCATTCAAAATTGAACCTTTTTTTTGAAGTAAGGATAGAAAAAATTGGTGACGAACATGTTGAAAAAGTGTTGAACAACTCTCACGTACACTGACCAATTGACCATGTGTGCTATCTCAGAGCTACGTACTTAAGTAGTAAAAACATATATATATATTTTTTTAAATCTTTTTCTCTTCTGAAGATGGGTCAGAACTTTTGAAGGTTATTTAAACTTTCTATATTTTTTGCGTGAATTATCATTCGTATATTACATTAGAAAAAAGGATTGGTATTGCCGTGTGATTTGTTTTGAATTTTATCTATATAGCTCTTATGTGTTTAATATAAATTTTTATTCTTTATTTTAACTTCTAAACTTAGCCATAAAAAATTAGTTTAAATTAATAATATGAATTAAAAGGAAATAAAAAAAAAATTAGTTCCATAGAATGTTGGTATCGAAATCATCAATATATAATAATCAATGTCCATAAATATTAACATATTAATCTGATAATCTTTAATTAATTTTTTCATAATTTCTCATTTTGAATGTATCGTATTTTCCATTGAAAAATATCCAATATATCGTGTTTTTCCATACATTTTCATTCACTTTCAAAAGAAGATCTTATAATAGATACGGAAAAATATTTGAAATAAGTGATTGTGGCGAAACATTCTGAAGATGTTAATCGCGTTTCTTCTTTTTATCAGAGGATCAGAACAAAAGTGTATGATGGCATTTAAAAAGAATTATAATAATGTAAACCTGTATTTTGTAGCTTACATGTGGAAGAAATTTTCATAGAAATATTGGAACGAATAATCTTCGAATAGTAATCGGTATGTTATACGATTTTAATGCCACTTCTCAGATATAAAATTTTAATTCTTTTACTTCATATGTCCAAATTTGTTTAATTCTTCTTTAATTTTTCAAAAACATTTTCATACAAAATGAGAGTAAAGAAAATATTTCTTATATATTTCTAATTGTTTCGCAAAAAATATTTTCCCTGAAATCCGAATACATTCTGCTTAGTACACTTCAAAGAGCGTACCCTCTTCTATATACAGTAGAACTCCTCTATAGTGAATGAGTTAGGATGCAGCCTATATAGTGAACAAACTAATGGCTATTCATGGCAGACTAAAGAAAATTTGTTCACTATTCAGACTACATCCTAACTCATTCACTATAGAGGAGTTATACTGTAAACATTCTCCCCCATTATATCTCCCTCTTCTCACCCTTTCCCTCCCCCCTCATGTACTGTTAGTTGCCCCCGGTGCCATCATCCCAAAGTATAGCATGCCACTATAATTTGCCCCAATACTACCTATAGTCTAATAGATGATAGACTGCACTTTAAGTGATACTTTGACTATCAAAAACTGTACAAAACTGGCTTATTCCGTTAGATTTTATTGCTACTTTATCCTTAATTTTATATTTATTTCCCTTATTTTTTCTATAATTATCCGATACTTTTAAAATAACTATAGTATATTTTTTTTGTATAAAAAGATAATATTTTTCCATTAAAAAATCATTAAACTATATTAACAGAATCTATTGAATTATAAAATATTTCAAAATCGATTAGTATCTTCTTTTCATTATGAAACATTGATTTATTTTTTTCATTATTTACATATATTATATATCCTTGCTATTTTTTTATATATCTCCCACCTCCCTTTTATTAATGGGGGAGTTTTGGGGGTACGGGGTGTGTACCCCCGTATACCCAGGTCATGTTAGTTAAGGTACAAAGGTCAAATGAAGGGCATCGCTTGACAGGATTCGTCATAAGTACAAGAATAGAACTTCCTTTATAAAAATATACCCATTTTAATTATATATAATTTATAAACCTTTTATATAATATAGTAATTTCAGTGCCGAAGTATTAAAATTAGGCGTTTGGTTGAATTTTTTTCGGTTTGTTTAAGTATTATGTTTATATATTATTAGTCTACATTATATCTATAATTTCTATAAAAATAAATACTACCGACGAATAGTTACAATTGCGTGTTTCATTTAAAATTTTCAATATTATTGATTTATTTTGAATATTATTGCTTCACAATTAAATATTACAATATGTTCAAATTTCACATATCTTATGATGATGTGTACAAGCATTGTAATCTCAGGGAAGTTGGAATATTCCCAGTATCCCACTAGTACTTTCACATGTCTGACCCCCTACTGACCTCACAATATGGCACTCATACCTTTTATTCATACCAAACATTTACTTACCATATAAAACAACTCGTAATAATCATTATATATTCCTCTCGTTCCATCTAGGTAACTCTTTCGTGAATTTGATAGTGGGTCGTATTATACCAATTTATTATGGAATAGTTATGGAACACCTGGTATCCATATACCGATACTTTCATATTAGATAACTGTTGAACCCAGCTGTTTAAGAATTTAGATGCCTATATGTAGACAAGATGCGTGATTGCATAAAGGCATCCTGGATACCGGTACTGTTTGAAATAGATTATGTAACATATGGTCATTGAAAAGGTCTCTTACTTGGTTAGATTTAATATTTTATAGTTTAGATAAAACAGCATTGTAATACAAGTTGAATTATACAGAATGTTTCAGTTTCAGTCAATTTACCTTCAATTTCAGAGTTCACTTGAGTGTATTTAGTGATGGTACTTAAACATCCATTCCTTTGTAACTTTATTAACAGTTCAGGCTGTTGAATCCCACCTTTGTTGTTTCAACTCATTTGCAACATTTCAATGCTATTCCTACCTAAACTCCCGTCTGTAACATCCATAGGAATAACACTTCAAGCTGTTCAAACATTGTCTGGCGAGGTGCAGCCATTTTTTCTTACGGTTCACTGTAGCTAACTGGTATTTTACTGTCGTAGATTAATCTTTATTGTAAACGTGGTTAGCACTTTGTGTCATTTATGATGTGTTGACGTTGAATAAGTCATTTTGAAGATTTGAATAATGAACATGCATTATCTGTCATCCATGGTTCACTGTATGGCAAGAATAAGGATAATTTTGCCTAAAACTTGCTTGTTTAACGCAATTTTTTTTTTGGAAGATGCATATTATTTTGTAGCCTATTGATTCATTCAAAATTTGAAGACAGTTGTTAATTTGAGTAAGGATATTGAAAACAAACTATTGGTTTCATCTGATATTGATATATTCTTAAAACTTTCAAAAAAAAACATCGTCTCCCAGAACTGCAGGGAAAATTTGTTCCAGGATTGATCTAAAATTAGTGAATGGATAGTCAAAGTAGAAGAAATAAGTAGAACCATTACTCACGGAAAATAATAACTTGAGTGTTAATGGAGAGTGAAGGGTCTAGTGTTGGTTAGATTCTTTATCCGAAACAAGGGGAGAGTTTTCCAAATGCTCCGCCACCCACAACTCATCCGGTTCTTCTTTTTCTTTTCAATTAGTTAGTTCATGCACCGGTAATGGATTTTCAAGGTGAAGATGTCACTGCAATAATTCCAGGAAAAGCAATTTCGGTTTGGGTGATGAGGTATTTCCTCCTCCTTCTAAAATGCAGTCTTGGAGGCTGGGAGAAATTAATGGTGGGACTCGAAAAATAGGGTGGAAGTGGGGTCGAAAATGAGGGAGGGGGAGCAATTGGAGTATTCGTGTGACACGATTCAAATGGAGAATTTTGAATGGGTTAACTTGAAAGTTTTTTTGAGAATATTTAAAAAAATAAATTTCAGTTATTTTTTGAAAAAATGAACTTGTGGATATTTCTGATTTAATTTTTTTCTTCAGGTGAAAATATTGGAGTTTTAGTCGAACCAGGGATAGTAACTATCATTACATAAATTGAACAACCATCAGTGTCCATAAAATTGGTGTAAAAATACCCTTTTTGACGACACGCGTACACTAGTTGCAATAATTAAATTATCTCGTTGTCTCGAGACAGGGAAAGTGTGAATATTTAACACGTTATTGCAGTTCAGGTTTAGGAGATTTTTTAGAGTCTACCAAGTATGGAGTGAAAACTAATGGTGTCCGGTCTAGTGTTTGTTGATTATGACGAGAACATTGTTAGAGTCTATTGTTCGAGATTATTGTTAGAAAATATTATTTCGATTTTATTGTTTGAGAATATTGTTTCAAAATTATTGTTCGAAAATATTATTGTTCAAACTATTGTTTAGAGAATATTGTTCGAAAATATTGTTACGCAGTTATTGTTTTAAAGCATTGTTAGAGAATATTCCTATTAATAATTAAATAAAGAATACTTTCTCTCATCTCAAATCGAAATGATTGCAATTAAAATATATACGTTCTTAATTAACTATAATTAATATAATGAACTATAAAGATAAAAGTTGATTTTTATTAATTGAAACCAATGAGATTTATATTTTGCGGTTACCAATCTATAGTTTTATATATAATTACCAATCGTATAATATATAATAATGTATTTCATATCGCAGAAATAATTTGCTATCGGTATTACAACATCCAAATTATAACCAATGTAAAAGAAATAATTAGAGTCATAAATATGTCACTATGATCTACTTATGTGCATCCTGTGACTTAAATATGATACATACTGTGAATAGAGATAAAGATGTGAACAGTCAATGAATTTACAGTCATAATAATTTTATGCAAGATAAAGATTCAGTTTTCCATTTATTTAATTTAAATAAATTACATAAATGAATTTTCTGTAATGGTATTGAATTTTATAAATATTGTGCCATTCGTATAGAATATGTTATATTAATGTATAATTTCTCATATTCTATCTCACATTAAATTATTTACATAATCTGCTTCAAATCCTAAATTTTCATCAATCGCAAATAAATATTAATCTTGAAAGTTGAAAAAAAAAATTTACTATCAAAAAATAATCAATTATCCTTACCAGTAGTCTCGAACAATAATCTATAACAACATTCACAAACAAGGATAATCTCGAACAATACATAGTTAAGATTCTATAAGAGAATAACGTATATATTTAATACCAACTAGACCAAGACATTTCAACTGGTCACAAACAACAATCCAAAGTCACTTCCATAACTGCAATGGAAAGTAAAAGGCATATATATCTCATACCAGGGGAAAATAACCCCCCAATTCCCCATTCTTTGTTTCCCCCTAACCTCCATATAGCTTCTGATCCAGTCTACTCACGGTAAAATAATGGAAGTCACGACAATGTGTACATTGCCCTTTACCAAGACTGGTATATGAACCTATAGTGATTTATTATCGTCATCTAAGTAGATTGGTTTATACCTTGCTTGAGAAACCCTCATTATTCATTGTGAATTTTATATTAAATCCTTAGTTAAAAATTTAGCAAATTAACAATATTATGAATTATTCCTGCAATATCTATAATAGTTGATTCTTTTGTCATCTTGTGATTTTGTTTTAATCTCATTTGGTTATTGAATGTCTACTCCATATTTTATTTAGTTACGATAGTTATAAATTTAAGTAGACTCCCTTTTATTTTGAACCCTAATAGAAGCTATTTAATGCATCTATTTCCCATATTAAATACTGACTATAATTACCTCGTATTTAGCAATGATTTGACCTCTTAACCGTTGACCCGTACTGACCACACCTCACGATATGGGAAAGTTTGACCACTGGAGGTCACAGGTCAAATATATTCGTGGTAAATTGCTCGTGTAATTGAGTGTAAAGCATTTGAGCATCATAAATTGATATTTATATTGAATATTGTCCAATTCCATGCATTCAACTCATAAAATCAGAATCTTGCACCAAATGTGACATACCAGATATGATGAAACTAAATATACGTTTTTTCTGAAAGCGAGAGTGCGCGCATTGCGATGTTTCTTTATATCTTCCGTGTCACTCCGTCTACTTGACGGATATGCATTGAAACGACACGCTTATCCAAAGTGTGTAGATATGAAAGCGCGGAGAATTGCGGGTATCGCTGCATTGGAATTTTCGCGCGCAATATGTTCGCGGTTGCGTCGACGTAACTAAAGTGAATTATGGACTTTTGAAATACGGTACTGCTGCTGGTAGGCGAGAGCTGGAAAAAGGTTGTGTGAAAGTCCAGATTGTGATCGGTGTGGAGATGTAAAAACAAGATACAGAATTTAAGAATGATTAATATGCTTCCAATAATTCTTCATTGCTAGTCTGAAGTCAATCACTTCCGTGATGTCAGATTTATTCGAAAAGATTTCTTTTCGATGAAATTTCCATATTAAGGGTATCAAAATATCCACATAAGGGTTCAGGCTTTCGAATAAAGATTCTAAATCTTCATCAATGAAGAAAAAGTTAATACAAAGAAATCAATGAGGATATTCGTGTTGAATAGCTAACAAGCTAATTGGAATTATTGGTAGTTAGCATATTCATTAATAATATTGTTCAGCAAACTCATTATGATAATTCTTAGTTTCAATTTAGGTATGGATGAAATAATTACACCGAACTCACCATATCTCATATCTTTCTCTTTGTTTCGGCATTACCATCATCTTTTGTCTCTTGGAATCTGTCTTCTCCAGATTAGAAAATAAGAATTATTGTTCTGTTGTTTGAAAATGCATCCTATAATGCTATAAGAAAGACTCCTTTGTTATCCTACTATAAAGAAAATACTAAATAAGCATGCATAATATTATGTTAACCTTAAACTATATGTGAATTATTATGATTAAGCACATTATTATTATGATTATGCAATTTAATGATGATAATGCAATTTGTTATAAATATATAAATTTGAGATATTATTTTAGATATTAGATTGGTATTTGTTCTATTTATTATTCATTAAAATTATTTCTGTTAGATCTACCCTTGTAAATATATTTAATTTTTATCAAAGAATTTCATGAGGTATATTTTAATTAAATAAAATTAAAAAAATTTTTTGGGTAAAATAAATTCTGGTAAAATATATTCAGGTTTTATTACCACTATGCAATGCAGGTCCTTTTCATTATCTATATTCAGGTCCTCTGAATTACCTCTATGCATATCCTTTGCATTACGTCTATGCAATGCAATGCAGGTTTTCTGCATTATCTCTATGCAGGTTCTCTGCGCATTACCATAATTCAGGTCCTCATCATTATCACTAAGTAATGCAGGTCCTCTGCATTGCCCCAATGCATGCAGGTCCTCTGCAGTACCACTATGCAGGTTCACGCATCAGCTACCACAGTGATGGTGATGGTTGTTTCTCACCAAAACTACTCCAATTATCTCTTAAAATATATCAAGGCCAACCAGTCGATAGTCAGGAGGTTTATCGTATCTGGGCAGCGCTTTTGGCTAATTTCGTTAATTATGGAATTATGTGATAAGATGATCTGAAGTTGATTTGTTTGCTGAACCAAATTGTCATGTGAATATTCTTTATTTTTATGTGAAAGGAAGATGCAAATTATATTTAAATATTCAATGAAGAAATGATGTTTGAGTTATTTATATTTTTAACTTCTATTTTAAATCGAATTACTATGGAAAATGCCCTTCGACACAAGATATAATTTAAACTAATTTTATGTTTAGGGTATCAGAGATTTAATTTATTTTCAATAGAACATAATTCAAAATATACCCCCCTCTCCAATTTAAAATAATGCATTGTATTCTTCATATTAAATATTATATGTAATATATACAATGCATGTACATAATATGCTCAAATTGTTATCCCTTTAATAATCGTGACATCCTGTGGCTTGGATGTATTTTTCGCATGTCCCTTTCAACAATGGCTTCGGGATGGTATTTCTTCAGAAATCTCGTGTCATTTCACATCAATTACGACACATGAAATGATAAAAAACTGCCCGGCATCCTTCCCTCCATATTATCTGTATTTTAATGCACCTACTTATTAAAGATGATTGCTAGAAGGGGTGGTATTTTTTATGTAGCAAAATAATGTCAATTGTTCATACAAAAGATCATTAAAATATTAATTAGCATCCCGTTTTTTGTTGTTTTAAGCTAATTGAAAATATACGATTATCTCAAAATTACATACGGATATAAATCATGTCAATTGTTAATATAAAAAAATCACTATCCCGTTTTTTGTTGTTTTAAGCTAATCAGAAATATACGATTCTCTGTATCAAAATTACATACGGATATTATTATTCATTAATTGAAGTAAATTATTGTTATTTCCCTTTATTTTCACGGCGGATTTGTCTGTTCAACGAACTCCCGTAAAAAACTATAAGAAACTATAATAAACACCGTCGCCGTATTTTGTTTTCGTCGGAGAGCTTCCGGTTTAATAACACTGTTATTATGAAAAAGAAGCTTTCATGAAAAAAATATATTGATGAAAATGAAACATTGATGGAAATTATGCTATGATCATTTTTTAAAATTTGTATGATATTTATTATGTTTAACTTTGTTTAGTAGTCAAGTTATTCAATATTTGAGAAAAAAAAAATAGAAAAGTATCTATACTAAAAAATATTTAAGGTAAGCCCCAAGTTATCGGACGTTTCCACATTTTAGATCATGCGAGTATATTTTAATTTTTATTTATTTCGTATCCATGGTACCTAAAAGTTAAATAATGAGTATTATATATTTTTACCTATAATATTGAAAAGGTGGAACTGTTCGATAATTTGGAACTTACCCGATATTTATCACTATCATTAATTTGAATCTCAAAGGTGCGCAGTTCCACCTTTTTATTGATAATAATACAGTATAAACAATTAAACGAGTATTAGTTAGTCTAATTAGTTTCCTGTAGCTATGTACCACATCTTTTATTTTGTATTTTTCACTATCAAAAATAAGTAGTTGCTATCTATGTTGGTCAACTTAAAGTTTCCTGTAATTATGTAACCAGATATCATATATTTACATTTTGTGGTATCAAAAATAAATAGTAGCTATCTTAGCTGGTCAACTTAAATTTCCTGTAATTATGTAACATCTTTTATATTGTTATATAATTCTAGTTTCAAAAATATGTAGTATCCTATAGTTGGTTTACCTATTTTTCTGTAATTTTATATAACCATATTTTTTTTGTAGTATATTTTTCAAAATATCAGTTTTTGTTTATCACCAGAAGGTGTCGGTAATTAAGGTGGGACGTGATAGGATAGCTTCGTGAGCTGCATTGCAGCCTTACAACCATTATTAAAACCATTATTAATGCCTTTTAATTGTCTTTACTAGCTTCCTATTAATCACTACCTTAGCTCTTTCAATTATAGTCCTGGCTGTGAATTCGTGACTGTGTCTTGTTTATTGTTCTGTCGCCCGAAATTATTTCCATTACCCCTTCAGTTTATATTTTATTCCTAGGACTAATTTTTGTTTGTTATTTTAAATGTCACAATGATTTCCAAAAATATTTCTCTAATATTGATTTATTTTCACAATGAATTTGTATAGATATTATAATTTATTAATTTAGTCAGCACTTTTTATGAAATTTAATCGAAATTTAGGCCCTATAATAATATGGTACACCATTCAGTAAATGATTAAAATACATATGCCTCAGTTCACTCAACCCTTTTAATTACCAAAATCCGTTCCTAGTATGTCCTATTAAACTCTCCTGCAAAATCATCTATTTTTATCCAAGTATTTTATTTTTATCATATAATTCAGAGTGCAGAACCACACACCATAAAACTCAGTTAAAAGCGTGTTGTAAATTACACCTTTGAGTTATAATGACATCATGAACAGAGGATGTTTTGCCACTTGGGAAAGATTAGATCAACGATTAACATTAAGGAATTATCCTACAGTTTATCATGAACTAGTAGGATATGTTTAAAAAATGACAATGACATTGTAAATGTTAATTCTTAATAAGAAATGATCAGTCATAATGCGCCTTAATTCTGAAAAAATAGTATACTTACTATAATTATTATTAAAAAATATTGCATTAAAATATTTATGATATATTAATTAAATAAAAAAAAATATATTAAATCCCTGTTTTGATAAAAATTAAATTATTTTTATATATTTTTTTTAGAAATTTAAACAAAATCCGGAATAGTTCGTGTCCTTTTCATAATGTTAAGGATAGTTTAAAATGTTATAATAAGTCTTGTCCACTTAGTTTTTTGTTAATTTTATTTTTGTTTAAATTGAATACCCACTCCAAAGTATATTTACCTTAACACGGAACTGATTGTTACGAGGTACTATTGGAGAGAAAAGTATCAGTTCCACTGTACAGCTGACCAATAAACTAAGAAGCGAAAAATAAAATTGTATGGCTTGTGAAAATCAAAAATATATTAAAATTGTAGTTTTGGTATGGAACAAAAAAACTATACATAATGAAAAATATTTTATACACCTACAGTATTGGATTTTAAACTTTAACTTTTTTGCTTCTAAGGCGTTTCCTTGAATTTATGGAGTGTTATGAAATTATTTCAGTTACCGACCATTTTCCATATAAGGACAGCATCATTCACGACAATTTTAGCCTTAGTTAACCTTTATAAATACAACTAATTCCTGTTTAAATTTGTTTACAAATTTGTTACTATATCATCATTGTGTTTTATGACGGATGCTTCCTCCAGCAAGTCATATTAATTATTGTCTTACATCCATTCCTGTCATTGTTTCCTAAGCATAATTACATTTTTCTTTGACGTAATCACGCTTTTCATTGTTCAGACAATCACAAAAACAGAGGAAATGCAATCAGTCTTTCATTTTAATAATTTACTAATAATGATACTCACGTTCACGTATGTATGTATTGTAAGACTTTTTTTTCTGGATTTGTTTACCAAAGTATTTACGTTGAAATTTCGAAAAAACCTCATTGGATCTCATTTTTTTTCGTAGAAATTATTTTTCCATAAAGAAAATAATTCACCTCTTCGTTTCTTGATGCAAGGTTCACTATTAGTAGTTAGTCAATTTTGATGGATAGGGTTGTTGAGACTAGCACTTAACCCTATTTCTGTAGAGGTTTTACAGGAGTTCTAAGCCTAACCTTGACATTGGGGTTAGCGTTGATTGCAGGTTTCAGGAGACTGTACTTATGCCTTAAAATTACATTCTAATAGGCATGTGAAAATTGCTTGTAAATCTGAGACTGTATAAATGATTGGGTTGTGAATTTTTATGCTTGCAGCAAGAATGTTTAACTTTTTGAGTCTTTGAAATTATCCTCGTTTTATTTTTCGTAATACACAGCTAAATATATTAATAACTAGTTTATTCTGCATTTGCACTACCTATGAATATTTAACTTGGTTGTTATTTTGAATTATGTAATAAACCGAAAGTTGTAAATTGAAATTGTATGGTTATATAATGAGGTATATTGTTTATGCATTTTACAGATCCCCATCTTCAGGGATTAAGTTTGTTATTCATTTTGTCGTTTCACCATGACATTGAATTTCTTATTCTCACTTCATTGTTTCCCTGATTCTTTTTGCTGCCTTGTTGTTCGTCCCTTCTTGTTATTGTATCTTTGTTATTTCACTCTGAAATATATCCATATACTGACGTATCTCTTATTACGGTTCACGTAAATGGGAAGAATAGACTTCGTATAACCGAAAGAGAATACCTGTTCAATTTAGCTCCTTGCACCATAATCTTAATATGTTTAAACTACTTAATTTCAATGATTTTTATTTTATATTCTTATCCTAAAAGCCTTCAAAAGGCGCCCTTAATCCCTCAATTACAGTGCGAATGCAATCAGTCACCAAGTCATTTCCTTAAATTCATAGACAATGAGCATGCAATCGGAGCTTTCAATGGATCCCATGCCATATTAGTAACATAAAAGGAGGTGTTGTTTGCGTCTGCATTAGGAAAATACCATAGCATTACACAGCCGTGACGTCATATAAACCACCAGAAATAGACTCGATGATTCGTAAGTTAGGGCGAAGGATCATTCGTAAGTTAGGGGAAATAATGACCGAGTCGTGAGGCGCGTAGGTTGAAATCCGTTCTTGTGTCTCGGAAACTGTCGTCCCTTATCAGTTCAACGCCTTGTGCTCACTTTTAATATTATCCTTCGGTCGTAAGTTGTAATGAGATATATATTTAATTTGTTATTCCCATTATAGGCATGTGGTAACATAAATGAAGTTAGTTTTGGATGTTGGCATTTAGGAGACTCCAACGAGCATTAAGTACCTATCCACGTGTATATTTGATTAATTTGATTGTAGTTATACTTCATATGTACAGTTTCAAATTAGCTGTATATATTATGTTTATTGTACATATAATATTCATTCTTTTGTATTGGATGAACGAAGTTTGAATATCGAAAAAAAATTCCATTCTTTAGCATTTTAAAATGTATTACGGCCTTTTCTTTTCTTCCAACCGAAAGAAAATTAATGGTTTTCAAGTTGAATAATTTTTAATGGTTCATGGAAAATCTTCTTTATGAGGAAAAGTTATGGTGTGGTCATGGAAGATTATGTCGGGTTTTCTCTCTCACTTGGCCCCGGGATAGTTTTCCCAGAGGAATAACTTCTTTACGAAACTCTCCCCTGCTTTTACAATGCAGACTGGTTTTCAACAGGTTAGTGACACACGCTGTGGCAGAGTCAAGTTACACCCCCAGTGGAATGCTTCGCAATTTAATTACAATCTTTTAAAGTATTATCCAGTTCTATTTACTCCTTTTGCAAGCGCATCCCAGAAAATATTGCTTACTTCAACCAGTGTTAAATTTGGTAAATAGTTCATATAAAGAAAATACGGATTCTATATGTGAATTGTTTAATTCTATATACAATTCTCTATAATGGTCAAATTCTCTATACGAATATTTTTTAATCGTTGAATTCTATAGGCGAATTGTCTATGATTCTCTAATTCTACATACAAATCGCTCAAAAATGATCGAATTCTATGTATACGAATTGTCCTAACACCCCATTTTCTTAAAATAAGTCGATAATTCGATTCTTCAAAGTCAGTTTCCAAAGAAGTGCCATCAGTCTTCTGTTCCACTCCTCAACTGTCTCCAAAGAATTCCCTATCTTATGTCATTTGCATTTTATATTGCCTGCTAATTTAATGCATTAGATAGGATGAATTAGTCTATCATTACATCAGCCTTGGATGGAATAATTTAGATTTTTAGGTTCTACATATATGTGAAAAAATTTAAAATATGGTTAGAACGTAGTTTTCGAGTACCTTTTGTCTCAAATAATTGTTTGGATTTCATCAGTATTCATCTGACGATCAGTTTTAAAAATACCGTTCTGTTTAGAGTAAATTCCTAGTTATCGGAAAGTTATACGTTTTCGATCATGTAAGAAATAAATAAATATTTTAATTTTTTTACATATCTAGGAACTTCCTCCGAGTGTATTATTTATCTTGAATATTTTATATCAACTTAATAAATCAAAAACTTGATTTAAATTTTAATCAACAGCTCCATGGTCTCTTTTTCTTTGATCTTGCAGACTATTTTAATGAGTCCTTTGTAAGTTCTAATCTATAAGTTTTTTTTGGCTCCATTCAAGGCAGTGTGAATCGATGTATATAGGTTAACTCAAGGCCGCTAGGGTATTTTCTTTGATATTTACTTGGTTATTTCGGTGTGTGGGCAAAAAGTGATCGTAATGCAGTTATCAAATGCATATCTGGGATATGTAGTATGGCTTATTGTATGAATTTGATTATTTTTTAATTCTTTTATTAAACAAAACATAAATTGATGGTGAAGATTATCTTGTTTTAATAGAAAAACTTTGTCTTTAAAAAAAATCTTATTTTTATACTATACTGATATATACAATTTTTCTCTGAACTTAAAAAAAAATATTATTTATATAGATATTTAATGAAAAGTAAAGTTTATATGTTTAATAGTCTCATTAAATATCATCAAATAAAGTTAAGATATAGAGCATAATATTCCACACCCTTAGACTGGTTTGCTATAGGACTATGAGTCACTATTATATTCATATGTTAATTGTTCCCATTAATTCAATAGCTACTGCCTACACCTTATTTAATTATTATTCCTATTATGTCTTGGTATTAAATTAAGTAGTTATTGTTATCAGATATTGTTAATATATATCATGAAATTAATTTCTGTAATGGTATGATTGCTAAAAGTGGTATATTGATACCATTATTTATTATTTAATTAATGAAATAAAGAATAATGTAGATGAAGAGCATTAAGTAGCTGCTGACTTTTTTTGGGTTATTCCTAGTTCCATTAGTCTCAGCTTATATATTTTTGCTTGTGCTAGTATTTTTGCTAGTGTTATTACTTATGCTAGTGCTAATACTTATGCTAGTGCTAATACGTATGCTAGTGCTATTATTTTTGTTAGTTATACTAGTATTTGTGCTATTGCTACTACTTGTGCTAGTGCAATTAGTTTTGCTAGTGTTATTACTGGTGCTACTAGTATTTAAGCTAGTGCTAGTACCGGCACTAGGTGTGGACTAGTGGTGAGACATTGTGTGGGCGTATAGCAAGGTTAGCACTCTTAAGCAGATCAATATACTTCTTCTTCCTGGAAGAAACTGATTGAAAATATAAATACAATTTATTCCACTTTGTTGGTTCCTATGGAGCTAAACTCACAACATTGAAATAAATTGCATTATGATTTATTTTACTATATATATATATATAATTTAGTCTCACATTAAACATGGTAAAATATAATGTACCCATCAATATATTTCTTATCTCAATTGTATAACTTACGTAACTTCTCACAACTGTTCTAGATTTAGGATTAGTTTCAATATCTTATTTAATGCTACTAGATCATGTTCTGTAAATCAATTTAATGGTCAGGTATTATAGGGTACAGGATTTGCAGTCAGTTGCAATCATCCCTGTATGCTTTAAAATCTCAATCTAGATCAGTTGCAATGTATAAAGTACTATCATCACTGTGATGATGTACTATCAGAGTCACTGTGATGATGTACTATCAGAGTTAGTGTGATGATGTACTATCAGAGTCACTGTGATGATGTACTATCAGAGTTAGTGTGATGATGTACTATCAGAGTCACTGTGATGATGTACTATCAGAGTCACTGTGATGATGTACTCACAATTCTCAGTTTTCTATTTTTTTTTCAAATCTTACAAATCTGTCTTCGTGTACCCCAACCTATTTTAAAATATCAATCCGCATTTCAATTAATAAATTTTATTTTTGGAAATGTGAAATTAGTAATTTAAGCAACCCTGATACACTTTTCTTTGACTGTACAACCATATTTATTTATCGTAGCACTCCTATATACCCTTATGGCCACTCCTACATCTACATTTATACCTACAACAATCCTACATTTTCCTGTAGTTATTATATTTGCTGTAGGCTAAATAATAATCGATTTTTTTTTCTAATAAATGTAGTTGGAGTTCAGTCAGGAAAAGGGTGGTCACTAAAAGTAATTTGTTCTATAATAATTAATAATTATATACGAAATGTTGATGTTATTTTTTATCCAAAGTGATTTTGTATGTAACTACCATTAAATTTTGTGCATTAATCCCATATCAATTCACTTGCACCTATATAGACATTTCCTCAGGTATTTATATTCATTATTGAACTACATTTTCTTTGAAATTCCCCATTATTAAATGATTTTAGCTTTAACTTTTCATTTTATAACTCAGCCAAAAAATTCTACATGGGACTGCATTAATTTCCTCCAATTTTTTAAATTTTATAAATTCCAACGAAAATCTTGCATTGCTAACCCCGTTCCTCTCTCATTGCAGGTAACAGCTCAGTACAATATAGGACAAGGAATCAATAGGGAGATCTTCTTCCTCAATCTAGAAGATGGCTACTTCGGCTGCCAGGTGAACGAGTCGACGGAAGTGCTGCAGTTATTCGAGTTGTCCAAATTATGTGACGGACAGGCCCACTGCTTTTTGGGGTCCGACGAAAATGCCAGAGACCTCAAATGCACCAGTGAGTAAAAATGAAACAATGAATAAATATAATAGTCACGCTTCAAATAGATGGTAAACATATCTATAATTTACATGATGTTTATATTATTATATTTAGAAAGGGTGCAAAATTTAACATCAGCGAGTGGCTCCATCTATCGCGAGTATGTCGCAGAAACTCAGAAATGGCAAACAAATTTTACCACCTATAGATAAACCAGAAGCAGAACTTCAAGTTGGGTTAACTGTGAGTTTACCTAGTGATGACGAAAATCTCAGTGACAGAGTTAAAAAACAAATAAAACATTGTTTGGATATGAAGCCGGACAACTTGAATTCAATCGAATCCCTAAAAAGTACACTGAAGAGCATTACATCAGAGAAGAAGGAAACAAACCAGCAGCCATTGAATGAGATGAAGAAAATTGAAAGTGTAGTAATGGATTTCGCTGCAGATATGGCTAAGATGAATTCAAATTTTGAGATTTTGATAGCATGTCTCAGCGATATTGTACCACGTTTGGAAATAATCGAAAGTTTGGAGAAACGAGTATCTAAGCTCGAGAGTATGTTAGATGCAAAAGAGCAATCCTCAATCTTCAAATCTGTTATCAATACTATAACCAAAGAGACCAATAATCCACACCCTGTTGAAGATTATTCCGATCGTTTAGCTAGGTTGGAATATCTATCAAGCGAAGATGAACGAGAAAAGAGAATTTTACAAGCAACCATAACTCATCCGGATTTGGATTCTGATAACGACGATTTGAAGAAACATGTATGTGAATTTTTTGGTAGTAACATGGAAATGAGTAAACGAGAAATTGACCCAAATCTCACTGCCTCAAGAACTGGAAGACAACACACAATAACAGTCACTTTCACCAAGAACTTGTTCAAGAAATTCGTGTATGCAGCTAAAAGTAGACTCCGGAAGAACAAGCCAGATTATTGCCGAGAACTGTATATAAACGATAATTTGACTCATTATAACTTCTCTCTTTTGAAAAACCTCAAAAGAGAAAGAAGAAGAAGAAATGAGTTATCTATAAAAAGCTTTGTCTCCGTCTTTTCCTTCGATGGAAGAGTTTATGTGAAGACATCTAGCGAGAGTGAAAAAATACATGTAAAAAATACGGATATATACAGAAGATACTTACAAGCGTTAGATTCAAGAGAGGAAGAATTACCCACTACAAATTTAAATGAGTAATCATGAGTATATTCCGGTATGCTTCTACTCTGACTGGGATAATGTCTCAGAACAGCTTAATTCTAGTTCGTTTTCGATACTAACTGTAAATATACGTGGTCTTATGGGGAAGTTCACTGAATTATCGGCCTATCTTAGTGGTTTAAAATCTAAGGTAACGTTTATTGTCATAGTCGAAACTTGGTTGAGTATTGAAAGAGATTACGCTCTTGATTTGCCAGGTTATAAATCTTGTTCAATATACAGGTCTGATCAGTCGGGAGGAGGAATAAAAATTTACTATTTAGATAATTTAGATGTAACCATTGTTGATCAATTTGCTGGAATTTTTGGTTCATGTGAAAGCTTAACCATTAAAGCATATATTCAGGGATTGGGTAATTTATTCATATCAGGTATTTATCGTCCTCCCAATAAACCTCTGTCCACATTTTTTGACTATTTACAAGGAACCTATGATTTTTTGAGTGATAAAAAGAGTATAATCGTAGGAGATTTTATTATAGATGTGTCCTGTAGTAACAAAGTTGTATCCCAATACTTAGACATTTCATCATCGTATGGCTTTGTTAATGAAATAAATATAAATACCTATGTTTCTCCAATTACCAATCAGGATAAGTCATTGTTGGATCATGTATGGCATAACTTATCGCAAAAGTGTGTTTCCTTTGTAATACGGCCAGCGCTGTCCGATCACTACAGTATTTGTAGTATGTTTGATATTAAAACGAATAATTTATCCACAAAAATAAAATTTAGAGATTTTTCTGACGCAAACATTGAAGATTTTAGCGAAAATTTAACCCTAGAATTTGACAGATATAGACCACCTACAGTAGATTCAAACTCTCACGCTAATTATTTAACGAATTTTCTAAGCAAACTACTGAATAAGTATTTTCCAATTAAACACAGACAAGTGAATGATAAGAGACTTAAGGTTCCATGGATTAGTAGAAGCGTAATGAAGTGTATCGATAAGAAACATGATTGGTTTAAGATGATGAGAAATGGTATAATTAGTAATAGATGTTACAGTAAATATTGTTATGCATTGAGAGATTTACTAAGAATGGCAGAGCAGGATTATTATAGGGACAGACTGAGTTCTTTGTCCAAAGACCAAAAGGCAAATTGGAAAATAATTAATAGTTTAATGAGAAAGCAATTTCCAACTAATTCTGATTTTTTTATTATTAATGACGAAGAAATTCGCGATCCCCTTGCCATAGCAGACAATTTTAATCGTTATTTTATCGAATACCCTCAAAGATTACACGATAACTTAATTGAAGCAAACGGTGACTATTTAAATATTATTCCTGTGCGAAGTAATCAAATGGAGTTTGTGTGTTGTACAGCCAATGAGGTGAAGCACATTATTATGAATTCAAAGAATGTGGGTAATTTGGATGATGTTCCTATGAGATTCTTGAAAATATGTGTGAATTTTGTCGATGATGTTCTCTGTAATTTATTCAATCAATGTTTCCTCGAATCAATTTACCCTAGTTGTTTTAAAATATCGAGAATAACTCCAATTTTTAAGAAGGGTATAAGATCTAGACTAGAGAACCATAGACCCATATCAGTCCTATGCAATATAGGCAAGATATTTGACTCTATTATTCATGAACGTATAACTGACTTTTTTGTTAACGGAAGCATTTTATCTGAAAACCAGTATGGATTCAGACAAAATAAAAACACAGAACTAGCCTGTATGCATCTCATCGATAGAATCTTACCTGCATTTGTTGATGGTAGCTACGGTATATGTGTGTTTCTTGATTTCAGTGCATGTTTTGACACTATCAGTAGGGATATTCTGGTGAATAAATTAATGAGATATGGTGTGAACGGTGCATCTTTAGAATTTGTTAAATCTTATTTTAGCGAACGTAAACAGTATGTTGTTTTCTCGGGAGTCAATTCCGCTGTATTGGACCAAAATCTGGGTACTATTCAGGGCTCAAAAAACGGTCCGCGATTTTTTGATATATACTCTAACGATGTTAACTTTTTATTAAATGATAATCAAAATATTTTATATGCAGACGACATGACAATTGTCTATGTTCACGAAGATTTAGAGATACTGACAGAATACGTTAATGAGAAGCTATCCCTACTATTCGACTGGTGCTGTTACAACAAAATGGTCATCAATCCTACAAAATCTCAATATATTCTTTTGACTAACAAACATGTACCCATGGACCCAATTATTAAGCTTGGTAATGAGACTATTGAAAGGGCTAAAAGTTGTAAGTATTTGGGAATGTATATTGACGAGAAATTAAAATATCACGACCACATCAATCACGTCAAATCCAAATTGAGGCAACTCCGAGGAATGAGTTTTAGAATTAGAAAATTCCTTGACTGTAGAAGCGCAAAGAAAATATATTATTGTTTGGTTTACTCTTCCGTTACTTATTGTATTACTGTTTGGGGAGGAATTTTCTGTTACACCCGGCGTGGGGAAGAACTGCAAACACTACACAGGGCAATAGTGAAAAATCTTTTTTGTGAAACGAACAATCATTATGACTGTGTTTTTAAGGAGAATTCTATTTTAAAACTGATGGACATTTACAAACTGTATGTATCTATTAAAATGTTTAAAGTATTGAAACTAGGCTTATATCCAAACCTTTTAAATGATTTAAATTTGGGAACAAATGACCATATTTATGAAACTAGAAATAGAGACAACTTAACACAACCTTTCCCCAGAGTAGAAAATATAAGATTAAATTATAAATATATGTTTCCTGACATATGGAATGGAATTCCTAGTGAAATAAAGGATATTGAATCATTGACAATTTTTAAGAGAAAGCTCACTGAATATTTTTTAAACCAATATTGAATCGTTGTATTATGTATTTTATTAACTATGTGTAGACTATAGAACCTTTGTAACCATTTATATACTTTTAATAAATTTCTTGCCCGAAAGCCTTGTAGGCATCATATGGGCTTGCTGTGATAAATAAAATTAGTGTATATTTATGTAATTAGTCGTAACAACTTTGTAATTATTACTGATGTATTTTATCCTGCAATAAAGATTTATCATTTATCATTTATCATTTATCATTCCACATAGCACACTTATAGGTTAAGTTTCGAGTTACGGACGGTTCCGCTTTTTTGAACATATAAGAAAAAATAAACATTTTGACTTGTTATTTTAATTGGTATCTATGAAGGTATCATAGATACCAATTGAAATATTGAGTTTAAATGTCGAATTGTTTATTTTTCTCTTGTGATTGAAAATGTGGAACCGTTCAATAAATCAAAACTTACCCTGGAATAATATAAACATCATGTACATAATAGGTATGTTTATCATGAATTAGAAGCGTGAATATTTTAATCAAAATAATTAAAATAATATAAAATTGTAAATCTGAAGTAGCTTTACAAATTAAACTTATTCAATAATTGAAATTTTAAATATTTTATTTAATTTTAAATATATATGTATTAAATACATGTTTAATTATAATTACTACTAAATACTAGTTTTAACTGTGCCGTATCTACTTTTTATTCTAGTGTTATTTTGCACCAATGATATCACCACTGTACTATATTTTCTAGTACAGATAAGTGCATTGCACCAATGATATCACCACTGTACTATATTTTCTAGTACAGATAAGTGCATTGCACCAATGATATCACCACTGTACTATATTTTCTAGTACAGATAAGTGCATTGCACCAGTGATATCACCACTGTACTATATTTTGTAGTACAGATAAGTGCATTGCACCAATGATATCACCACTGTACTATATTTTCTAGTACAGATAAGTGCTTTGCAAAGTCTACTCGCTTTTCTCTGTTCATAACTCTTGCTTTCTTCTGACTTTCACTCGACATATTTACGAATAGGTCTGGTCAAGCTGGTGCTGCAGCTTCGCCATATAAGACTAAAATTGCTAAGAAAGTGGTACTTGTGTATGCATTTAGGTGTGGTTAGCTAATATTGGGACAAGGAACGAGTTGTCGGACGGTTCCACATTTACGATCACATTAGAAAAAAAACTTAGTTATTATTTCACTTTTATTCATATTTATTTTTTATGGTCGAAAATGTGGAATCGTCCGATAACTCGGAACTTACCCTAGCTTAAATTTCTAATTTATAGAAAACTGCGTGTATCCAGATTGCTGTCCCAAAATAAGGACACCCTCCGTGTAAAGGTTAAAATTAATAGACTATATTTAATATTGAAAATGAACTTTAATTCACATATTTATGGTACTTCAAATTAAATTAAATTTTAAAATTCAAAATAGTTTACTTAATTATTTATTGTAGATCAATTAATTGATTCTAATCAATCATTTCAATATGTTTTCTGTTAGTCAATTAATTAAAATTTTAGAATTAATTCAAGTCAAATCAGCACTCAAAATCATACTATCATTTATTTATATCTATCAATGCGACAAAATAATCTAACGGGACTTCTGATCAGTCTTCTCAGTATCCCTGTTCAAATTATATACTCTAATTATATAATACATAATAGCTACAGAGAGGCTATTAGCCGTAATGTTATGATAGGGTATGCCTTATTACAGGGCAAGGGGCTCTGTAACGACTGATATACTAGATAGCTAATCGCAATGGTGCCCATAATAACGATTAGAATGAGGAAATGCTATAGTTAACTAGTTTAAATATAACATTGGGTTGATTGGCTTGATTGTTATGTAATTGATGGCTGAATTGTGTTATGTTCTACTGCATTACTTATGAGTAGATGTATTATTTAATAAGATTTTTCATATAGAATATATAAATAGATAATTATAATCTAACCTTCTTCAAAACTAAATCTACTACCTATGCTGATTTTGAACTTGAGTATATATTAAATCTTTTATTTATCACACTATCACATTCTTAAACGCTTTAAAAAAAAATGTACCACCAGTGCCAATTTTCAAATTATGCCGGTCTCTCCAAAATATATTCTAACGCCGGTGCCACTTTTCAAACCATGTCCATCTCTCCAAAACTTACTCTACAGTCAATGCCAATTTTCAAACTATGACTCTGTCTTTAAACATTTCATTCTATCATCAGTGCCAATATTTAAACCATGCCTGTCTCTACAAAAATTATTAAACTCCAATGCCAAATTATAATTCGTGACTCTTTTTTTCCAGATGACTGTCCCTACACTAAGGGATATGCTTGCGTCAACGGTGCCTGTCTGGACAGCAACTGTCACTGCAATGACGGGTACGGGGGTTGTGGCTGCGACACTCCAGGTAAGTCGAGAATTAATTTTAATGGTTTACAACATCAATCATAAACTCTTATTATTTTTTCATTTTAACTCTTTCTATACCCAAACTATTTTTTTTATTAGAATCACTAGATGGATATACGAAAAAAAATTCATTGATATTGATTATTTATCAAATTTGATGAATATTTATCTTACATCTATATTTAAGAAACTTAAAGTTACTAAACAACTGTATTGATTTATTGTGAATCATAGAATATTAGAAAGGGTCCCTTCTTAATCTTCTACATGATTCATCTTTATTTTCATTCTGCATGAGTAACTTTAGCAAGATCAATTATCTCATTTTATGTAGTTAATCTGATTCCATGTCACTTACCTCATTTCATATAGATCACTATTGATTTTAGGCTTTTAATTCACGTGAAAATATATACTAAAGTCGCAAAAATGTTCACTGCAAGTCACAACACCCTCGTGTTCGTCTCTAAGTTCAAACCACCGAAGCATCACATCTGAGGTTAAGTCTCACACCTCCGTTAGATTCTCACTACTTCTTCAGACGCATCCTCTTGTTTGTACGCGACATATACAGTTGATACTGAGGTATCGTATCGGTAGGATGAAATTATCGGTAGAATGAATGTATCGGTAGAATGATAATAAGAATATGAAGGTGTCGGTTTACTGAGACTATCGAAAATATGAAGGTATCGGTTTACTGAAACTATCAAAAATATGAAGGTATCGGTTTACTGAGACTATCGTAAATATGAAGGTATCGGTGGAATTCAGGATTCGGATACATGAAAACATCGGTATTCTTATAGTATCGATAGAATCATCTTATCGGTATTCTGAGAGTATCTGTGAAATGATCTAGAAAATAGGTTAAAATGTATTTATGTTGAGGTTCTCAAATACGAATTCTTATCGGTTAAAGTTAACAGTTAAAGTTAACTTCCCGTCATTTAACACTAATCTTAGCCTAACCCGCCTACGAATAAATCAAACTCTCAGCCGTTATCGGTTAGCCGAAACTTGTCAACCGAATCCTTGTGAAGACATGCATATAGCGCAATAATAGTTCAATTATTCGCATATTAGTGAAGTCTATATCGTACAAGAAAATTGGAGACGGTAAAATATGTCCATAGTTAGTCCTTCTCCAAATTACCGGAATAGAATCTGGTTGATTGCCGGTTTCACGCTAATTCGCGGCAATTTTCTAAAAAAGTGGTGGTACAGTGCGTATTTTGTCCATGATGGTGCATTCATTTTAGTTCTCGATAGTACCTCTTATAGCATCTTTTCTATTGAATGATAGTAGCTACTGACATTCACACGGCTGAACTTGAGTTAAAAGTTCTCATTGTTGATTGATATAATTTGTGATGGTTATGTCAAAAGATTATCTTGAAGGTTAGAATAATATATACCGACTTTTTTTTCAATTTTGAGAATTTCCAAAAAGCACAAGAATGTCATTGGAATTTTTTTTTGGTTGGAAATTTAAAATTCCTGAGTGAAAAATATGGTCGGCCATCGAAGATTAAAAAGGATCTTCTACGGCTCCACCATAAATGTCCCTTTCTTGGAGTACTTTTAGATAGGTTATTCTTTTTTCAAATTGCTGTCAGTGCAGATAGTCTCCAGATATACACGCCATTGTTTGAGGGTCACGACCAAATTTTCTGTTGTCCATCTCTATATTTTTCTGAAATGAAGTGAAACCTGTTTTAATTATATACAAATGTGATCTAAGGAAATTATATAAAACCAAATATTATTCACTCAAAATTCGAACAAAATAGCGAAAATTAATATATAAATAATGTATCACAAATTTGTATTTATTTTCATCCTTCTCGGTTATACAATTTTTTTAGATAATCAGAGTCAAAGAGAAATATTGTAAATACATAGCATGGATAACATTTGTACAATTATTATTCTCCTAAAATTCAATCCTCTGCTTAAACAAGACCTAATCATGGCAATAAAAAGCAATCGAAATGATATCTTTGCGAATTACTCATCCGATCTCTTCCGCAAACGCCCACACGATGTATCGCTAGGATGTGGGAAAAGGATCTTCTGTCAATGTCCGAGTATTGTAAAGAAAGTTCACACGCGATTTGTTAATGGAACAATACGCATTTTTCTTTCTATAAGAAAGAATCAACTGTAAATTAGCTGGGAATATCTTTTGAATTAATTATTTTAAATTTTAGTCTAATTGAAAATAAATGTGCTGACGGTCAAAAGAACGAAAAAACAGCTGTGATATCTTTTTTATTTCATTTTAAACTTTTTATAACTTTTCTATTGTTGAAATATCTCGATCGAATCTTCGGGTTTTCGATCTATGATCTAGAAAATGAATGATTTGACGTAACTATACAATTGAAATTTATCATATATTTAAAACATTTACAATTTATCATTTTTAGTTCGATATTCCAAACCAAATTTTTTTTTGCTATTTACGTTGAAGTACAATAATATTATAAAAAAAAAATAGACGAAATGCCGAATATAAATTTTCCGATAGAAAATTTTGAGTTTTATTCATTGGGACAATCATCCGTTCTTTCGAATTGGTTTTCACGATTAAGATGTATGATGGAGACGGTTAAATGAAAAACACAGTGAAGTATAACTCTGTGTTTTGAGAAGAGTATATATAAATGTTTAAAGGTTTTCCTAGAGGCGGCAATAAATCTTATCTTGGTATGACTAGTCTTGCGTAAAAGAAACAACATGACAAAGCATTTGGAAAATATTTAATGACTATGCACCATGATGAAGCGAAATACATTGATATAGCAATATGTTATTTGAAACATGTTAAAAAAGTAACATGGTGATATTCAATGAACTTCAAGCAAAACAAAACAAAATCAGTGTAATGATACACAATAGATAAATTTAATATTACAAATATCATAAACGATAAACATATTAAAATGAAAATCACTATTTATTTATTAAGTAAAAACTTATCATATATGTGATCAATTTCAAGTTTGTGTAAACTTTATTCAAATTCATTTTTTCCTCATACTCTTTTAACAATAGCTTTTTATCCAAGCAAGCAGAGTCTCTATACAATGCACATGTGCATTAAGCATCTCATGCATACAAACGTGTTCAGTTTAATAGTTCTAGCCTGAGTGAGAGAGAGAAGTCGTTAGAACTTGCTGTACTAGGTTCACTACCTTTAGTGAAGAACTGGCAGACAGCTCTTATGACCATCTGTTTGGTTCTTTTTGATTTTTTCTGTTCAAACTGATTTTCACTGATTGTTAAAAGTGATTTATGTAAATGATAATATATCTATTGAATAGTTTAATATCTGTATTGAATTTTTCTTATTTTTAACAACATGCATATCCTGTAGTTCCACCGGTTGTTCAAGGTGTTTGTAGTCCTAAGTCAAACCTTAGGTCTTACTGCAAATAGTGAATAAATCAAAAAGTGGAACTATAGCTGTGTGTACTCTCTACATATCCAGGTAGTTTAACGATCCCATCCCCGGCAACCGTCTATAACCAAATTCCTTTGACTGCGGTCAGGTTGCTATGAGGTCATATCCTTTAAATACTCGCTTCATATCTTCTTATTATGCCCGGTTATTATCCTCTTAATATGCCTTTTTGATATCCTCAGATTATGCCCATTTAATATCCACAAATTATGACTGTTTGATGCCCCGGATTATTCCCGTTTAATATCCCTAGATTATGCCCGTTTAACATACCCATATTATTTCCGTTTTTCGTCCCAAGATTCGTCCCGTTTATTATCCCCTGATTATGGCCGTTGAAAATCATCATTGCATGTCCGGTTAATATCCTCAGAATATACCTGATCTCATAATACACTATAATTTACTGAATTCATATTCTCATAACTTTGCTTCTGAAGAATGGTCGATAGATTCTTTTGAAATAAGAGAATTGCAGGACTATATAAGGCATTCTAATCATCATAGATTCACAATTGTCCAGTAAAATATCGTACAAGGGTACAAACTCATTAGTGAACTATTTTCAATTAGGTATGACGCTCTACTTTCTTTCAGAAATGAAAATAAAATTTAGTCATTAATTCCAATTTGTATTTTTATTCAAGACACTGTTTTCATCCTTTTTCTTTTTCTTTCCAGACGAGAACGAGTGTAAGTTCCGTCCCTGTGACGTGTTCGCCTCATGCACCAACACCCTCGGCTCGTACTTCTGCAGTTGTTTCCCTGGCTACCAAGGGGATGGCACCACTTGTGAAGGTGAGTTATGGACACTGTACTATTGAATAAGGGTTAAATTTTATAAATATTAAACGTACAGGCTTTGCTTGAAGTAAAGAGGTGTGGATACGGGTAATTAGTTATGGTCTGAAGATGATTATGAGGGAACCACATTTGATCTTCTATGGCGTCACCATGATGTTTCTTCTGGTTTCGTCCATAATTTCGTTATATAATTGAAATGGAAGTGCTTGGACAGAGGCAACTGATTAATATCTCTTCATTCTCTTATTCTAATCCAATTGTACAGTTATTTTTTCAAAATGACTGAATCCTCTACTCAAGAATTTTTAATTACGTTTTATATCTTAAAAGATCTTTTTCACTTCTTACTGCTCTGATAGAAAAAACAAAGAACATTAATCAGTTTCGGTGGTAATCATTTAAGACATTGAGTAGCATCAAAATGTTCTGGAAACACTAAAAACCTTCCAATCTTTTGTCTCATTTTTGTACCATTTCTTTGTCATCACTTTGTGTGGTCTGGCTACAAGAACGGCTATGGCTTGATGATGAAGTGATAGTCTTCAACGGAGATTAATTTCATTTTTATTTTGTTTGTAAATATATGCATTTAGGTATCATACCTACTATTTAAAGAATAAAGATATTGCTACCGTTATTTCTGTTTTGGAAAAATAATTATTTTAAAATCGTTAAACGATTGGTATTTTTTCAAATTTCCGTAATGTTAATTAAGTTGATCAATATTACAGTACAATTATTAATATTTGAGAATTTTATCTTCATTTATTAGTATTAATATTCTAAAATAGCTCGGAATCTCCAGACCTACATGACAGTGAGGTATAATAAACTACAATCAACCGCTTCGTGTTTCCTCTCTAGACTGCCTTTAGGTCTATTTTATCGAGTCTAACAAACGAATTACAGTCTTAACTACATGTCAACTCTCTATAACGATATTTAACTATACAAAGAGCATTTGAAATTAGTTTCATTAAACTCGTTAATTTGTCAACGTCTCTCTAAATTACGATGTAGGTTTTCACAGGAAGAAAAGATGGTTGATGAAAGTTGATACGAAAATACGAAAATAACTCTTATTTTTGTATATTTAACATTAAATGTTGCGTAGTTGTATGAATAAGATATATTTTGCTACTTTTCACACATGATAAAATTTTTTTCAATCATATAGGGAAGTTACGAATTATTGGTCAGTACTTCATCTTCGGCCATATAAGAAAAAACGATAATTTTTTTCATCCCATAGAATTGTCATTATTTATTGTGCGAATTCGTTATAGTTTTTGTCAGGACGAAACAGATCTGGCATCACAGACTAACATTGTCATCACTCCATATCAAGGATTCGAATCTTCGTCGTGACAATTTCTATCTCATCATCTTTCTTTAGTCTTCCTTGAGTAAATCCTCTTCTCAGAGAATACAACCGGTGCATTAACCGCTATAGCACAGTCTCGTGACTCTGTATCACCTGCATCAGTATCACTGCCTATGTAATTAAGCATATCAGTATCACTGCCTATATAATTAAGCGTATCAGTGTCGTATACTCTACTTATGATGCGAATGTCATAAAAAGATGTTCTTGAAATTACCATTTTTTTCCTCAGAGGTCAAATTATTTCAATTCCAGCATGATACCTGATCGTCAAAATGTAAAGGATCCTGCAGAAACTATCATATAACTTTATTCTCTTATACTTTTCTTATGATGTGAACGTCAAGCAGTTAAAAATGATCTTGAAATTACCATTTTTTGCACAGAGGTCAAATTATTTCAATTCCCGCATGATACCTGATCGTCAAAATGTGATGTATCCTGCAGAAAATATCTTCTAAACTTCTATGACCCTCTATGACCCTACCACCTCGTCTCCCGTACACCATGTCAATTTTCCCCAAAAAAATAATCTGCATCGACGGCACGAAAAGGAAACCTGCGGTTGCACCATTCTTTTCATCCGAAACGCTGGGGCTTTAAAGTCAGCTATCTGCAAAATTATGGACTATTATCATCAATTATCAATTGACTGATGGGCTCCACAATTGCATGTGTCGACGGGCTCAGAAATTGCAAGGATGGGAAGAGTTTAGGATTCTGTAATTGGGAAGGATTCAATTAGAGGTCATCTGATAACTCGATAGAATCTGGCGGAAAGTTTTCGAAGTTATTCATACAAAGTAGAGTACGCGCCTGTATAATAATATAATAACTGGTATTGTTGGTATGCAAAAGATACCATCTTGCATTGAAATACGGTAGCGTATGGAAGTGATGGAATTAATTAATGTAGAACCTACCTATACTTTCAAGCGACTCTTTCAATATTTCAAAATGAAGTTTTTTTAACTGATTCAATCACCATATTTGAAGGACAGTGTGGTAGGTATCTTGTTAGATGATGGTACCAGCAAGTCGTGGGTTCACCCCGAGGCAGTCGATATATATTACCGATGAGACTCCGTTCCTCTTCCTGGATCAGTGGCGCTGATTTTTAATCGCTCTGGCACTGACGGATCGACTGGAAATAGCCTCTTTAGGTAAACACTGCTGATGATTTGCACAAAATGGCTAATCCGATTTTCTTCCGTTATCTCTCCAAGAGATGTTCACTCTCCAATGAACAGAGTAACTAATCACCACCGTCACTATCAACTCCTAGATCTTTGTAAATATATAAAATTTACTTTGAAAAAATACCTAGTAGGATATCATGCAGGAGAACGATTTATATTTAAAGTTTACTATCGTAATATATCAACATGTCTGCAATTTTTAAAACTTTTCTCAATGAAACATTTGCGAGTTTTTATGATGCATGTGAAAAATGGCAGATAAATAATTTTCAAAGATGAACCGTAGAATATAGTCTGAAACCTGTCAACCAGTGACTCAAACTTCGCTGCTGTATTAACATTCTTTCTCCGCTCAATCATAGTTTTGAAAACACGATGGCATCATCACCATCTTGATCTCCTACTCTTTTCTTTTTATTTCCTCAAGATTACACGCTCTATTATCTTTACGGTACTCGCTTCTTCTTCATAACCGGATAGGGGTGTACCTACTGACTTTTCCAACCAGTCGTTGACTCTTTCATCTTCTTTTGGTTAATCAAATTAGCGGCGTCTCGTAATAAAATGCTCCTGCATTCTTTCTTGAAAGTCTTGCTGTGCTCTAAAATTATAGACTAGATTCAAATAACTCAATGAGTAATATAACGATATTTTGCATCTAAATCAGTTTTCGATAACCTTTCTATTCTATTTTAAGTCCTTTCACCATTAGTATAAAGTTGAAGATATTCTGTTTGAGTACTTCCTTACCTCCAAATAAAATATCTCTGCGAACACTTTACCTGTTTCTGCAGTCTGGAAATTTACTACCAGTATCGAAATCTTATAGTATGGGATAATCAACCAAAAAGCCAACTGTAATTCTTCATAGTTTACGTGCATAGGGCGAAACTGATAATAAATTTAATAATAGGTCTACACCCTCAAACCAAAATGTCTACCTCGCGTTTTCTTTCGACTGTTTCGTGGCCGCTTCCTTTTTTAGATCGTCTGAGCCATGTATCACAGCCACGGTCATTGCCCGCCGACCTCTAATAAGAGCCTGCGGTCAAATAGCATCTTCATTGTAATTAATTCAGTAACTGCAAATTATCAGGTTTAATAATCAATTTTATAATTTGTATCACTTGGTGTCTGCGAGAAAACAAATAATTTATTAAAATTTTCGGTAAAAATTGATGTACTTTAATTATTTATATATTGTATTATATTTTCAAATTGATTTCTAGAATAACATGAACTAAAGATCAGCATTTTGGAATTAAAAAATACTATAAATTGAATTAAAATAATGATAAAACAATAATCGAAAAGTATTAATTTAATAGGTTTGAATTATGGAAATGAATTATATTATTGGTAAATATTAAATGAAGTTCAAATTATCATTTCTTGATGATGTCATCTATTTATGACGTCATTACTAGGTCTCTATTTCTAAAAAGAGAACGACAACAGGAAAATAGGTTTAAAATGCATAACTGTGCAATTTTAGCATACCTAATTACATTAGTTCTACCTGCGTGTTGCAATAAAATGCCGCAATTAGATGTATTAAAACTTGTTTCTTTGAATAATTATTATAAGACCACAGTGTCGTAAAATTAAGAAAAGTGACATTTATTAGTATGTTATGTCAGAGAGTTTCTACTGTGAAATTGGTTTTAATTCCATATGTGAGCTTTTGTTAGAAGAAAAATATCTGAAATCACTTGTTATATTTATCTATAAAATATTTATATATTAAAAATTATTATATATATTTAAGAAAGTCTATATTAGTCTATTGAAACAATGATGTATTAATTGAAACCTATTCATCTATATACATTTATGTATCAATAAACATATAATTCATAAATTTAATTTTTACTGATACATAAATAAATATGTGAATCTAAATAAAATCTAATTAAAACTAACGTGGGTAAGTAACTGAATTATCGTACGCTACCAAATTACCGTGGTGAAAAATTGAATAATTTAGTTTTACTTTAAAACCCAAATTTTAATTAATTTTAACCGGTAACAAACTAGCGTCCGATGATTGAGTATACACCCAAGCAATTATTTAATTCTTTAGTGAATATATTCTTGCTTTTGGTTAAAGAGTTACTATGATTAATATATCACATTGTAATTATTAAAATAAAAACATCTAATTATTTATTATTTAATTCGTTGTGTTACAGTGGTTTAATTTCCCTTATAAATTAATTTTTATTCTAACGAAATGATTTAATATTTGTTTGCGGGGATAAATATATTGTCGTACTTATATTTATTTTTGTAAAATGTATTTTGTTCATAGAATTGCTTGAGGCGATGATGATTATTATTATATATCTTTATTATATAATAATTTTAATTTATTCGCCATTATTTCAATGTATTATTAGCTTTTTTAGTCATTTACTTTTACTTAATTTGAAATAATCTTATTCTAAATCAATTTTTTTATTTCCATTATTTTATTTCAACACTTTTTTTCTCATTTTAACAACATTTTTTCATTTTTTTTTTAAATTTTTTCAGATTTTTTTTTCTACTTTTAACAACAGTTTTTTAATTTTCTCTTATTTTTTTTCTTCTCTAGACATTGACGAGTGCCTAGACCCAGCACTGGCAGCAAAGTGTGTTGACAACGCAGAGTGTTGCAACCTACCAGCACACTACACCTGCAAATGCAAACCTGGCTACACGGGAGATGGCTACCGTCAGTGTGTTGGTGAGTACAAATGATGCACTTATTGGGCTGAGTAATGTGTAGAATTGATGCACTTATCGGGGTGATTATGGGAGTAGTGTGTAGAATTGATGCACTTATCGGGGTGATTATGGGAGTAGTGTGTAGAAATGACATATTTATCATATAGAATAGGTAGAGAGTGTGTGGTAATAACACAATTCCATTTTGGACACTTATTCTCAATTACAATACATATAAAATAAAAACAATTTAGTATATTATAATATCCCAAAATAAATAAAATAATAACATTAGGACCCACATAAAAGTCGAAATGTTAAGCTTTCTAATATTGTGCCGTCACTTCAAGTTTCACTTCTTCCTTATCAGTGAAATGACATTTCCTTTGGAAGGTCTTTGGTCTTTAGTTAATTTGGGGATTTCACAAAATAACAGAAACTCCCTTTGACTGAGGGCATAATTTCACTTAGGAAAAAAGAAAGAGATTGTTAACTTATTTATAAAATGGTAATATTTGAGCTCTAATGAAAAAAAATAGCGAAGTGCTTCGGGGTAACATTAACTAAATATTGTCCTATTATTGTCAAAGTTTTAACAATATTAGGGCCATCTTGCCCCATAAAACATTGCTGCCTGAGGTAAAATTTTTCCTACAACCACATTTCTAAAACAATAGTTAGGATGAGGATATTTATTGAAAAAAAGTATGAGATAATCTAGCCCTCCTTATAAAATTTCTATATAAAATTTTTTTCGGGCTCGAGTTTTTGTACACATCAAATGACATAAAAATGTGAACAAGTTTCGAATGTTAGATATGAACTCTTCCCCGAAATCACCAAAGTTAAATATTTATTTTCTCAGTTGAAGTAACGGAAGTATTGCATTGAGGCGCAAATACCTACCTTAAAGTTCAAGGGGAGAATTACACGCATCCAATGATATTTGTTCTTAAATTTAACTTGACGTCATAGTTACCCTAACTGAAATTTAGTGTGGTTGCTTAGACAGTATAGAATTTCTTGCCCGAAAAGTTTATTCTTACCCGAAAAAGTTTATTTTATATAAGGGCTTGAGACAGATTTTTTTTTTGTAATAATTTTTATCTTTTCTCAATAAATGTTATCCATTATTTTCCTGAATATCCGTCTTTCGAATTTCATACACTGATGAAAACGTATAAAAAATTTTAATTATACACATTTAAATTATTTTTTTTCCATTAAAAACAAAATGTGATGATAATCTCTGTACATTGTTCCAAGTGAATGCACATGTGCGTAAATACAAACAAGTCTTTCTTTGTGCTATCCTGGAATGGAACTGAATAAGTGTTGAAGATCGTCATGATGACCCTGGAGCGCCACGAACAATTTCTCACTGGGTAATTTAGATGGGGGAAAAAACACGTTTGTAGTATCCCTCGCTGTGCTCAGGGATAATGTATTCTTTGGAGTTTTTTTGCCATCAGGAATTTAAATGAATTTTAATTACTCATTTAAGTATTTATTAAATTTTATTTTGAAATCTAAATAGATTCTTCTCTGTGAATATGAATATAAATGATGAATCGGTTTAATTCCCCAAATTAAAAATTAATCTCGTTCAACCCGGATGAATTAAACTTAGTATCCTAATTAAACTTTGTGGTACTTCTGAGTCAAGCTATGATACAAATACTGAATTAATACCTATATTACCATGCTATTCATGGTGTGAAATTATCCAAAGTTCTTTAATATGATAAATAAATGCTAGATATTAAATTAATCTTGAAATCTCTAGTTTAATTGTCTAAAAAAATGTCTTCTCTTTATAATCATATCGTAAGAATAAATAGCGACTTTTTTCTTAGAAATTAGAATATTGTCTTTCGTAAATTTAATTCGATTAAAGACACAATAATCATTAGTTAGATTAATGATATAACATGATACTTACTGTACTTACCGATTTATTACAAATGTCATTTATTACAATATGAATCTACTTCTTACAAGCGAATACCTGATGTTCCTTTATAATCAGCGAGTACTTTCTTTGACGCTGTAGCTACTCTGCAGTACACATTAGGTAGAGAGGTCAGTGTACTCCTATCCGTAGGCTACGAAACTGCCAAACGCAACCCTACGCTGGGTGTGACGAGAGGTTAATGTCTGCCTCTCCGTAAGAGATATCCTATGTACTATCAGCAAAATAAATCCTTAGTACTATCAGTTAAAGATATCCTTAGTACTATCAGTAAAATATATCCTTAGTACTATCGGCCAAAGATATCCTATGTACTATCAGCCAAAGATAACCTCTGTACTATCTGTCAAATATATCCTATGTACTATCTGAAAAAATAGTAATATCAGATATATATTCAAATGATTGTAATAAATTGTTACTTTTGGAGCTAAAGTTGAAGGAATTGTCAGTTTGTTTCAGCAAAAATTCTCTATATTGTTTTGAAATATACCTTTTGATGATGATTTATAGAAATTTGAAAATGATATTTTTTTGTAAAAAGAAGTATTGGGAGAAAGAGCATTATCACATCTTCCACTCGCCTTCACACTCCTCAATACACTCTCCCCCTCTTCCCTCTTAACCCCCTCTCTACCCCCCCTACCTCTTCCATCCCTCCCCCTCTTCCATCCCTCTCCCTCTCCACCCATTCTTCCCACTTCACCCCCTCTCCACCCACTCACCTCAAACTCGTTCAATCGACCTTGCGTCTGATGAAGAAATGACTGCACACAAAAGGCGACTAAGCACAGATAGTTCAAAGAACTGAGGCACTTTTAGATTAGAAAATAAACCAATGCTTATTGTAAGAAACTGATACAATGGGAAGAAACTGATACAAATAGGAAGTTAATGATAAAATTGAGAAGAAACTGATACAATTGGGAAGAAACTGATACAAATAAGAAGTTACTGATAACATTGGGAAGAAACTGATACAAATGGGAAGAAAAGGGAAGAAACTGATACAAGTGGGAAGAAAAAGGAAGAAATTGATAGAAATGGGAAGAAAAAGGGAAGAAACTGATTGAAATGGGAAGAAGTATATATAATGTAGTCAATTATTGGAAATATGATACATTTCTGAATTAGCTGGATACTCTAGTCAAGAGAACTGAAACAGTTAGTAGGTATGATTAGAAACTGGTAAAAATTGGTATGGATATTAGTTACTATTAGAAGTAATCAAATTTTTCAATACTTCAATTTATATGTTCAAGAAAATTGACTAAGTTTTCTTGCTATATATTTCATTATTAATATTGATGCTTAATAAATTGAAAATTAATAAATATTTATTCATTTTACAGACATTGACGAGTGCAGAAACCCCGATGCTTGTGGTTTGAATGCCATCTGCTCTAATTTTGCTGGAAATTACACGTGTGCCTGCCCACCTGGATACCAGGGCAATCCTTACGATGGGGTGAGTCAATCAGGGCAATCCTTATGATGCGATTAAAAGCAATCATTATTGAGTGAGTCAATCAGATAACCCTTCACTACTCAGTGAGTCAATCTTCACGGAATGATTAGATCAATCACAGTCGTTTGCTTCATGAGTCAATCCCTAACTATGCAGGGATAGTCACGCTCCCTTTTTTGGTTGAGTACCTTCCTTTATTTGGTCAAATGAAGCATCTGGAGGTAGAATTGTTATTGAATTATCATAGACTTTGGAAGCAGATAATGTTCTTTACAAGGCGCTAGGCTGAAGTTCATTCTATATTAAGTTTACATGAGAAAAAATAATTACATGTTTACTGCAGATTGTTATTTTACTGGAAGTCAAAATAAGATTCAACTTCTGTGGTTGGAATTAATGAAGGCGCTTGTTTAAGAACTGCATAGTTCTTTTCAATAAAGATTTATCTTTCTAACTTTACATTTTCATTGCTCTTAGTGCCTGGATATGGATGAATGTTCGAAGGCGGGTGCGTGCGGACCCAGAGCTGTCTGCACGAACATGATCGGGGGACACAATTGCGCTTGTGCTCCAGGACTTCAAGGAGACCCTTACTCTCCTACTGGATGTCTGGTGAGATCATCAAAAACTATTAAAATGTATTTCTACTCCTTTAAGTAACCAACTTGTTAAGTTAGCCATAAATATCGATTATTCCGAAGTTCCCGGTTAAATTTTGTTTGGTAGTCATGATGTTCCATCTTCTGATTTTAAAGTTAAATTTTAACAGTTAGGTTATTTTCAAAGTTATATAAGGTTACTTCATCTTGTGGCATATTATGTTAATGTAATTAAGGATGGACTAGTTTTAAATGAGTCTGTAATTCATTCGTACAGGACATCAACGAGTGCGCGAGTTCCCCGTGCGCCTCCGGAGCCAAATGTTTCGACGGAGTTGGTAACTACTCTTGCACCTGCCCACAAGGATTCGTGGGTAACCCTTACAACAAATTCGGTGCTTGTAGAGGTGAGAGACCACATTTGATAGAATTATGGGCATTCTTTTCTAATATTCTGGTAACTAATTTTCGAAGAATAATTCTAGTTATTCTGGAATAATCTCTATTACCGAACTAACGTGTTTTGTATATAGTTGTGTATAAATTAATATACTACCGCTAATAACTTCTTATTGAAGTCATTTATTAACGTTCTAATTTTGCTAATTATTCGATTTATTTTCTCAACTTGTAAATAATATAACTTTGGTCTAATCGTAACAAAAAAATCTACTCTCGCAAATAATTAACTATCTCTAGCTGGTAAGTATTTCAATATTGACCCAGCTAAACGTTTCTATGGAAATTAATTTGTTCACTAAATATTGATATTTCTGGTTTTAACTAACTTAAATTTCCTTGGATTAACCCTCATCGCTCGGTGTAGATATCGACGAGTGCAGCAATCCAACAACAATAACAGCCACACCTGAAGCAGAAGTGGGAGATGTTAGTGACGAAAATGAGGATACTAGTTCAGAAGAAACTATTACCATTATCACCACCACCCCATTTCCATCTAGTAACTGGTCCTATCCTTGTGGTAGAAGTGCTGAATGCGTCAACCTACCAGGGTCTTACAAGTGCATATGTCCAGAAGGTTTTACAGGTCTTGCTGAAACCTCTTGCTATGATATCAACGAATGTGGTAGACCCGGGATATGTGGTGTTGATACAGAATGTGTCAACACCCCCGGCGGTCACAATTGTATCTGTGCAGAAGGTTTTCAAGGAGATCCTACAAGTGGATGTACCAGTTAGTAGTAGCACCCGTTAACCCATCTTCTGTTTTCTGTTTTCCCTGGACACAATCATGGAAAAAATACTGAAGACGCTTCAAATGATTTATTGTACATTCTTCATCTTTATCTTTCCACTTCCGTTACTTCAGTAACGTTAAAATTGAACAACGAATCAATAATTCATATATCCCTACCTAACACATCTTCTCTATTCTATTTTTTTCAACAGATCGAGAGACAGACAACGTTATATAGGCTAACAGCTTTATTTGGTTCTTCATAACCTTTAACACGTGTTATGCATGCACTTATTTATATATTATACAGTCATACGTTTCATGTTACATATTTATCTCACTGCATCAACCTATTCCTCATATGGGTCTTCTTTTCCAGCTATTATTTTGTCGTTAATTCAAAATTACAATAAGTTCTTGATTACATAACAGCTGTATAGTGTACATACACTTAACTATTCTTTTCATTATTCATTTCGAACAATTATAGTTCAATTTTGATACGTTATTACAGTAGCCCATTCAGCCTATTGAATATTGTTATAAACCATTAATTTGCTCATCTATCTTGGTTATGTTATACTTCTTGATTCAATCTTATTTTATAGCTTTTTCAACGTTTATTGCTCTTTCCATATTCTCTTTTTATACCTACCCTCTACACATATGAAATCCTTTCGTATTCTATTTCTATATTTTATATATACTTACTAAAATTACCCGTATTAGATATTTATTATTGAGTAACTTATAGATACACAATAAAGTGATACGGAATCCAATTCTATTTTCATCTAAATACTCATAAAAGTCAATTCATTTTTTCCCTGTTCTCACTTGCTTTTCTTTCCCTTAGATATCAACGAATGTGCGAGTAGCCCATGTGGAACAAACGCTCAATGCCTCGACAAAATCGGATCTTACTCATGTATATGCAGACCAGAATTCACTGGAGACCCTTACTCTGCCTGCTACGGTTTGTTCAGAAGCCATGGAGTTCAATTATATCTTTCATTTATCATTACTTATTTTCTCGATCGTTATGTATTGTTGCTCTAATGTTTATAGCAATGCGTATTTTTCTATCTTGCAGACATTGATGAGTGTACCGCTCTTCCAAACCCTTGTGGTGTAAACGCTGTCTGCCGAAATAAACAACCAGGTTACGAATGTGAATGTCCTCGTGGATTCAGAGCGAGACAGTCTGCGCATGTGGCCTGCGAGCAGGTTAGTAATTTATAAAGTTTCATCTTAGTACCCAAGCAACTATTTACCAATATGTTAATCAAATACAATTTTTTGATCTTCCTAACATCATATTATTCTGTTTCCTAATTAGTTCGACGTCGGCATCCAATGTATGTCAGATTTCAACTGTGTGAACAATGGTAAATGTGTTGACGGACAGTGCTACTGTAGAGAAGGATTTCAACCTGTCGGAGCCGAATGCCAAGACGTTGATGAATGTACTAATTATCCATGTGGAGCAAATGCCAACTGTCTCAACATTCCTGGAAGCTATACTTGCTCATGCAATGTCGGATACATCGGTAGACCACCTAGCACATCCTGCAAAGGTAAAAAATATTAATGTTGTAATAGGTATGTCCGAATGAATAATATGATACAGATTTTGATCACCACCACTCTCCTTTTTTTCAGCTCCTTGTGAAGGCTTCACTTGCGGTCCTCAGGCTACATGTCGCCCTAATGGTGATGAAGCAATGTGTGTTTGTAATCAGGGTTGGTCTTATGACCCAAATGATATTTCTGCAGGATGTAAAGGTATGGAATATTTCTTAAAAATTTAATGATTATCTTATTACTATTCTTCATTTTAAACTACTATCTAATATCGAATGGCTTTGTCTTCGAAATGATATCATATGCAGTAGTTATTATCAATTTATAAAAGCTACTACATCTATAAAGAAGCTATTGATGGTGTCCCTTCTTGATCTTTGGTTTCCTCACCGTTACATGTTGGTTTATCATATTTTTTCTTTTAGACGTCAACGAATGCTCTTCCGAATACGGACCATACGGTCAATGTGGAGAAAATGCCATCTGTAAGAACTCTCCCGGTTCCTTTACTTGTCAGTGTCCTCCAGGATACGGTGGAAGTCCTCTCTCCCGCTGTCAAGGTATCAAATCATTCTAAGAATCAAAGAGGTTGACAAATAATCGATACTAAAGTCAGATATGAAAAAAACGTTGTTTATTAACAAATTTAATCATTTTTTTTAAATTAATTTTTTCAGACATTGACGAATGCAGAGATGAGAACTCATGCGGCTACGGCTCAATTTGCACCAACACTCTGGGTTCGTTCACTTGTGAATGTCCACCAAACACTGTGCCTGAGCCTGATGCCTACACTGCTTGTCTCGAAATTATGAAATGTGCCAACGATAACGAATGTCCTGGTAACGCTCTGTGTATCAGAAACCAGTGCATGTGTCCCGAACCTAACATCGGTGACGATTGCAGACGTGAGTAGTTTCGCATTCATGATCTGTAGATCTACGATTATAAATAAATATTATTGATGAAAATAAATTAAAAGGTAACTATTTTTTCATTGCATCTTCTCTATTAAAGTTTCTGTTTTACTTCATTTTTTCTAGATCCATGCGAAGAAGTCCAATGTGGATCAAATGCTGAGTGCAAACTTATCAACGGACAACCAAAATGTATTTGCGCTTTTGGATACGATGGATCACCTGACACAACTCTAGGTTGCTCAGATGTCAACGAATGTCTCCAAAACCCATGTGGTTACGGAGCTATCTGCAAGAACGAACCTGGCAGATTTGCATGTGAATGTCCTACTGGATTCAACAAGAATTCAGGTGGAAGCGGTTGTGTTGAGGTAAAATCTCAGTCCTGTGATGCCAACATTCCATGCCCAAGAGGTGAAGAGTGTGTCCGAGATGATCAGCTAAATGAGAATGTATGCATTTGTCCAAGAGGATACAAACGCGATGATGCAACAACACAATGTAAAGACATCAACGAGTGTGTTGGAAATCTCAACCAACAAGTTTGTGGTTTGAATGCTATTTGCAACAATGTCCCTGGATCATACGAATGTGTCTGCCCACCTGAATTTGTTGGAAATCCATTCAGTGAATGCAAACGTAAGTAACTGTTCATATTTAATTATACTTTGCAATTAACGCTGGTTATATATAACCTGGATATACTCATCTCAAAATTAACTTTAGAACTAGAATCTTAAAATTCTATTTCGATTGTTTCAGAATGTAACACCTTGGAATGCAGATGTCAGCCTCCCTACAAAGTCATAGGTCAGAATTGTGTACTGGCTAACTGCTCCCGAGGAAATCAGTGCCAATCTGGTGCAGAATGCGTCACCATTCAAGGTGGAGTGAGCTACTGCTCTTGTCCAAGAGGATTCACAATGCTAGAAGACAACTCTTGCGTCGATATAGACGAATGCAATCTGTTGAGTCCTTCAAAGAATCCTCCATGTGCTATAAACGCAGAATGTTTCAATCAAGTTGGTACCTTCGAATGCAAATGTCCACCTGGAACATCTGGCGATCCTTACCACAACGGATGCTCTGTAAACAGAGTTCAGTGCACCAAAGATACCGACTGCAGCGTTAATGAGAAGTGTATACAACCAGGAAAGTGCATATGTCCACCTCCTTATTTCGTCGATAATTTAGATAGAAATCAATGTAAAAATCCATGCTCCGCTTATTCTTGTGGAGTAAACAGCAAGTGTACCGTTGAAGACACACCAAAATGTACCTGCTTACCAGGATTTACAGGAAATGGAGATGATGGATGTATAGACGTAAATGAGTGTAATGGCAATCCTTGTGGACACGGAGCTATCTGCGTTAACGAAATCGGATCCTTCAAGTGCGAGTGTCCCCCAGGAATGGAAGGCGATCCAATTAGTGGAATATGTTCTGGTGATAAAAAACAACTCTGTTCTTCTGATAGAGATTGCCCAAGCGATCTAACTTGCACTTCTGATGGAAACTGTGTGAACCCCTGTGATACGCTACCATGTGGATCTAACGCTTACTGTGAACCAGAGGAACATGCCGCTTGGTGTAGATGTCATCCAGGGTACATTGAGAGCAGCACTACAGGAGCTTGTGTGTCAATGTGTGACGGTTTCCTGTGTGGAAGCGGTTCTAACTGTATTGTCACAAATGAGGGACCTACTTGTAAGTGCAGCTCAGGATACAACGGCAATCCATTCCCAGGAGGAAACTGTATTACAGATCAGTGTTCTGCTAGTAACCCTTGTGATGATCCACTTATTTGCATGCATGGAAGATGCAAAGAAAGATGTGAAGGAGTCGTTTGCGGAGTTGGAGCTAAATGTGACAAGAATACTAACCAATGTGTTTGCCTACCATTCTTTTTGGGAGATCCAGGCTTACTCTGTGTTCCACGTAAGTATTTAATCATATTGTAAATTCTATATAATGAATACTATGATATATTTTTGAAGTTCTTATAAAAATCAATATTTTTATCTTTTCAGCTGTGACTCCACCTCTATGTGTTCCTGGTTGCGGTAAAAACTCTCACTGCATGTATGGACAGCCAAACAGATGCGTGTGCAACACTGGATATAGTGGCAACCCTTACGAGTCTTGCACTTCTCAACGCGACAAAGCAACCTGTGAAACGACACAGTGTGGACTTAATGCTCAGTGTCGTCAAGGAAGCAGACGTGTAGATTGTGTCTGTCCCATTGGATTCAGAGGAAACCCTTACGTTGAGTGCTCTGATGTTGATGAGTGCATAGGCAATGCATGTGGTATGAATACCCTTTGTCTCAACACGGTTGGTAGTTATGATTGCAGATGCCAAAAGGGTTTCACTGGAAATCCATTCCAAATGTGTATGCCAATTGTTCCTGCAACTGAAAGCTGCCTCGATGATCCTTCAGCCTGTGTCTGCTCTTCAAACGCAGAATGTCCAACTGGATTCAGATGCAATGCTGGCAATTGTGAATTTCCATGTTCATCAACGAAATGTGGTCCTAATGCTGCTTGTGATGAAGGAGTGTGTGCATGTCTTCCTGGTTTTGCTGGTGACGCTTCTGATCTATCAAACGGATGTCAGAAATCAGAATGCACGAACAATCAAGATTGCGACTACGATGAGATCTGTATTCAGAACCGATTGGGTCAGAGAACTTGCATAGACGCTTGCGATCGCAACGAGTGTGGACCTAACGCTTTCTGTGTTGCCCAGGATCATAGAGCATCTTGCCTCTGTCAAGAAGGATACTTTGGAAAACCTAGCGACATCAGAGTAGGATGTCAACCAAAGGACAGAGAGAGCTACTGTAAAGATGATTCGGATTGCGACGGTGGTAGACTGTGTCAAGTCGATTATTCTGGAATTCGCAGATGTACCGATCCTTGCTTGAGCAGAACTTGTGGCAAAAATGAGAAATGTGTGGTTCGGATGGGAAGACCTCGTTGTACTTGTCTACCTGGATATGTTAAAAATCCTTCCAGCAGGATATGTCAAGGTTAGTTTAATTTCTCTTCCCGTTTTATATTTAGAATTATTGTTTCAAATTGTAGATTTGATGATGAGTTAACATGTTATATTTTTCATTGCAGAACCAGCTGTACCAGACTGTAAATCAGACAGAGATTGTGCTTCGACTCACGCATGCCGAGTTGATCAATTGGGAGTATCAAAATGTGTTGATATCTGCAATGGTTTCACCTGCGGACCCAATTCTGTTTGCCAAGCTATCAATAATAGAGGACAGTGTCAGTGTCTGTCAGGTTATACTGGCAACCCTAATGATAGAAGAGGTTGTAGACCAATTCCAAGAGACGAATGTCAAACAGATGCCCAATGTCCAGAAACTGAATCTTGTGAAGTTCAAGGATCTATGAGAAAATGTATGTCTGCTTGCAAAGTTAAGAACTGTGGACCTGGAGCACTATGTGTTGCTAATAACCACGTGGCTCAGTGCCAGTGTCCACCTGGCCTCTTTGCTGGCGATCCAAATGACTTGAGTGCTGGATGCAGCTCCGTCGGTTGTCTCATCAATGAAGATTGTCCAGATGATAAGGCCTGCAACAGACTTAACTTCCAATGTTTCGATGTTTGCTACGATGCATGTGGAGACAATGCTGTATGCTTAGCTGAAAATCACAGATACACTTGTCAATGTGCACCTGGATACAAACCAAACCCATCGGCTGAAATATTGTGCACTAAATCGAGCGTATGTGACGACAATCCTTGCCATGCAACAGCTAAGTGCCAACCTAATGGCGGTACTCACCTTTGTGCTTGTGCACCAGGAATGATTGGTGATCCTTACACGACAGGATGTTATCCTGAAGGAACTTGCCCTCGAGGTAATGAAGATTGTCCTTCTGATAGCGTTTGTGTAAGAGGACGCTGCAGTAATCCATGTGAAAGAGCTTGTGGACAAAATGCGGTTTGCAATGTTGTCAACAGAAGAGCTCAGTGCAACTGTCCTCCAGGATTCAAAGCTAACCCAACAGCAAAGAGAGGATGTGCCAGAATAACAAATCAATGCACCAGCAGTGCCGACTGTTCAGGAGGAAGTTGCATTCGAGGACAGTGTTCTGAGGTGTGCATTGGAGACAGAGAATGTGTTCAAGGAGAAAGATGTATTCAAAACAGATGTATGATTCCATGCGTCTCATCTGAACAATGTCCTGATGAGCAATCTTGCATCAACGGTATTTGTTTGATTGGTTGTCGCAGTAACAATGACTGTGCTTCAAATAAAGCATGTATCGGTAATAAATGTAAAGATCCTTGTTCCGATCCCAATATTTGCGGCCCTAACTCAATCTGCCAGGCTAATGGACATTTAGCACAGTGTGTCTGTCCAGAAGGATTCCAAAAGATCCAGCGTGGATGTATCAGAATATCTACGACATGTGACAACAAGAACGATTGCAAGGCTGGTTATATGTGTGATATGGGATTCTGTAAACCTGCGTGCAGTCAATTTAATAAATGTGCTCAAGGAGAGCATTGTAACAGAGGTATGTGCATGAAAGTTTGCTTCAATGATGGCAATTGTCTACAAGGTGAGGTTTGCATCGAAGGATCTTGTGAAAGCGGATGTAAAGACTCAGGAGACTGTGCTCAGAATGAGATGTGCATCTCCAAGAAATGTATGTGTGCAAAAGGTTACGCACCTAGTGGACTAGGTTGTGTGGACATGGATGAATGTCAAACTAGACCTTGTCATACTTCTGGTACTTGCACGAATGTTCCTGGTTCATACAAATGCTCTTGCCCAGTTGGAACCATAGGAGATGCCAGTTCTGGAACCGGTTGTATTACACCAAATGAATGCCAATCTGACACTGAATGTTATGGACAACAAGCTTGTTTGAAGGTAAATGGTGTCAATAAATGCGTAGACCCATGCGCTTCAGCAGTGTGTGGTCTCAACTCCAGATGTCAGGTAGAAAACCATAAACCTGTATGTGTTTGCCAGGTTGGTCATTTCGGTGACCCCAATGATCTTACCTCAGGTTGTGTGAAGGCCGATTGTATTGAAGATGATGATTGCGCTAGCAACAGAGTATGCGATAGAGTATCTTTTAGGTGTATCAATCCATGCGAAAATGTCAACTGTGGTTATGGACGCTGCCAAGCCGAAGATAACAGAGCTGTTTGCAATTGTCAAGAAAACTACCAAATATCTGCTGATGGGAAATGCAGAGATATCAATGAATGTCTCAACAGCCCCTGCCATAGAACTGCAGTGTGTCGAAACACTAATGGAGGTTTCAATTGTTTATGTGCCCCAGGATTAGTTGGTGACCCGCACACTACAGGATGTCGAAGACCTGGAGAATGCACAACAGACAATCAATGTCCATCTTCCTCTGTCTGCCATAATAACAAATGCAAGAATCCTTGTGAAGTAAGCAAATGTGGCAGTAGAGCTGTCTGTAATGTGGTAAGAAGAACACCTGTGTGCTCTTGTCCACCAAGAAGCACTGGCGATCCCTTGAAACAATGTGTTGCCTTTGAGTGTACTGATTCATCTGAATGCTCAGTTGACAAATCTTGCGTTGGGAACAAATGTATTAATCCATGTTCTATACCTGGAGTCTGTGGCGTTAACACTGAATGTAGAGTGCAGAACCATTTACAGGTGTGTTCATGCAAAGCTAGCTTTACTGGTGATCCTAACCTAGGCTGCTCACAAATATCTTACTGTGGATCAGAAACAGATTGTCCATCAGGAGAAAGATGTCAAGGTGGAGTATGTGTGCCAGCTTGTAAAAGCAGCAGAGAATGTCTGGTGAATCAAATTTGTATTCAAGGATCTTGCATTGCTACTTGCAAGTCAAACAGAGAATGCCCCAATTATCAAATTTGTCAGAACAGCATCTGTGTTCCTGAATTGAAATGCCGTGCTGATACAGACTGTGATGATGATGAATCATGTCGTCAGAATGATTTAGGTCAAGCCGAATGCTCAGATGTGTGTAACAGTTTAGTTTTATGTGGTCGCAATGCTGAATGCGTTGCTGTCGGACACAAAGCCATGTGTCAGTGCCCAGAAGGTTTCTTTGGTGATCCACTTGATGAAAAGAGAGGCTGTCAGCGTATTCAATGCAGAAATGACGACGAATGTGACTCTGATGAATTATGCGATAATTATAAATGTCACGATGCATGTCAAATCGATAATAAGTGCGGCCAAAATGCTCTTTGTGAATCTGAAAATCACAAAGCAGTATGTTTCTGTAGAGATGGTTTCGATGGAGACCCTCTCACACGCTGTGAGCAAATTGATTTCTGCGACGACAATCCATGTGGAGGAGGAGCAAGATGTGCCAACCAACGAGGATCTTTCGATTGTAATTGCCCACCTGGAACCGTAGGTAACCCATTCGAAGAATGCGGCATACCTGTCGAATGTCTGGCTGATTCCGATTGTCACGTATCCGCCTATTGTGGTGAAGAAGACAATGAACCTAAGTGTAAGAATGTGTGTGAAGAATTCGAGGATCAATGTGGACCTAATTCAGATTGCAAGGCTATAAACCACAAAGCTGTTTGTACATGCCGTTCTGGCTATGAAGGCACTCCTCTTGATCTCATCGTTGGTTGCAGACCAAAAGTTGTCACTTGTACAGATAGCAGGGGCTGCCCGCAAGGAACTTATTGCTCAGGAGGATATTGTAGACGTGAGTATTCAATATGTCTTTTAATTGGCTTTTTGATATTTCGTACAAATTTAACGAATTGATGCTATAATTTTTTTCTTTCTCGATTTAGCTCCTTGTCAGAGTGATGATGAGTGCGGTCTTCTGGAATCTTGCAATCGCGGACAATGCACTAATCTATGTGATTTGGAGGATGCATGTGGAATGAATGGAGTCTGTCAAATGGTCAACCATGAGAAGCAATGTTCTTGCCCAGACTCCTTTACTGGAGACGCCAGTTCCGAATGTTACAGGCTCCCCACCGGATGCCAGACCAATTCTGATTGTGTAAGAGGTCACGAATGTAAGATGGGAGGTTGCGTACCTAAATGTACCAGGAATGATGACTGTGCACAAAATGAGATGTGCGTACAAGGAACCTGCACACGTGAGTAAACACACAATTATCTCATTCCTATTTTTTTGGTAGATTTAGCTATTTAAGAATAATTATATTCAGCTATTTACATTCCTCTTTTTCATCCTAACAGTTACTTGCCGTGTTGATAATGACTGCTTCTTGGGTCACGTATGTCTGCAAAATACTTGTCTGATTGGATGTAGAGCTAACGAAGACTGTGCATCATCTGAAGCTTGCATAAATAACATGTGCAAGAGTCCATGTGACAGAGATGCCATCTGTGGACCCAATGCGAAATGTTCAGTATTCAACTACAGAGCTCAATGTACATGTCCCGTCGGATTCATTCCTAGTCCATCTGCTAACGTAGCTTGCGTCAGAGAACCAGTATCATGCCACCTCAATTCAGACTGTAAGAGTGGATTCACTTGCATTGGAGGAACTTGCTTAGCTATTTGCTCCTCAGCTTCCAACTGTCTGGCTAACGAAATGTGTGGTGACGATTCAACCTGTAAACCAGTATGTAGAAGAGATGACGATTGTCGCTCCGGGGAAATCTGTGATGATTTGATGTGCGTCATTGGTTGCAGAGGTGACAACGAATGTCCAAATGATCAATCTTGTGTCAACAACCAGTGCAAAAATCCCTGTGATTCACCTACAGCCTGTGGAAACAACGCAATCTGTTCCATCGATTCTCATCAAGTGGTTTGTACTTGTGAGGAAGGTCTTGAAGGAGATGCATACACCAATTGCCGAGCTAAGATTACAAAATGTCAAACAGACAGGGAATGTCCTCTTTCTACCAAGTGTATGGGAGGTTCATGCAGATCAAAATGTTCTGGAGACAACTCTTGCTTTGATAACGAAAGATGCGTAGAAGGTGTTTGCAAAGAAATTTGCAGTTCAGATTTCCAATGTACTGCGGGTACTATCTGTTCAAACAGGCTTTGTATTGCTGGTTGTAGGAGAGATACAACCTGTCCTGATGGCACGTCATGCATAAACAGTGAATGCAAAAACCCATGTCCATCAGCTTGTGGCGAGTGTTCAACATGCGAGGTTTATAATAATAAGGCACAATGCTCATGCCCAACACACTCGATTGGAAACCCATACGTCGCGTGCTACAAACCTGCTCTTGGATGCACTTCGTCATCAGAATGTACTTCTCTCGAAACCTGCAGTGATGGCTTCTGCTTGAAAGAATGTGGAACTACCTCAGATTGCGACTGTGGACATGTTTGCGATGACAGTGTTTGCAAAGCTCAGTGTACAAAATCTACTGAATGTTCTCAAGGCTTCTTATGTTTGTCTGGTACATGTACAGCTGGGTGCAGAACGAATATTGACTGCCCAACTTCTCAGTCTTGTATCAATTCCAAGTGCAAAGATCCTTGCGATGATAAGATCTGTGGAACCAATGCCATATGCAGAGCATCAGACAACCGGGCCGTGTGTCTGTGTCCTGAAGATTATTTGGGAATTCCAACAGTAGAGTGCGTAAAATCCGAATGTTCAACTGATAGAGAATGTAGACATCCAGAAAAATGTATCAATGGCAAATGTTTCAACCCTTGTGCTGAAGGCTGCGGCTTGAATGCTAAATGTAGAGTAGTGAATAGACAAGCAGAATGCTCTTGTCCTGCTAACACCTACGGGAATCCTTTAGCGGAGTGCGTTGCTGATGTCAATGAATGTCTACAAGAACCTTGCGCTAATAATGCACAATGCTCAAATACAGTGGGTAGCTTCGTCTGTTCCTGTAATTCAGGATGCCACGGTGACGCTTACAATGCTGGTTGCAACTGCCCCATGGATCAAGTGTCTCCTTGTGCCACAGTAAGATGTGGAGCAAACGCCAAGTGCAGAACTGTCTTCAACAACCAACCTGAATGCTACTGTCCATCGAACTATCCTCTTGGCAATCCTCAGAGTGAATGTGAGTCAACCTAATAAACTGATTATTTAATTTATGCTTAGATTTATTAAATAGAATATACGTGAACGATAACTTTATTGTTTTCATTTTATTTTTATTTAGGCAAGTCAGATTGTCGTCAGAGTGGTTGTGGTCTCGGTGCCAAATGCGTAGAGAGAGATGATGACGACAGAGATGATTTTGACGATGACGACGACGATATTTTCGTGTGTCAATGCAGAGAAGGATGGAATGGTAACCCTGCTGTGGAATGTGTGCCAGGTAAGACTTAATTATTAATTATTTAAAGGTGAGGATTTCAGTGATTTCTTGATAACGCTAAAGCGCACTGCTCGGTAATAAATTGCTATGGTATCAATGATACTGCTTTAATTAAAATATATAACGTTGTAATATAGCTACCGTGTATATACCTTGAAAAGCATATTGTATCATATATGAGCTTATTTTGCATATTATATAGAAACCCATATATATGAATGTTGTACATAAATGAATATTATATGGAATGTTATATATTGTATAAATGATGAAATACGCACCACTTCTAATTATGATAATCTAGTTTGCATACTCTACGGTGCGTGCGTTCTACAGTTTTTACGCGGATGATCCCCTGATTTCACACTGTTGCAGAACCGTAAATTGCAACGTGCATCACTCTAGTGAAGTCTCTTAATATCTACCGTTTGGATATATTGTCACTGAGATATCTAGTTTTTCTAATCAAAATTAACGTGAATGAATTTATTAACGCATCTGGTATAGTGAATATAGTTATACTCAATCAACTGGGACTAACGGTCAACTAGCAAGCTAATCTAGCGCAAGTCTTGGTTTTAATTTTATTTGAAACTACTTATTTTAACTAATATAATAATTAATTGATTAGTATGCAGGCAGAACTTATACAACTGTTCCAATATAGCTACGTGTATAACAGTATTTTAAAGAATAACGATGATAGTGACGTTTTACTTAATTTAAGTCAATAATTGTAAATACATATATAGCTGTTCAATTCTCCATATTAATATCTTAACATTACTAAGAATTTGTAGGCAAATGGGATTGGTAATAAGACTAGAATTTAATATTATAGAAATATCTAATATGTTTGTTTGGCGGTTAAGTAGATTTCTAATGTTGAACATGAGACCTCTGAAACACGCTTTTAATCAAAATTTAATATAACTGAATTTTTAAACTGTAATATGCACTGTTTCAGAGGTTTTTTGATTTGTTGCACTGACCACTACTTTGCATGCTCTTATTTGTAACCTCTCTCTCACACCACTAGATTCACAGTGCACAATACATCTAGACTGCAGTGCCCCGTTCGCTTGTATCAAAGGAAAGTGTACAGATCCTTGTGGAGTGACTGGTGTCTGTGGCTCTAACGCCACATGTTCAGTCGTTAACCATCAGGCTTCTTGCTCTTGTCCTGAATGTTACACTGGCGTGCCCGCTGTAAAGTGTGAGCGCGACGAAAAGTGCATTCCACCTGAGCCAAAACAAATAGTCTGTCAGAGTCCTTTAGACTGTCCAGAAAATATGCTCTGTGACGAGAATACCAGTCGATGCTTTGATCCATGCTCAAGTGAAGGGGAGAAGTGTCAAGATAATAAGCGGTGTGAAGTCAGGAGACATCGTCTCAACTGTATTTGTAAATATGGCTTCATCATGAACTCAGCGGGTGAATTTGTTTGTGCAGGAGATAACATTGAGTGCAGAAGACACGACGACTGCAGCTCAGATCTATCCTGCCAAAATAACAAGTGTGTTAACCCATGCGAAGGAAGTCAGCTGTGTCCCGCTGATAAGACATGTGTCATCATGAACCATCAGCCCATCTGCCTATGTTTGGAGGAGTGTAATCCGTCCATAGAAATCTGTCTCCGTGATCAAGGTTGCCCAGATAATCAAGCTTGTGTTAGCTACCAGTGCATTGATCCATGTGAGAGCCACACCTGTGCTGGAGATTCACCTTGTTACGTCGAAGAACACAAGCCTCTTTGCAAATTCTGCCCATCTGGATTTACCATAGACTCAACGTACGGCTGTGTCAAAGGTAATAATTTCACTGTATTGTTTTGACGGACTTTGACAATGGACAACAACTCAACTGTGATGCGACAAACCTACTAATAATGACGGAAACCAAACAATATATGAAATAATGTTATCTCTACTTTTAGATATTTAAAACCAACGAATTTCTAACATTCAATTCTTGTATCAACTATTTAATCAAATTTAACTCGTCTGAAGTGTGATTCACTAACCACTAATTGACAACCGGTTGGTAAATTTAATATCCATATTGCTCAATTATGTCAATAACAGAGAATAATCAATTGAATGATAAGTTATCTGAAACTTCGTAATGGTAAGTAAAAACTAATATATTAATACAATCATTTATACCTTCATTGCAGTTACTCTTAATTCATATTTACGTAATGTCCCACAGAACAAACTACCACTCCTGATCCAATAACCTCGAAGTGTTCGATCGATTCAAACTGTGGCCCAGACAGAATATGCGAAAATGGCCTGTGTATAAATCCCTGTATGAACGTGTGTGGGGTAGAAAACTGTATAATAGATTCAGTAAATAATCAAAAAGTTGATGTAACATGCGTGAATATACCCACTGACACTGAAAACCCAACTAAACCTATTTCTGGATCTAAAGTATCAACATACAAGCCTATTACTACATCTAGAATAACTACTTACAAACCTTACACCTCTTCTAAGACTACCATTGATGGAATAACTACCTACAGACCTTTCACTGTTGGAAAAATAACTACTGAATCTTCTAGCGAATCATCCAAAACTACGAAGCATACAACTGAAAGTAGTAATTGGTCAACTAGCAAAAGCCCAGATGACAACAATGTCACTCCGTCTGATCCTAATAAAGGGAAAAATTGGAATAGCACTCCTCCAGGTTCCAAAATCACACCCAGTAAAGAAACGGATAAATACTCAACCAAGCCTTATGCTTCATCAACTTTAAAACCAGGAGCTATTGGAACAGGGTTCACTGATGAGGTTTCACCAGCTGAAAACATAACCGCTATAGAAATTTGGTTAACGACTCCCTATCATATGATGACGACCAAGAAGAGTATTGTGGACAAACCAAATCAAACTACACCAGAAAAATCTTTCGTTACCACTTCTAGTCCTATTGGTACTGCCGATAAATACTCAACTCCAGTGAATTTAGTTACTGATAGAGATAGAACTACTAAACCTATCACAAAAATAACATCCAAACCTATTGACAATGGTGACACAACGATATTCACCACAACAGCAACATCTCTTACTTCTACGAAAAAGACTACTGTCGATGAGGAAAGTTTAGAAAATAGTTCACCTGTTTCTCCAATAAATCAGTATTCTACTACACCTGATCATGGTAAAACTACAATTGACAAGTATGATAGAGCTACCTCACCTAAACCTTATACTGAATCTTCAGTTACTAATAGTTATGACAAAACAACTACACTCAATCCTCTGGTTGATAACACAGATCCAAATGAAAATGATAAAACAACCCTATCAATCCCCCACAGTAATTCTACTGTTCCCAATACAAATTATTATACCACATCTCCAAAATCTTTCGACAAAATAACTGTTACAAGTGAATATGAAGAAACAACAATTCTAGATACCAGTGACATTAATACAGTTAATAATGAATATGAGAAAACAACGAAATCTAATTGGAATAATAAATATACTGTTACACCTAAAGTTGAAGAATCAACAACAGATTCATATACTTCATCTGATGGAGCAACCTCTCCTAATAACGACAAAAAATCAACGACATCTAATTGGAATGATAAATATACAGTTACTGGTGAATATGAAGAATCAACAACAAAAAAATATACTTCACCTGATAGAACAACCAGTAAATATGATAAGAATACAATTCCAAATATAGATTATGGTACCACATCACCAAAATCTTATGACAAAAGTACAGTCACTAATGGATATAAAGAAACTACAATTCCAGATACCAGTGACAGGAATACAGTTCCTAATAAATACGACAAATCAACGACATCTAATTGGAATAATAAATATACAGTTACTGGTAAATATGAAGAATCAACAACAGACACATATACTTCATCTGATAGAACAACCTCTCCTAATAACGAACAAAAATCAACGACATCTAATTGGAATAATAAATATACAGTTACTGGTAAATATGAAGAATCAACAACAGACACATATACTTCATCTGATAGAACAACCAGTAATAATAACTATGATAAATCTACATCTCCAAATATTGATGATAAAAATACTATACCAGATCAGTATCAAGAGTCAACAACGCAAACTTACCCCAGTGGCACAAATTACCTATCAAGTACCTCTTCTGTGATAGATTTGGATAAAACAACTTTCAATCCATTAACCACTGAAAATCTACTTGAAAGCACAACACCAGATATACTATCATTCTTTTCAACATCTAGAAAACCCATAACAGTACAATCAGATACTACAGTTCCATCTGACATTTACGAACAAACGACTATCTCAGAACCAAAAAGAACTAGCGTTAGACCTATTGTTGCAACAGAGCCTCCGAAAAGTATTCATTGTACCAGTAGCTTAGAGTGCACTAGACAAGAAGCTTGTGTGGCCAACACCTGTAAGAATCCCTGTGAATTGCTCAGTCAGTGTGACAGTGGTTATATTTGCGTCGTTAGCAATCACTTGGCTTTGTGTAAATGCCCCACCGGCTCATCAAAGGGTTCACATTGTCCTCAAGGTAAAGAAGCCAGTACCTTATACCGTCTTGAATTTTTTTCCTAAATGGCACGTCAATTTAAAAGCCTTTAAACTTGTCTTTCGCCCGTGCGGGCAGGACATTGATGTAAATTTTGTCGCTTCCTGGCCTAAGATATAGACGGCGCTCCTATTCTGCTTTGCGTACAATACTTGACGAGACCGACAGTTTAATCTTACTGAATGAATTTTAAAGTAGCATCATTCTCAATTCAATTGGTATAGTTTCATCATTTCGATATTTCCATCCTTAATAAATAACTTAAAAATAATGAGAATCAAGAGCAATATCTTGAATATACTGATTTTTTGATTACTATAATCTTCGAAAAATTTTGACTGACAATTTCCTCTCGCTACCTCATGTAAACTAACTGTAGAAATGTTTCCAATTTCTCATTGAATTTGTAGGTCATCAAAAACCCTTGGCTGCTATGCTATTGTATTCTTATTTTAGAATATCTTCGTGGACTTGCATGATCCAGCGCATGAAAATTGAGGGACAGATTGGTCTTAAGATAGCTACTGTTTTGAAATTTATATTTGAAATACAATTTAGAAAATTGAGCATGCAATTTTGGTAAATCTTCAAATATTTACTCCAAGAATTAGTGAATAAGGATATAAACAGATAAGCTTCTCTCCTCAGATTAATTTGCCTGCTCTTCGGTGAGATTTTCTGCATGTCTTTTCTACTTTGAGAATGTAATTTTTACTTGAATTTATCTTTCCTTGTATAAATAGATTTATGCCTTAAATTCAATTGCTTCACCTAAATGTACATAGTTACCTATTTTTCTATTATTTTTTCATGTATAAATCATTATTATAACCTAGACTATATATATTATGTACATACATGATTCTGATATTTTATTATTACTAACTTCTGAAAAATGATATTAGCACAACATTTCATCTATAATCACACATTAATTATCATACCATCAACATTTCCTCGCTGATCGATAAAATGTTTTCAAATTACTTACTTTCTATTTTTTAATTCAAAATTTCATTACCAGCAATCGGATGCAGAGACAATTCCCGTTGTCCACCAACTCAAACTTGTATCAATCAGAAGTGTCAAAACCCTTGCGTGATGAAGAACCCTTGTGGTCCTGATGACGAATGCAAGGTTGAAGACCAGAGAGCCATTTGCGTGGCAGGTCAGTAGAAAAACACGCCGGTGTGAACCACACGATAGACATTTATAACCTGCTAAAAACGTTTTTGCGGGGCTAATTGCTTAGTAGAATCACCCGGATAGTTTAAATTATATCTTAACTTAAACATTAATACGAAACTGATTAATTACTACTTGTAAGGATAAGGATAATTATTAAAGAAAACTGTACGAAAATAACTATTCAACAAGCCCGTATACATATAATTTCTATAAAACAAATTTTGGGATGAAGATATTTAAAATAGCATGGCGCTGAAAGATGGGTCTATTTATTATAACTAATTTATGTAACACAGTCGGGCAGATATTACAAATTTGTAAAATTGCATCATCTCATTTATGTGTCTGTCTGTCGCTACAGTTGGATGTAGAGACAACAGTGCGTGTGGACCAGGCGAGGCTTGCATCAACAAACAATGCAGCGATCCCTGCGTAGTCAGAAATCCATGCGGCTACTCCGAGAAATGTGAAACAAAGAACCATGCTCCCTACTGTGTATCAGGTAAACTCTCATTTTATTTATCGCCTTCTCCATTACTATCATGTACATCTATATCTTTTCTCATGTTGATCTCTCTCGTTACAGAATGTAATTGTCAGAGACTGTCGGATTGTAGTTTCGGTATGACTTGTGATGGATGTCTGTGCAAACCTGGTGAGTAGCTACCCATTAAACACTAAATTTCTTACTTTATAGAACTTAAAGGATTTTATTCCCAGATGGCAGCCGTTGGTGGGACTACGATTTTTTAATTTATTTACCAGACTATTTTTTTAATGACGTGTAAATTTCATTTTCGTATCACATCTCAATCTATTCATCGAATTATGTATTCTTCATTTCCATCCATTAATTTTGATCACTTTAATATACATATAATGATATCTACCAATATTAATAACGAGTAAATGCAATAATTGTGCACTCAATCATGACTGGACAGATCTATGTGGTTAATGACTACTAATTATAAGTGATTTCACTATTTTACAAACCTACTAAACGTACATTTAAGATTTTTGTTGACTCATATAACATACTGACGGGAATTTATAGTTATGACGATAATCCAATTACTCATGTCAAGGTAAGTTACATACTACTACATAAATCCTGATTCTGTAATAGCTTTAGTATTTCTTCTCTGACTTACCCTAGTATATATGATTATACATTTAATTTTATCTTACAATAGTTACCGACAACCTCGTTTCATTTCGTTCAATAATTAATATCCAAGTTCGATAATTTTAACATAGGAAAGCATATCAGAATATGGTGAAATGTTTCTTCGTTCAGTAATTCTGACTCTATCTTCATTTATCTATGATTGTTTATTAATATTTTACACACGGTCCTTTAGATTATGATTAGTTACTAATCCATTGACTTTATAGTGTTAACTGAAGGCCAAAATGAGTCCACAACTGTGGCTCCACCAACTAAGAAGCCCACCGTTGTTCAACCCCCTCCTACAACTGACCCCATTATAATTTGCCAAAATGATACTGCGTGCACGCGATACCAAGTTTGTTTCCACGGCAAATGTTTAAATCCTTGCTCACTACCTGGAATTTGCGCTGCTAATGCGGACTGTCGAGCAAATGGTAGAGAACCCGTTTGTTCTTGTCCAGCTGGTTATGGGGGAGATCCAACTACTTACTGTAGAAAAGGTTTGCATTCTGGATTGTCTAAATCTGATTTATGTCAAATATTGCCGATACTAATTTGATATAACATGATATTTTGTTTGACAACATTTTGGACTCTTCCCGACTTCTTTATTTCCTTAAATATATTTTTAGTACTAACGGACTAACACAAATTGACACTAACTTCTTGAAATGACTTTCTGACCATAGCTACTTTCCAATTTTCTGTTTTGACTCTGAATTAGTTAGTTATATGTATAAGCTTGGATATAGCTTAAACTGGTAATACTTTGAGGATGACTACTTCACATACTTAAATTGACAAAGTGGAGAGACTCGAAAGAAGAAATAACGACATCGTACCCAACATAAGAAACACATTTTTCGGATTGCAGAAACGACACCTATAGATCCCACACCAGAATGTCGATCTGACCGTCACTGCCCAGATTCAGAGGTTTGCTTCAACAGCGTATGTAAGGATCCTTGCACTCTGGCTAGTCCATGTCCTTCGGTAGCCATTTGTAAGACAGTGGCTCATCGACCCACCTGCAGATGTCCAGATGGGAATATCGCTAAGCAAAATAAACCTCATTGTGATGAGCAGCCTATTATCAATAGCAGTAAGAATAATTCTGAAATAGCTCTTATCTTGCCTATCTTTCATAATCTTTCAATTCAAACAAAAAGTATGGAATTATTTAAGAATTATCAAATTATATCGTCTGATGTAAATATATGTCTCTATAAAGAAATATTCCATCCTTATTGTTCCATTATTTCAATATAACAATTTAATGATACACATTTGTGAAAAGCTAATCATGAATCTAATTATTCATGTTAGTTTATTCATATTATCAAAATTGATCATACTTGCAAATACAGTCTATCAATTTCCACAATTGAATGGTTTGAAGAAATCATAAAAATCGAAAATAAGATTCCGTATTTTCCGGTATGATCCAATTCTAGATTTCCAACTAACACTTATTCGTAACATTCCAACCTGCAGCTCTGAGTTGTAGCGTGGACTCCAATTGTCCCTCTACTCAGTCCTGCATAAGGGGGGCCTGTCAGTACCCATGTGCGGATAAGCCCTGTGGGGCTTATGCCGAATGCACTAACAGTGAGCACTCTAGCGTCTGTCGATGTAGAAATGGATACACCGGTGATCCAAAGATCGAATGTATCCCTGGTAAGTAGATAACAGTGTCATTTCATTGATAAATGAAGTGAGAGTAACCAAATCTATACTATGCAATTTCGTTCGAGAAAATACCCATTTACGTGTAGGTACAACCACTGGTTCTTGTAATTCTTTTTTCCCTTTGGTATCATTTGAGTTCTCTGTTACAGAAAATGCGTATTATCCTGTTAAATACTGGAAACCCTTATTCTGATATGCAGAATATATTATAATGCTATGTAGTTAGTGGTAATTAGAAAATAGAATTCTCTTCTCAACTGTTCTTTAACTGGTTTAAATTACGAAACAGTTGAGTGCTCCAATTCGAAAGAATGTGCCATAGAGGAGGAATGCTATAAAGGTCAATGTCTGAGTCCATGCCGTCCATCATCCAATCCTTGCCCGCCTTCTGCAACATGCTTACCAATGCAACATTCAGCATCTTGCTCTTGTCCACCCGGAACAACGGGAATTCCATTGTCTGGATGTTCACCAATACCTCCTTGTACGACCGATACCGAATGCCCTACAGATGAAATATGCTTCCAGAATACCTGCAGGAATAGATGCAGTGATCTTAAATGTCCCAAAGGAGCGGAATGTAAACTAGTTGCCAGAAATCCTGTTTGTAGATGTCGTAAAGGCTATTCTGGAGATCCTAGTCGAGGATGTACATTAGCTAAATGTAGATCTGACAACGAATGTGGTGAAAATATGAAATGCTACGAAGGTAAATGTAAAAATCCTTGCGATGATTGTGGTCTAGGAGCTCAATGTTCTGTAACAAGTTCCGGATTCATGGATTGCGTTTGCCCACCTGGAACCAGAGGAAATCCAAAGATTTCTTGTTCCACAAGTAAGATATCCGAATCTTTGTTTTCTATATACTGGGCATATTTTCAGATGCCATTTTATCTAATCTTTGCGTCTATGATCAGTTTCGGGCTACTGCTCAGCTGATTACCAATGTACCCTGAAAGAGTCCTGCGTATCTGGAGAGTGTCGGAGTCCATGTTCGGTCTTACCTCCTCCATGCGGGGTATCATCCCAATGTACCGTCATTAACCACAGAGCTATTTGCCAGTGTGCCGATGGATGGGAGGGTGATCCCAGGATAAAGTGTACCAAAGGTAGCCTTGCATCAATCCAGAAGAATCTCTGTTATGCCATCCCGCTGTTGAAAATATCCTTTCCTGGCATCTTGACCTGAGGGAAAGCACTAATTCCTTGCCTGAATCAAGATTATTAATACATCTTCAACTATATATTCCTGCACTCTCATCGAACAAAATGCATTCCGTCTTAGCATGATCAAATGAACTCTAATTTAGAAATATGCACCTTTAAGAACATTTAAAACACCTAATGATATTATCTGTTGCATGCCGTAATTAATCATCGTCGTCTTGCACTTTATAAAAGAAATACTATTTTTCTCCTTTGCATGCATTTCAAACCACTGTAAGTTTAAAATCATCTGTTTTTCTTTACCAAAATACTTAATTGTTCATTCATTTTCTTTTCTTATTTTGAAATTGGATGCAGCACACCTATTTCCATATTCTCAGCACAGGAATATAATTATTTTTTTCCAGGCTCACTAAATTAATTCACATTCTTGTTCGCATTACACCTTTTTCTCCCATTGTACAGCACTTCATTCCCATGTAAAACCTACGCATGTGCTCCTGAAATACGCCATTATTAAATTCCTCGTCTCTTGTACATAAAAATTCAATATCCTGAATGTCCCTATTGTATGTTTATATTTCCATCATCTTACTGTTCTGTAAAAATGAAATATCAGAATTTATTACAACAAATTAACCCGTACATGGAGGGTGGCCTTATTTTGGGACAGCAATCTGTAGATGTGGCACATCAGCAAAGTTAAAGTTGGGTAACCGTGTACAGGTTAACATATTTTTCATCAAACAATTTATTATAAACAAATTTATTCAAAATTGTTCATTTTGATTTTTACAGTTGACAGTAAGATATGGAGCATATATTTAAAAATATATTGCATGCTTTCCAATAAAATTTACTTTGGAATAATTTGAAATCCATGCTCGATCAAATAGTTCAAAAGTACGTGCAACCTAATTACCAACCCAATTGACACCTAAACTCTCCATCTCAGTGTCACATCCACCAGCCCTATGTTCTTTGAACCAAGACTGTCCTGGAGACAGGGTATGTGACATTCACACACAGCTATGTGTGGACCCTTGCGATCAGAAGATTTGCGCTGAGACTGCTCTGTGCTACACAGCTAACCACCAGCCAGTCTGTTCGTGTCCTGAAGGTTATTCCGGCAACCCTTTGAATGAGTGTTTCATTGGTGAGTTCAAGAATTTCAGGTTTGGTAGCTAACGAGGGGCTTACAGAATTAATTATAATTTTTGCAATAGTGTTCAGGTTGAGCTTACCATATAATATAACTAAATTACTAATGGATATTTATTATACTAGAATTGGATTTTAAGGGTTTGTCTCTCCGCTTTTCTAACTGTATATATTGGGATAAACTAATTCAATATACCACCAATTGGCTAATCTGTATATAGCTACTGGGAGTTATATAGCTACAGATTATTGTGTAAACTCATTTTCATTAAAAAATGTCAGTGACAATAATAATCTGTATTAAATGTTTTCTCTAGAATTGTGTAGCAGGGTTTAGTCTAGAGTCTAGACTCTAATGGATACTAAAGTACCAAACGTAGTAGATACTGGAACTAATATAACATTTTCTAGAGTATATAATCTAATAGATACTAGATTACCTAACTAAATAGATACTAGACTACCTAACTTAGTAGATACTAGATTACCTAACTTAGTAGAATTTAGATTACCTAACCTAGTGCAATAGAACATAGTATAGTACCTACTGTAGTACCTAACATATTGCTGCTTTCTCTAACTCTGTTCTAACTCTCTGAAGCTGGATGCACTTCTCACGATTCGTGTGATCGGCTCAGCTCTTGCCTCAATGGTCGCTGTGTACTATCCTGCTCCACACTTTCTTGTCCTGATCATTTCGAATGTAAAGTCCTATCTCCTCACACGCCAAGTTGCGTGTGCGAGGCTGGAACCTTGCCTAGCCTTTGCAAACTTAGTAAGAAATAGACACCTGCTTACTTTCTCCATTTCAGTGTTTCATTTATTTTCACCTTGAACATCTTCATGAATTTTGACATATAGCTAGGATTCTAAGTTATTGAAATACATTTTCTTCAACTTTTGTTTTCAATTAATATGTGTGAATATGTGTTTATATAAAGATGAAATTATTAACTTCAATCAACTATGCAGCTGTCGGTTGCAAGGACAACTCAGAGTGCCCAGTGGACCAGGCCTGTATAAATGAACAGTGTCAGAGTCCATGCTCATGTGGGGTAAATGCTGAGTGTGAAGTCTACAACCACAGACCCATGTGCAAGTGTCCATCAGGATACAAAGGAGATCCTCTTGTGTATTGCCAAGTGCCACCAAGAAACCCATGCGATACCAATCCTTGCGGCATAGGAGCTATCTGTGAACTAGATGAAGGAAATCCTATCTGTTCCTGCCCTAGAGGAACCACAGGCAACCCATTCGACAAATGCAGTAAGTGAACTTGCTATAAATAAGTTATATCATTAAAAATATAACAATTATTTATATCACTATGTCATTCAATGTACGAACTTTCATGTTTCAAGTCTCATGTCTAGTAGTTTGGTTATTATTATTAATCTTATCTATTATTTGTCAAAATCAGTTCCACAAGGCGACGAGTGTCAACAGAACAACTGTGGCCCCAACTCAGGATGCAGAATAGTCGATGGTTCGCCAATTTGTTTCTGCTTACCAGAGTACATAGGCAATCCACCAGTAGATTCTTGCAAACCTCTCTCCAGCCCGTGTGACCCATCCCCATGTGGACCAAACACCGATTGCAATATCATTGGTGGCTATCACCGATGCACTTGCAGACCTGGTTTTGTTGGTAGTCCTAATACAATTCGGGGATGTGATACTCCCGTAAACCCATGCTTACCTAATCCATGTGGAACTGGAGCTCTATGTGATCCTACTGTTCATAATTTCTGTCAATGCAGACCTGGCTTAATCGGAGATCCGTTCGTCGGATGCAAAGGTATTATAAATTATACATTTCATAAATTCTAATGCAGTTTTGTTCTCAATTGTAACAAATGATTTTTTATTTTATTTTATCATTTTCTTCTTCAGAACGCGAACCAGAATGTTACCCAGGAGTCTGTGGTCAGAACGCTGAATGCTATAAACAAGGAGGTGAACTGAAATGTCGCTGCCTGAGAGGATACGAAGGGGATGCCTATTCTGCATGCTTACCCGAACCACAAAGTCCATGTGAACCAAATCCATGTGGTAGGAATGCTAATTGCAAGGGAGGAAATTACAATAATGCTATTTGTGAGTGTCAAGACATGTTTTTGGGAGACCCTTATTCCACTGCCGGGTGCAGACCTGAGTGTGAGGCAGATGTTGACTGTCCCAGAAGCAAAATCTGCACCAACACTAGATGTATTGACCCTTGCCCAGGTGCATGCGGTGTATCTGCTGTTTGCCAGGTACTGCAACACATTCCTACATGTGCTTGTCCTGCTGGTTATACTGGAGATGCCTACAAGCAATGCAGAGTCATTGAAAAACCCGATCCTAAAGAATCCGTCACACAAAGACCATCATCACCTTGTGCGCCTTCACCATGTGCATACAATGCTCAGTGTTCTGTGGAGTACAACGTTGCCAAGTGTACTTGTCTATATGGATACAGTGGAGACCCGTACAAAGAGTGTCGTCCAGAATGCGTCTCTAATAACGAATGTGATCTTAATAAGGCGTGTATTGAAAATAAATGCCAGGACCCATGCGAAGGAATCTGCGGGCTTGATGCTCTGTGTGAAGTGGACAACCACAATCCAATCTGTTACTGTCCTACTCATCTCACTGGGGATCCATTCATTCGGTGCTTCGAAAGAGATAGTGAGTCATTTATTATTATTATATATTCATAAAATATTAATGTTATGTGTAGCTATATAAAAATATTTGTTGTTATTAATTTTTATAAATTTATTTTCTATGAGAAAACTATAGTTCATATTTTCATATTAACCTGATGTCAAAATCAGACGTAGCTATTTGAATATTTGAAGAAGTAATTCGTAACTTATAATTAACTTCGCTATAGCTAATGTAAAATTCAAACTTATTCTCAGTTAACGAACCACCTCTTGAAAATCCCTGCAACCCCAATCCATGTGGTCCAAATGGCATCTGCCGACCAAGTACCGGTGGAAGTTTCGTCTGTTCATGCACTCCTGGATTCTTCGGAACTCCCTGTAGACCTGAGTGTTCAAGAAACACCGACTGTAGAATGGACAAGACCTGCCTAAACCAAAAATGTGTTGATCCTTGCCCTGGAGTGTGCGGTGTCAATACAGAGTGCACTGTAGTGTCACACTCGCCAATCTGTCTCTGCAGAGACGGTTATACCGGAGATCCATTTACTAGATGCTTCAAGAAAGGTAAAAGTCTTATATAATACTATATATTAACTAATAATATATATGTTGTTTTGTGTATCATTTTTTTACATTAATTTGACTGCTATGCCTAAGACAATTGGAAGTATTTTTTCAATCAAATTTTTCAATATTTTGATTTGTGCTAATTATGAACTATCATTTTTCAGAAGAACCACCAACAATCTTACCAGACACACCATGCAGCCCCAGCCCATGTGGTCCAAATGCCGACTGCAGGGTGGAAAGTGGTCGCCCAGTATGTACATGTTTCCCTAACTACTTGGGAGGTCCACCAAATTGCCATCCTGAGTGTGTCATCAACTCAGACTGTTCATCAGTGTTGTCCTGCGTCAATAAGAACTGTGTTGACCCATGTCCCGGTTCTTGTGGTACTCGAGCCACCTGCACTGTCATCAACCACCGTGCCATTTGCTCGTGTCCACCAGCTCTGACAGGAGACCCATATGACCGATGTACAGCTGGTAAGTAGTAACCTATAGATATAAAAGATAGTCATAGTTCTACAGCGAAAGATTTGCATATTTACATGTATGTTAAAACACGTGTTATGCATGATGCAAACTGCTATATCCAAGTAGCATGATGAATGCATTTGAAAAAATGTAATGATTAAGATTTGAATGATGCACAAAAATTGTTTCATGTTATTTTATATAGGCTATATAGTTGTTGTATGTTCAGTGCACTATATATTCAGAAGATATTACAAAGCGCACGTTAAATTTCACATTTGAATTTGTTTTACATATCTTCACCTTGCATGACACTTTTCGTCTTTTAATTTTCTCTTAGTTATCTCGAAACCTCCAATTGTAACTGAAAGGCCTGATCCTTGTGATGGAACAAACTGTGGATATAATGCCAACTGTATTGTGATTGGAGACCGAGGAAGGTGTTCATGCAAGCCAGGATTTATCGGATCACCTCCCGACTGCAGACCTGAATGTGTTATTCCTGAAGACTGCCCTTCAAGCAAGGCGTGTATCAGAAGAAGTTGTGTAGATCCTTGTCCAGGAGTATGTGGAATCAATGCAGAATGTACGGTGATATCTCATTACCCAATCTGTAGCTGCTTCAGTGGTTATACTGGAGATCCTTTCATTAGATGTTCGGCTATTCCTATTGCTGTCATTCCTCCAACATCAACACCTAGAGGTCCTATCAGTATATCAACGGAATATTCAACTCTTGACCCAATCAGCGAAGTGAAAGAAATAACAAGCAGTCCCATAGTTCCCCAAAGTGCAACGACTACAACTCAAAGACCAATTGGGGTGACTGTCGAAAAGCCAGACGTTCAGCAGTACGATCCTTGCAACCCATCGCCTTGTGGAGCTAATGCCCTTTGTACTATTGACAGCTACGGAAAAGTCAAGTGTGATTGCAGAAGTGGTTATCATGGCAACGCCTGGGCTATATGCGGTCCCTCTTGTATTCTAGACTCAGATTGTGATTCGCGATACTCTTGTATCAAAGGAGACTGCAAAGACCCTTGCATCAACGCATGTGGAATCAACGCCAATTGTTTCGTCTCAAACCACAGACCACAGTGTGATTGCATGGATGGATATACAGGAGATCCTTATATAAGATGCAGGATTCCACCCATATCTAAGACTACAAGTAAGATTAACTGTTATTGGATCTATTTGTGCACATTTTCATTATCGGTTTCATTTTGGTATGGATAAGATTTAGAATTAGTCATCACTTTTAGTAGCATGAAAAAGACATTTTTCTTACTATTGTCAATTCTCTACTGTAAGCTATCCTTCTATCACTATTTCCAGCTCAAGCTCCTATAGATCCTATCACTGAAATTAGAAAACCATGTCAGCCAAATCCTTGCGGCACCAATGCAGAGTGCATCCCAGTGGGTGCTGGTAATTGCAAATGCATTGATGGGTACTTCGGTAATCCTTATGATATCTGTAGACCAGAATGCACAACCAATTCAGACTGTTCATACAACAAGGCATGTAGGAATGAGAAATGCATTGACCCATGCCCGGGTACTTGCGATCTCAACGCTTACTGCCAGGTTGTGATGCATCAGCCTGTTTGTGCATGTGACAGAGGCTACACTGGTGATCCCTACAGTCAGTGTTCACCCATTCCTGGTAAGCACGTTCTTCAAGCATTTTAGAACTTAGTAGTGTATACATATGCATTTTCCTAGATTGTTAGCTATTGGCATGAATTATTTAGTCCTTATTTACGTCTTCTGAGTAATGCATGTTTTGTACAGTTAAAGTCGAGCCGATCGATCCCTGCAATCCATCTCCATGTGGACCCAACTCCAAATGCAGTGTAGATAATTATGGACAACCTGTTTGTACCTGTTTGACAAACTATTTCGGCAATCCACCTGATTGTAGACCAGAATGTGTCCTTAATAGCGACTGCGTCTCGACTAAAGCTTGCATTAAACAAAGGTGCACTGATCCTTGTCCTGGAATCTGTGGAATAGACGCACTATGTGAAGTGGATAACCATAATCCTATTTGCTACTGCCCAAAACATCTCACTGGCGACCCGTTCATCAGATGCGTACCTTTCCGTAAGTATCCAATCCCTTTAATACCGCTAAAATAATAACTGATACTAATGGCTATCAAGCCTTCTGAATTAACGAACGTGATTCCATACTGATACAGTAACTTCCAAAAATAATCGAACTATCATTATGCTTCTACTCACTTGCTGGAAGAAATTAATATATACAATTAATACTACTTATTTCTAATAACTCAGCGGAAAGGACTACATTAATCTACGAAAAAACAACTGTTCCATCGTACGTCACTCCTGAACCTTCAGTTCGGCCCACACCAATTGGCAAAGTAACACAAAGGCCGTCAGCCGATCCATGTGCTTATGATCCATGTGGAAGGAGAGCCACTTGTGAGCCTAATGGATTAACGCACGAATGTTACTGCAGAGGTGGCACCTATGGTAATCCATATGTCGAATGTAAGCCGGAGTGTGTCATTGACTCGGACTGTGCTCGCGATAGAGTGTGCCAGAAGGAACGCTGTGTCGATCTGTGCCCGGATGCTTGTGGAGAGTCAGCCAAATGTCATATGGTGATGCACAGACCTATGTGTATGTGTCCCAATGGATACACTGGAGACCCTTATGATGGATGTTACATTATCCAAAAAACGAGTGAGCTAATTAACTAGTTATGTTGTAATAGATCATACATAGCACGAGTCTACTAGGCAGGGAAACACTATTTAACCTAATTACAGTTTTGAGTAGACAAATTAACATTATTACACAACATCTTTTGATTTAACTCGGGAATGATTTGAGTGAGTAATTTTTACAATTTTTTCAAATTATCTAAATATTTTGTTGAATGAAGGAAAATTATTGATTATTGACAAGGGAAACGAAAGGTTTTACCCTATTTTTTTACCTTGGGTCGAATTTAGCTGATATTGATCTCTTAATATTGAGGATAATATTAATAACCAACTAGAATAACAAAACTAACAACTAACTTCCGTTTCAATCATTCACCGCCTCTAGCAACTGAATCTCCAAAATCGAAAACCTCTTGTTCAAGAGATTCTTGTGGAGTGAATGCAGAGTGTGAAGAGAAACACAATGGCATCGTTTGCAAATGCACATCACTCTATCCAAAAGGAAACCCTGATGTTCTTTGCGAACCTGAATGTGCTGCTCAATCTGATTGCGATATCACAGATACTTGTATTAATGGAAAATGTGTTGATGCTTGTGCCGGTGTGTGTGCACCCAGAGCTCAATGTAGAGTGGTCAATCGGTCACCCAATTGTGAATGTCCTCCTGGCTACTCTGGAGACCCATATCGACTATGTAGAGAAGATACTCCTGGTATGCATGCTTGTTGCACTCCTATTTTGCATGATTTTCACACTATAATTATCACACTAATAGTATTAGCATCTAAGTAACACTATCCTTACTAATATCTTTGTAGATGAAAAGGAATACTCTGATGACGATTGCTCATCGGCTGAAAAGCTATGTGGTCCACGATCTTCCTGTAAAATGGTCAATTCTCGTCCAGTTTGCAGTTGCTTAGATGGGGTTTTAGGAACCCCTCCAAATTGCAGACCTGGATGTTCTAGTAACAATGATTGTCCTAGCAAACATGCTTGTATCAATCAAGAGTGCACTGATCCTTGTCCTGGAGCTTGTGGGGTCAAAGCTTTGTGTTCTCCAGTTAACCATTCTCCTATGTGCTCATGTAGAGAAGGGTTCACTGGAGATCCATTTGAGTTGTGTTTGGAAATAACATGTAAGACATTTTACTCAATGCAATCAAATTAAGAGTACTATTTATAAATCATTAATGATAATATAATTACTAGCCTGAATTCTTTTAGGGTTTTATAATAATACTTTGTTCTCGATATCATTTTAGCGACCACGGAGAGACCAGATCCATGTCAGTGTGGACCCAATGAAGATTGCAAGATTGTTAATGGACAAGGTATCTGCTCATGCTTACCTGGCTACATTGGCAGTCCATTCACCAGTTGCAGACCGGAATGCGTCATAAACTCTGACTGTCCACAGTACCTGGCATGCATTAACATCAAATGTGATGATCCTTGCCGTGGATATTGTGGCTCTGGAGCTATCTGTGATGTGGTAAACCACAGACCAGTTTGCTCGTGCCCAATAAGAATGACAGGAGATCCACTGTTTGAGTGCAGAGATGGTAAGTAGCTTAGTTGATTGTTACGTGCATCATTAATTAATTGGGAAGTGAAAATATTAGTTCACTTATGAATTGAGTCAAATAAACTACATCATTACATATAGCTATTATACAATTTTAAAGTATGCATTTCTGGAATGTTTCTTGCATAAATAAATTGAATATATTCAATTGAACGACGATCAATTTAATTCAATTGGAACTTATAAATTAATTTGGAATATTTTATAATTAATTCGTTGCACCCTAAACAATGAATTTTCTTCTTATAGTCATTGATGAGCCACCAAGAGATCCATGCAATCCAAATCTATGCGGTCCCTACACCAACTGCCAAGTTAACGGTGATAGAGCTGTGTGCTCTTGCATGCCAAATTACAGTGGTTCACCTGACACCGCATGTACTCCAGGATGTACAACTAACTCAGAATGTCCATTGAGCGAGTCTTGCATAAACAGATTGTGTGTAGACCCATGCAAAGGAAGTTGCGCACCAAATGCAGAATGTAGAGTTGTGAGACACCACCCACTGTGCAGTTGTCCCGAGGGATATTCCGGTGAACCTTCAATTAGTTGCACCAAAAGACCAAGTGAGAAAATAATGTTGATATTAGCAATAGCTAGCCTTCCTTAATGTCTATTCAAAATAATGTCATGTTCAGTAATCAACATGGTTTTAATGATTTCCATCTACTCTATATCAGTTGCCGTCGTCAATCCCTGCAATCCCGATCCATGTGGAAGGAATGCTGAATGTTTGGTCGAAGGCAATAGTTACAGCTGCCAATGCTATCCGGATTATTTCGGTAACGCATATGTGGAGTGCAAACCAGAGTGCACCATCAATCCAGACTGTCCAAGATATCTTGCCTGCGTTAAGCACAAGTGTGTCGACGTATGTCCTGGTGCTTGCGGTTTTAACGCCTTGTGTGAGGTGTACAACCATCGACCTCAATGCAAATGTCCCTCAGATCTTGAGGGAGATCCTTACATAGCCTGCAGGAAACGTGAGTACTCAATAGCATCCCTAAGGCACTTTAGATCTTTCCCTAGTCTCAATAAATTGTGCCATGTCTTGTACATGCTTGTTAAACTGTCATGTTCTTGTGCACCATATCATGTGAAATGTTGAAATGCAACTGCATTGCTACTCGCATGCAAATTGTTTTGTATATGTGCATATATTTATTTTTCTGTTGTTTATATTTTTATGTTGTTATATGATTTTATTGTTATATGAGCATGAGCACGCTCCTGACAAATTTTGACTGACAATAAAATTGCATGAACTAATACCACTGCATGGGGCTTCTCTTTTTACGGTTATTCACAATTGTCTAATTATTTTCACCGTTCAGTAATTTTTTTAACGCCAAGTAGTTTGCGTAACTCCTTCTTGGTAAACCAAAATAACAATACCTAGTTCCCCCTAACAAGTAATTGACCAAATTCAACAACAGTCGTTTAACAATAACTTATTTGATTTACAATTGTTATCCTAACCATTACTAGAAAATGTTGAAGAATTAATACAATCATAGCTAATCATTAATAACAAAATTAACATTTGACTTGGTTGTAGTTTTGAAGACATTAATTTTCTTTGGATTTTTTGCTGTAACCAAGCCATGGAAGGATTCCTGTATCTTGTGTGTTAGATATAACATTCATGTAGTACGTTAACCATCCAGCTCTAACTGTTGATTTGTAGAATTTGGCATTCGCTTCACTTCTTGAGTTGCATTTTATCGACTACTGACTTACAGCTGATTTTTTTTCTTTAAAATGGTAGCTACTAAAATGAAAAAGAAAAGACGTAGCTAATGTAATTTGATTAACAAATGATAGGGATAGTATTGTTTTGGCTAACTCACCGAAGGCTTTGAAATTATTTAATCACTGTTTAGGCAATACAATTATTTATAATCATTGGTTGTAGTTTGTTTAAAATATATAATCAAGACAGTACGCATAGGTAAAGAATGACGCTAGACTTATCGAGATCCATTTACAAAAGAAATTGCTTATACATGATTTAGAATGGAAATAATGACTATTGTGAGTTCTACTACTAATTGAAAAGAGGCCTGAGGTGAAGAATTCGTAACAAGCTGCTCTACTAACTGGTTCTTGTAGGGACGACTGGAGACAAACTCTGCAATTTCATCATTCATACCGACTTTCTCATTACTCCTATGGGTGTACCATTTGTCGCTCATTCTATTATAACTTCAACCACAGGTGTTTCCTCAGAAACTCTGAAACCCGTCGCTGAACACACAACTCGTCCGTATGAAACTGAAAGTTCTTCTCAAAAGCCTGTTGTGTTCCAACAAAATATCATATCTGCTGGATGTGAAGTGAACCAAGAGTGTCCATCCGACAATTCATGCGTTAATAAGCTATGTGTTGACATTTGCCATCCTGGTTTGTGTGGCTTGAATGCCAACTGTATTACTCACTTCCATCAACCTGAATGTGAATGTCCACCTGGAACAACTGGGAATCCGACAGATTCTTGCATTTCCATTGCGACGGAAACATCCCCAACTGTAAACCCACTCACACAAACTCATCACCCACTTACTGATTCCCCATTACGTCCATCACTTGGAATTACATATTCTACATTTGCCCCTATTTCATTAACTAACCGACCTTATATAGAACCATCTACTAAAAAACCTATAACAGTTTCGTTCAAACCAGACATCGAGATAGCATGTCAGAATAATGATGAATGTACTATTGACAATTCTTGCATAAACAGATTATGTTACAATGTTTGCAAATTAGGAATATGTGGTATTGATGCAGACTGCAAAGTTACTAACCATAGACCAGTTTGTACATGCCCACCTGGTACTACTGGAGATCCTCAAAGGAGATGCATAGCTATATCTACAGAGACTATTACTTCTAGTCCTCCATTGAGTGATGATAACATTTTTGAAATGGGAGGGAAAATTGTTCCAATTAAAGGCGAATCATTTGAGCAACCAGATCCAATTGGTATTGAACATTATGAAAGTCCTAGAGATGAATATCCAGTTGTACAGGTGCAAATCCCTCCAACATCTCCTCCGGTTCCCATTGGTTGTGAATCTAACGACGAATGTTCCTATGATAACACATGCGTTAATAGAATTTGCTTGGACATTTGTTTCAAAGGATTATGTGGTGAAGATGCCAATTGCAAAATTAATGCTCATAGACCTAACTGTTTTTGTCCACCTGGGACCACGGGCAATCCCACCATTAAATGTACAGCACTAGCCACTGAGAAACCTCAACCTTTAGGTGAAACTATAGCAGAAATTAATCCCATTGATGAACGGCCCATTCAACCAGTTGCTGGGGTAATACCCACCAAGTTGAGCCCTATTGGGGAAACTGTCACTCATAAACCGGATTATGCTACAACGATACAACCAAAACTCCCAGCACTCATTCAATACGAGATTGCGTGTTCTACTAGTAATGACTGCTCTCCATCAGCGTCATGTATAAATCTCCACTGTTTCAGTGCATGTAGTATTGGATTATGCGGTGAAAATTCTGATTGTATCAGTACTGCCCACCGACCTATTTGTGTGTGTCCTCCTGGTACAACTGGTGATCCTCAAAACCATTGTTATTCAATTGAAACCTCGTATGAAACCACCGAGTTACCTCTAACTAAAGAGCCATCTGTAGTTCACCAATCTATAAGACCATTGAAGGGACAAGAAATAACGCCCGAACCAATTGCAGAATATCCAAAAGCACCTAAGCCTCATCCTGGTGAATATATTCCCCCAGTTGTTCAGTCTGGAAGTCCTCTTCAAGTAGGATGCAAACAAAATGATGAATGTTCGAATGATAATTCATGTATCAACCAATTATGTTCAGATGTTTGTAATAATGATATATGCGGAAAAGATGCGAATTGCGTAACGAGTTACCATAGACCTCAATGCAAATGTCCTGAAGGAACAAAAGGAAATCCATATATAAAGTGCATTGCTGTCCTTACCGAACCAAATCCTATCTATGATCCTATAACCGATAGGACACCAGTCCACCCAGGAGAAAAGATACGCCCAATTTCTGATACCTCAACATTCGCTCCTCCACTTATTGAAACCACATCCTCCTCAGACATTTTAGATTATGTTCGACCTCTGATAGAAGTTATTAAACCTACCATTGAAATTGCGTGTGAAAATAATGATGATTGCACTCAAGATAACTCTTGTCTGAATAAATTATGTTATGATGTATGTAGCTTTGGTTTTTGTGGTGAAGATGCTGAATGCAAAGTTTCTACCCATCGACCAATTTGTATTTGTCCAGAAGGAACAACTGGTAACCCGTCGACTAAGTGTTATGCGTTATTAACAGAATCTCCAGTTAAATTGGAAATTGATACAGAAATTAATCAAAGTGGTATACCTTCTGTTATTGAACCAATCGCTGCCACCAGTCAACCGATTCTTCCACCTGTTGGCATTCCATCATATAAAAATCCAATTGAGACACAGACATCGAAGCAGCCTACAATCGTAGAAAACCCAGCTATTATTCCAATAGGATGTATCAGTAATGACCATTGTCCTTATACGTCTTCTTGTATTAACATGATGTGCACTAACATATGTACTCAGAAGCTGTGTGGAAATCAAGCTGTTTGCACTATAAAGAATCACCGACCAGTTTGCAAATGTCCTCCAGGAACAACAGGCAATCCAACTATTAAATGTTCGGCACTTTTGATTGAAGAGAGTGAAATTCTCAAACCAATTGTTGATGCCGTAGAGAGCATTTCCGACAAGCCTATTATCCCGATGACTGAACATCCTACCACTAAACCGAACCCGATTGCTGGAAAAAATCCAGTGAAGGAAGAACCAACTGTTCCAGAATATCCTCCCCCTCCTCCTCTTGTTCATCCAATGAAAGTAGCTTGTATGAATAATGATGAATGTGATCAAAGTGGATCATGCATCAATAATAGATGTTACGATACATGTTCACTTGGTATATGTGGATCTAATGCTAATTGCCAAAGTGCTCAACACAGACCAATGTGTATTTGCCCGCCAGGAACAACAGGTGATGCTCAAATAAAATGCACTGCTATTAAGGTGGACTCAAGTGAAAATATACCTCCATTATCTGCTGAAGTTAGTCCATTTACAAATGGACCAATTATTCCAGAATACATTACTTCCACCCCAAAATCACCAATTTCTGAATTTCCAGACGAACCCAAAGAAATCATTTCTTATCAACCTCCTAAAGTTGTTGTTTCTCCAACGTACTCAGTTGGATGCTCAGTGAACCACGACTGTCCAATTGACAATTCTTGTGTTAATAGAATATGTGCAAATGTTTGCTCAAAAACCATTTGTGGGAGCGATGCAAAATGTATTACCAAAGCACATAGACCACTTTGTGAGTGCCCACCTGGCACAACGGGAAATCCAACTGTCAAGTGTTATGCATTAGATATTTTGATAAAAACTACTCTGTCTCCTCTCATTGACATCTTTGAAGTCACGCAGTACCCTATCACGCCAATAACAGCGTCAACTTCTACAGTACAACCATTGTCTGAAATAGAAAAGCTGCCACCAATTGATAATTACTATAGACCTCCTATTTTACCCGTCGTATCATTATTCCAAATTGCATGTGAGAGTACTGACGATTGTGATAGTGACAATACTTGCATAAACAGTATGTGTTATGATGTATGTTCTCTTGGTATTTGTGGAGAAAATTCAGAATGTTCCATTGCATCACATCGTCCAGTATGTACATGTCCTCCTGGTACTACAGGCCATCCTTTATACGGATGTATATCTATAAATACAGAAGAAAATAGTTCCCATAAACCTCCGATTGCTGAAATTTATCCAATTCACTCTCCAAAACCTATTGTACCTCTTAGTGCTCCGAGTACAACTCCTCTTCCACCGCATGCTATCTTTGGATTATCAAGTCCAGTCGAAGAAAAAATTGAATCCACCCCAACTATTCCCATAGTTCCCCCCATTGCCGTTGGTTGTACTTCAAACGATAATTGTATTACTAGTGAAACATGCTATAATGAATTATGTTTCGACATTTGTTACCAAGATTTATGTGGTGAGAATGCCAATTGTAATACTATTCACCATAGACCTGTATGCAAATGTCCGCCGGGTACTACTGGGAATCCTACTATTAGATGCACAGCTCTTGCGACCGAAATATATCATATTTTAAGCCCTATCACTGAAACAACTTTGATTACTGATGAGCCCATCAAACCTGATAAAAGTACTTCGGAAGGTTTAGATCCTATAACTGAAGAACTTCCCTCAGTTAAGGAACCCAGCGTGCTAGTCTATGTACCATATACTCCTGTTGTATCTCTTGGAATAGCTTGTTCTAATAATGATGAATGTACTTCCAGTAATTCTTGTGTTAATAAAAATTGTGCGAAGACATGTTCTTTAGGAGTTTGTGGAATTGATTCAGATTGCTATACTCACAACCATCGTCCGGTATGTATATGTCCTGCTGGTACTACTGGGGATCCCATACATAAGTGCTATTCGGAAAAGTATGAAGCATTTACAACTATGAATCCAATTTCTCATTTCTCTGAAAGTCCTTCCATTTCAATCATTCCGATAGCAGTGTCCGAAAATGATCGACCCTTACCCATTGCTATATACCCTGAACATAGACCAAATCCACCTGAATATGAGAAACCATCTGTAGTCACAAGCATTTCCTCGCAAGGTATCGGTTGTGAAAGTAGTTCTGAATGTTCATATGATAACTCATGTGTCAATAGACTTTGTACGGATATATGTTCACCTAATTTCTGTGGAGAAAGTGCAAAATGCGAAACCAAGAAACATAAGGTTACATGCAACTGTTTACCAGGAACAACAGGAAATCCCACTGTTAAATGCACAGCCATAAAAACTGAAATTCATACGACCCAACATCCTATCACAAATAGGCCTGGGGTGATTGCAGGAGCCCCTGTTATACCTATTGCCGGCCCATCAACTGTATATCCTGATCCATCATATGAAATTCCAGAAATTGCTACTGATAAACCATACCAAAATGTTCAAATACCGTTACTTATCCTACCAGAAATAATTATTGCTTGTGAGAATAATGATGAGTGTAGCTCTGACAATTCCTGCATAAATCAGATTTGTTACAATGTATGTTCTTTGGGATTATGTGGTCAATCATCAGACTGCAAAGTCAAAGATCACAGGGCAGTATGCATATGTCCAGTAGGAACAACGGGAGATCCATTGTTGCATTGCCAATCAATATCAACTGATAAACCAGATCATGAATACCCGATTGCAAACTATACTCCTGAACCTGAATCAATCAAGATAGTCCCAACAAAAATAGACAAAACTACAGCTAGTCCAGTTGGTATAACAACTCAATCTGATTACATTGAACCAGCCACTCAAATTCCCCCAAAACCACCTCAACCACCTGCTATCGCTATTGGTTGTGTTTCAAATGATGAATGCCTTAATGAAGCTACATGTGTGAATAGATTGTGTCTAAACATATGCTACGATGGTTTATGTGGTAAGAATGCTGATTGCAATACAATCTTACATAAGCCAACTTGTAATTGTCCACCTGGAACGACTGGTAATCCAACAATTAAATGCACAGCTCTATTAGTAGATACTCACACAACGCCTTCTCCTGAATCAGAATATGAAAAACCTATTTCTGCCTCTATTCATCCATTAAAAGAGCAACCAACAACACAAAGTCCAATTGGGAGTACAACGCTCCCTTACTATTATCCGAACACATTCATTCCTCCTACAACACCAATTGTACCAGAAGTATTTATTTTCTGTGAAAATAATGATGATTGTAAAGTTGAAAACTCATGCATCAATAAATTGTGTTATAACAGCTGCTCATTAGGTGTATGTGGAACAGATGCCGAATGCGTCTCAAAAGATCACAGACCTTTATGTTATTGTCCACCTGGTACAACTGGTGATCCTCAAATAACGTGCGTCTCTGTAACAACTGATGAAATGTTACTTCAACAACCAATTACTGAGAAACAGCATATAGTGAATGAACCATTATATCCCGAGTCAAAAATTCCACAAAAACCTAAACCATTGGCAGAATTTCCAACTACGTTAGAAACTCCCATATATACAAAGCCTCAGATTGTTCCTAAGCCTCCACCTATTACAATTGGATGTGTGATTAGTAGTAAGTGTCCAGCGGATCAATCATGTGTTAATAGTTTATGCATGGATATATGTCATCCAGGATTATGTGGTTTCAATTCAGATTGCGTTACTAAAGATCACAGGCCAACATGTCAGTGTCCACAAGGAACGACAGGCAATCCAACAGATCGCTGTGTAGCAATTGCAACTGAAACTTCAACTCCTTACCCACCAATTGTAGGACATACATCTGTATTTCCATCCAGTAAACCTCAACCAATTGCTGTTTATCATTCAACAGAAATCCCTCTCACTGAAATACCTCCTATTTACCCACACCCACCAGAATACATTAGACCGGATCCACAGCCTCTAACTCCATCTGTTGTAATATCATGTGAGAGTAATGATGCTTGTCCTGGAGACAATTCTTGTATAAATAACTTATGTTATGACGCATGTTCACTTGGTGTCTGTGGGGGCAACGCTGAATGTGAAATATCGAACCACAGGCCAGTGTGTTCGTGCCCACCAGGAACAACTGGACATCCATTATATGAGTGCTTAGCTATCACTAGTGAGAATTCTACTTTGTTACCCCCGATAGTAATTACAAGTCCTGAATCACCAGAGCCGTCCATAATTCCAATCAAAGGCCACTCTTCACCCTATGCCCCACCAATTGGCATCCCATCTTACCAGAATTCACAAGAAACTTATGTTCCTGAAGTGGAAGAAACACCGACTGCTTCTCCAATTGCTGTAGGCTGTGAATCAAGTAGCCAATGTCATTCTGGCGAAACTTGTATTAATAAAAAATGTTTGAACATGTGCTACCCTGGTTTGTGTGGTGACAAGGCAGATTGCAAAATAGAATCTCACCGACCTAGTTGTTCATGTCCTCCCGGAACTACAGGTAATCCCAATATTAAATGCTCTGCCCTTGCTACCAATGTGTATACTACTGTAGCTCCAATTGTAGGTCAATCGACGACTCCCACTTCATCAATCATCAGCCCTATCATTGGTTCAATATTCACTCCATACCCACCCATACCTGACATTACTACTCCTTTCATTGAGCAACAAGTAACTGAATTAGAATTGGCTCCCATTGTCCCTCCCTATTTTATTGCATGTGAAAATAATGATAATTGTGATGCCGAATTTTCTTGTATTAATAGATTATGTTATAATGCATGTGCACTTCGCATGTGTGGTGTGAATGCAGACTGTACTACCATTAATCATCGTCCAATATGTATATGCCCCGTTGGTACAACAGGTGACCCTCAACAAAAATGCACGTCCGTAGTGGGAGACTTACCAAAAACCCAACCCCCCGCTTTCGCCGAGACCACATTCGTGACTGATAAAATTATTCGCCCAACCGCAGGTATACCAACGCAGACACTTCCTCCTGTTGGTGTGCATGGCACAGCCAAACCCTCTACTGATGTTACTCCTGAACCACCAAAAATACCATTGGCCCCTCCAATAGCAGTTGGCTGTGAGAGCAATGACGTGTGTCCATATGACAACTCATGCGTCAACAAACAATGCATGGATATATGCTATGAAGGTCTATGTGGTACTGATGCAAAATGTCATACGAAGAGAAATAAAGCGAAATGTGTTTGTCCACCAGGAACGACTGGAAATCCTACTGTCTCTTGCATATCTTTAACATCAGCCACATCAACCACGACTAATCCTTTAGCAGACGAACCTCCACCTGTTTCATCCAATCCTATAGATCCAATATATACCCCTGAAGAACCTACAAAAACTCCAATTGCAGAGTATCCCTCGAACGATTACGTAGAACCACAATACATTGCACCCCCTCCAACACCTCTTCTCCCAACATATTCGATAGCTTGTAAAAGTAATGATCAGTGCCCAATGGATAATTCTTGTTTAAATAGAGAATGTTATGATGCATGTGCATTGAACATTTGTGGTCAAAATGCCGATTGTAGAATTTCAAAACATAGACCTGTGTGCACTTGTCCTCCCAATACTAAAGGAGATCCACAGGAGAGATGTATTGCTATTTTAATAGAAAACACAATACCTGTCGATCCACCTTTGAAAATAACTACTCCAACATATCCTGGAGATCGAATAACTCCATCTAAAGTATTACCAGAAACCACTCCTAAACCAATTGGACAATCTGTTAATTTAGAAAAACTCCCTGAATACTCTCCTCCTCCACCTCCTCCCACACCACCACCAATTCAAATCGGATGTACAAACAATGACGAATGTAATTTTGATATGAGCTGTTTCAACAAAATATGCATGGATGTTTGTTATCCAGGATTATGTGGGAAGAACGCTAATTGTAGAACTTCTGTTCACAAACCTATTTGCGCATGTCCCCCTGGAACGACAGGCAATCCAACCATCAAGTGTTCTGCTTTAGCCACTGAAATTCCTCCAACAATTTCTCCTATTGCAGCTATTCCGGTCATACCTCCAATCCAAGAAATAACTCCTGGTGTTGGTGATAGATACACAACGAAATCCCCAATTGGTTTAACTACCAAAACCCCTATTGAACCTCAAGTTGTCATACCACAACCACCACCTATTGAAGTCCCAATTGTATTTTCATGTCAAAATAATGACAACTGCGAAATGTATGAATCTTGTATAAACATGTTATGCGTAAGTGCGTGTGAATTAAATATATGTGGACAAGATGCAAATTGTCTAACAGGTTATCATAAGCCTATTTGTGTATGTCCTCCTGGAACAACAGGTGATGCTCAAATAAAGTGCATAGCAGTACAAACAGATAGCCCTACCACATCTAGACCTACAGCTGAAAGCCCAGAGATTGTATCTTCTAAACCCATCAGACCCATCTCAAGTCCATCTTCTCCTCTACCATCTCCTGAATCAAAGATACCGGATTACGTCACAGATCCACCAGCTCCAGAAGTACCTATTGCACCTGTTGCACCACAAATAGTTGTTGCGTGTGAAAGCTCATCTCAATGTTCATCTGACACGTCTTGTGCCAATAGTCTATGCTTCGATTTATGCCATCCAGGTCTCTGTGGTGAAGATGCAGATTGTAAAAGTAAGAATAATAGACCAAGATGCATTTGTCCACCTGGAACGACTGGTAATCCCACTAAAAAGTGTGTTGCTTTAGAAACAGAAGAATATGATATACCTAATCCTGAATCAGGTGACCCAATAATTGTTCCTGGACAGCCTATCACTCCATCTAAAGTAACTCCTACTACGAAAAGACCTAACTTCATAGATGCATTGCCACCACCTCCTGAACCATCGCTCCCTCTTCCTCCTGTACTACCAATCACGCCAGTTATACAAATCGCTTGCGATAACAGTTATGACTGCCCGGGTGACCAAGGATGTTACAATAAATTGTGTTATGACGTCTGTTCAATTGGAGTGTGTGATATTTATTCAATCTGCGTTGTTTCAAATCATTCACCGGTGTGCGACTGTCCACCTGGTACAACCGGTGATCCTACTGACAGATGTTATGCTCTTCTCACAGAAGATCCACTCAAGAAACCTCCACCACTTGCTGAACAAACTGATCCGATTACTGGTGATAAAGTTATACCATTACTTGCCACATCTACATTGCTTCCTCCAGTTGGAATTCCGGGAATTCACAGACCAACTGAAGCTTCACAGATAATTCTACCTTTAGTTCCTACTCCTCCACCCATACCAGTTGGATGTGAAAGCAGCAGTGAATGCGATTATGACATGACATGTGTTAACAAGCTCTGTATGGATATGTGTTATGTCGGTCTTTGTGGAGAAAATGCTGATTGTCAGACTGTTGCTAATAGACCATTATGCTCATGTCCTCCATATACAACTGGAAATCCCACGATTAAATGCACAGCCATTTTAGTCGACGAACCACCTCCGATTAAGAGGCCAGAAACAGTAGATACTGAAGTCATACCAGGTGAACCTATTCTACCAATTGCAAAGCAACCAGCATCGACACCGCATCCAACTATTTCTTCTACTCCTACTCCAATTCAGCCTACGGTGATTGTTCCACAGACTCCCGTAATCGTTCCTGATATACCTGTATTCTGTGAAAATAATGACGAATGCGATTATGATAATTCTTGCATTAATAAACTTTGCTACTCAGCTTGCAAATTGGGAATTTGTGGAGACGGATCTGATTGTCAGACAATTAATCACAGACCAGTTTGCACATGTCCTCCTGGAACAAAGGGTGATGCTCAAATAAAGTGCATAGCTCTTCAAACGGATAGTCCAACTACTCCGAGACCTACAGCTGAAAGTCCAGAGATTGTATCTTCTAAACCCATCAGACCCATCGCAGGTCCATCTTCTCCTCTACCATCACCTGAATCAAAGATACCTGATTACGTCACAGATCCACCAGCTCCAGAAATACCAATAGCACCCGTCGCACCACAAATAGTTGTTGCGTGTGAAAGTGCATCTGAATGCTCATCTGATACTTCTTGCGCAAATAGTCTATGCTTCGATTTATGCCACCCAGGTCTCTGTGGAGAAAAGGCTAATTGTAGAACTAAGAAGAACAGACCAACATGCACCTGTCCACCTGGAACAACTGGTAATCCCACAAAAAAATGTGTTGCTGTAGAAACAAAAGAATACGATAGACCTAATCCTGAATCAGGAGATCCAATAATCGTTCCTGGTCAGCCAATCATTCCATCTAAAGTAACTCCTACTACTAAAAGACCAAATTTCATAGATTCATTACCATCACCTCCTGAACCATCTGCCCCACCTCTTCCTGCACTACCAATCACGCCAGTTATACAAATAGCTTGCGATAATAGTCATGACTGCCCTGGTGACCAAGGATGTTACAATAAATTGTGCTATGATGTCTGTTCTATTGGAGTGTGTGTCACTAATTCGATTTGTGTTGTTTCAAATCATTCACCGGTGTGTGACTGTCCACCTGGTACAACTGGTAATCCAACAGACAGATGTTATGCTCTTCTCACTGAAGATCCTCTCAAAATACCACCACCACTTGTTGAACAAACTGATCCTATTACTGGTGAAAAAGTTATTCCATTAGTCGTCACATCTACAATGCTTCCACCAGTTGGGATTCCGGGAAATCACGGACCAACTGAAACTCCACAAATAATTCTGCCTCTAGTACCTACTCCTCCACCCATACCAGTTGGATGTGAAAACAGCAATGAATGCGATTATGACATGTCATGCGTTAACAAGCTCTGTATGGATATGTGTTATGTCAGTCTTTGTGGAGAGAATGCTGATTGTCAAACTGTTGCTAATAGACCATTATGTTCATGTCCTCCATATACAACTGGAAATCCCACGATTAAATGCACAGCCATTCTAGTAGACGAACCAATTCCGACTGAGAAGCCAGAAACAATAGATACTGAAGTCATACCTGGTAAACCTATTCAACCAATAGCAAAACCACCAACCTCTACACCTCGTCCAAGTTCTTCTTCTACACCTTCTCCTTCTCAACCTCCTGTAATCATCCCGCAAACTCCAGCTATCATTCCCGATATTCCCATATTCTGTGAAAATAACGATGAATGCGATTATGATAATTCCTGCATTAATAAACTTTGCTACTCAGCTTGCAAATTAGGAATTTGTGGAGACGGATCTGATTGTCAGACAATTAATCACAGACCAGTTTGTACATGTCCATCTGGAACAACAGGTGATGCTCAAATAAAGTGCATAGCTCTACAAACAGATACTCATACTACCCCTAGACCTACAGCTGAAAGTCCAGAGATGGTATCTGCTAAACCCATCAGACCCATTGCTGGTCCATCTTCTCCTCTACCATCACCTGAATCAAAGATACCTGATTACGTAACAGAACCACCAGCTCCAGAAATACCAATTGCACCTGTCGCACCACAAATAGTTGTTGCATGTGAAAGTTCGTCAGAATGTTCATCTGATACATCTTGCGCAAATAGTCTATGCTTCGATTTATGCCACCCAGGTCTCTGTGGAGATAAGGCTAATTGTAGAACTAAGAATAACAGACCAAGATGCACCTGTCCACCTGGAACTACTGGAAATCCCACAAAAAAATGTGTTGCTATTGAAACCAAAGATTATGATAGACCCAATCCTGAATCAGGAGATTCAATAATTGTTCCTGGGCAGCCTATCATTCCATCTAAAGTAACTTCTACTACAAAGAGACCAAGCTTCATAGATTCATTGCCACCACCTCTTGAACCTTCTGTTCCTCTTCCTCCAGTACTACCAATCACGCCAGTTATACAAATCGCTTGCTATAACAGCTATGACTGTCCGGGTGACCAAGGATGCTATAATAGATTGTGCTATGATGTCTGTTCTATTGGAGTGTGTGACACTAATTCGATTTGTGTCGTTTCAAATCATTCACCGGTGTGCGACTGTCCACCTGGTACGACTGGTGATCCAACAGACAGATGTTATTCTCTTCTCACTGAAGATCCCCTCAAAACACCACCACCACTTGTTGAACAAACTGATCCTATTACTGGTGAAAAAGTTATTCCATTAGTCGTCACATCTACATTGCTTCCACCAGTTGGAATTCCGGGAGTTCACGGACCAACTGAAACTCCACAAATAATTCTGCCTCTAGTACCTACTCCTCCACCCATACCAGTTGGATGTGAAAGCAGCAATGAGTGCGATTATCATATGACATGCGTAAACAAGCTGTGTATGGATATGTGTTATGTCGGTCTTTGTGGAAACAACGCTGAATGTAAGACTGTTGCTAATAGACCATTATGTTCATGTCCTCCATATACAACTGGAAATCCCACAATTAAATGCACAGCAATTCTTGTAGACGAACCAACTCCAACTGAGAAGCCAGAAACAGTAGATACTGAAGTCATACCTGGTAAACCTATTCAACCAATAGCTAAACCAACATCCTCTACACCTCGTCCAAGTTCTTCTTCTACACCTTCTCCTTCTCAACCACCTGTGATCATCCCGCAAACTCCAACTATCATTCCTGACATTCCCGTATTCTGTGAAAATAACGATGAATGCGATTATGATAATTCCTGCATTAATAAACTTTGCTACTCAGCTTGTAAATTAGGAATTTGTGGAGACGGATCTGACTGCCAGACAATTAATCACAGACCAATTTGTACATGTCCACCTGGCACAAAAGGGGATGCTCAAATAAAGTGCATAGCTCTACAAACAGATAGCCTTACCACCCCTAGACCTACAGCTGAAAGTCCAGAGATGGTATCTTCTAAACCCATCAGACCCATTGCTGGTCCATCTTCTCCTTTACCATCACCTGAATCAAAGATACCTGATTACGTCACAGATCCACCAGCTCCAGAAATAGCAATTGCGCCTGTTGCACCACAAATAGTTATTGCTTGTGAAACTGTTTCCGAATGTTCATCAGACACTTCTTGCGTCAACAGCCTTTGTCTTGATTTGTGTCATCCTGGACTTTGCGGAGATGATGCAAATTGCATAACAAAATATAATAGACCAACATGCAACTGTCCACCTGGAACCACTGGAAATCCAACAAAAAAATGTGTTGCTATTGAAACTAAAGATTATGATAGACCCAACCCTGAATCAGGAGATCCAATAATCGTTCCTGGTCAACCTATCATACCATCCAAAGAAACACCTACTACAAATAGTCCAAACTATATAGATTCATTGCCACCACCTCCTGAACCTTCTGTCCCACCTCTTCCAGTACTACCAATCACGCCTGTTATACCTATCGCTTGCGATAATAGTCATGACTGCCCTGGTGACCAAGGATGCTACAATAGATTATGTTATGATGTATGTTCTATTGGAGTGTGTGACACTAATTCAATCTGTGTAGTTTCAAATCATTCACCTGTTTGTGACTGTCCACCTGGTACAACAGGTAATCCAACAGACAGATGTTATGCTCTTCTCTCTGAAGATCCTCTCAAAAAACCACCACCACTTGTTGAACAAACTGATCCTGTTACTGGTGAAAAAGTTATTCCATTAATCGTCACATCTACAATGCTTCCACCAGTTGGGATTCCGGGAGTTCACGGACCAACTGAAACTCCACAAATAATTCTGCCTCTAGTACCTACTCCTCCACCCATACCAGTTGGATGTGAAAGCAGCAATGAGTGTGATTATCATATGACATGCGTAAACAAGCTGTGTATGGATATGTGTTATGTCGGTCTTTGTGGAAACAACGCTGAATGTAAGACTGTTGCTAATAGACCATTATGCTCATGTCCTCCATATACAACTGGAAATCCCACGATTAAATGCACAGCCATTTTAGTCGACGAACCACCTCCGATTGAGAGGCCAGAAACTGTAGATACTGAAGTCATACCAGGTGAACCTATTCAACCGATAGCAAAACCGCCAACATCGACACCTCGTCCATCTACTTCGTCCACTCCTGCTCCTATTCAACCTCCTGTGATCATCCCGCAAACTCCAGCTATTATTCCCGATGTACCTGTGTTCTGTGAAAATAACGACGAATGCGATTATGATAATTCTTGTATCAATAAACTTTGCTACTCAGCTTGTAAATTAGGAATATGTGGAGAAGGTTCAAATTGTCTGACAATTAATCATAGACCAATTTGTATATGTCCACCTGGAACAACAGGAGATTCACAAATAAAATGTTCTGCAATTGAAGTGAATGAAATTACAACTCTTTCTCCAATTTCTATAGATAAACCTATCGTTCCTGAAGTAACAGTTAGACCTATATTAGGAACTTCATCTACTACTCCTTCACCAATAGGAATAGCTCAAACACCAAAACCATTAGATCCACCTATAAAACCAGTTGCCGTTGTCCCAACACCGCCACCTCTAGTGTTTGGTTGTGAGTCATCACAAGACTGCTCATCTGATCACTCTTGCATTAATAAGCTATGCATGAGCATATGTCACCAGGGTTTGTGTGGCGAACAAGCTAATTGTGTTACTGATAACCATCGCCCTGCTTGCGTATGCCCACCTGGAACAACCGGTAATCCTACAGTGAAATGTATTGCTCTAGATATAGAAGTGAAATCTACTCCAAATCCTCTCGGTGAGTATCCTGTTGTACATCCCGGTAGTCCCATTTCACCTTCGAAGGTTCCCTCTGAACCTCTTAGACCTCCTACTTTCATAACTCCATCTCCTGCACCAATCGAACCTAACACTCCATCCCCACCGGTTCCTCCTATTTTGCCTGTCATAATCATTGCATGTGTAAATAATGATTTCTGTGATGTGAATGCAGCATGTTTAAATAATTTATGTTATGATGTTTGTGCATTGGGAATATGTGGCAATGATGCAGATTGTTCAGTATTAGAGCATCGTCCTGTTTGCACGTGCCCTCCAGGAACTACTGGCAATCCCCAGAGTTACTGTTACTCATTATTAACTATTGATGGATCTACTCCACTAACCCCAATTGGAGAACATAATACACTCGTTACAGATAAGCCCATTTTACCCACCGCAGGTCTAAAACCAAGTACTCATGCTCCAATTGGAATAGCTCCTGTTATTCCTGTAGAGCCTTCAGTCACTGAACCCCCTCGCAGCCCAACTCCTCCACCTATATCAATCGGATGTGAAAGCAACCACAATTGTGATTACGATTTGACATGCGTCAATCAAATATGCATGGATATTTGCTACCCTGGCTTGTGTGGTGAAAATGCAGAATGCAAAACAGCTGCTAATAGACCTATGTGCAAATGTCCTCCAGGAACTACAGGAAATCCAACTATAAAATGTTCAGCTTTAGCAACCGAGAAACCGAAACCCTTAGAACCTCCATCTCTCGAAAATCCTATATTTCCTCCTGACGAGACTGTTATTCCAATAGCAGGTGCTCCAGGAACAACCAAATCACCTATTTCTGAAACTTTCCCACTACCTACAGATCCTCCAATTATTATTCAACAACCTCCAGCTATCTCTGAACCAATTGCAATTGCATGTACAACTGTGAATGAATGCTCTATTAGCGATTCTTGTATAAATAATAAGTGTATCAATGCTTGTAAATTAACAATATGTGATCCAGATTCAAAATGTGTTCCGTCAAATCACAGACCAATTTGCCTTTGTCCACCTGATACTACAGGAGACCCACAAAGAAAATGCACAGCTATTTTAACAGATCAGTACGATATACCACCTCCACTTTCAGACAGTGTTGATATCATTAAAGGAGAACAAATAATTCCAAAGGCAGTAACAAGTACTGTTCGTCCTATCGGATATGATATGCCAAGCACTCCTAAAGATGAACCATATATACCAGTTATTCCTATAGTTCCTACCCCACCTCCAATACCTATTGGCTGCGAAAGTAACGATGAATGCCCGTTCAGTAATTCTTGCTATAATAGACTTTGTATGGATGTATGCTTTAATGGATTGTGTGGAGAAGATGCTAATTGTATTACGAAAAATAGACGTCCTGTTTGCGTATGTCCACCTGGAACAACAGGTAATCCAACAATTCAATGTGTATCTCTGATATTTGATAAAACTAAAGTAACAGAGTCACCTATCGGAGACGACCCATATAAACCGACTGATAAACCAATAATACCTGGTCAAGTCTCCCCAACACCATCTCCACCCCCTCTAGGTCTTCCATCTCCTACTTTCCCCCCAGAACCTGAATATGAGAGGCCTGCTCCACCCCCTTTTGTTCCACCATATCAAATTGCTTGTGAAAATAATGATTTCTGTACCCTCGATAACTCTTGCATCAATAATATATGCTATGATGTTTGTGAATTGGATATATGCGGTACAAACTCAGACTGCCTTGTTGATAATCATAGACCAGTTTGTCTTTGTCCATCAGGTACAACTGGGAATCCATTGTATGAATGCACTGCAATTATTACAGAGAGACCTACTACTTTAAGTCCTCAGGCTGCAGATCCATCATCTCCTCCATCTGTAGAGATAGTACCTGGTTATGGTCCAATTCAAACACCAAAATCGCCAATTGCCATTTTTCCTACTCCAGCACCGGTAGATCCTTCAGTTGAGCCTATTGACGTTGTGCCCACAGCTTCACCTATTGCAGTTGGATGTGAAATAAATAGCGACTGTGGTTATAGCTCTACTTGCGTTAATGAATTATGCATGGACATCTGCTTCCAAACACTCTGTGGTAAGAATGCTGATTGTGAAACACTGGGACATCGACCTTATTGCACTTGTCCACCAGGCACAACGGGAAATCCAACAATCAAATGCACATCAATGCTTTCGGAAAGACCACAACTTTTAGGTCCACTTGGGGTAACAACATTATTACCTCCATCAGATACTATAAGACCTGTATCCGGACAACAACCAACTACTAAACAACCAACATACATTACGACTTCAAAACCAGTTGATCCCATATTTGTTACACAGCCCCCCGTTATTTCTCCCACATATATGATAGCATGTGAAACCAATAGTAACTGCAAGTTAGACAGTACGTGTATCAACAAATTGTGTTACGATAGTTGTTCATTAGGTATATGTGGAGTGGATGCAAACTGTATTAAAGAAGATCATAGACCAGTTTGTTACTGCCCACCGGGAACAACTGGAGACCCACAAATTGCATGTTACTCAACATCAACAGAGAAAACTCCGACAATAAGCCCAGCAATAGGAATTTCGACAACAATTATAGATGGTAAAATTGTTCCAATATATGGTCCCTCCACTAAATTACCGTTACCGTCTGCTATTCAACCACCTACACGTCCTCCGCCACCTAAAGCCCCAGTTGTTATAATCCCACCTACCCCAGGTCCATTCTCGTCCGGATGTGAAAATAATGACGACTGTTCATACGACAACACCTGTGTCAATAGATTGTGTATGGATATATGCTACGAAGGATTTTGTGGAGAAAGCGCTGATTGTAAAACGAAAAACAATCGTCCAGTATGCATATGTCCTCCTGGAACTACCGGCAATCCTACTATAAAATGTCAGGCAATATTATTTGATTTGTTTACAACAGAAGGACCAATTAAAGTAACCTCAAGCATCAATCCAGGAGACCAAATTATATCAGGAAAAGAACCAAGCCCAACAACGAAGTCTCCTATTCAAGTTATGCCTGCTCCATTCCCCAAAGAACCTGAATTTATACGTCCGTTACCCTCTCCCATTGTTCCTCCAATCAGTGTTGCTTGTGAAAACAATGATGAGTGTCCCACAGACAATTCCTGCTTGAATTATCTTTGCTATGATGTATGTACTTTGGGTCTCTGTGGCGACGACGCAAATTGCGTGATTGAAAATCATAGACCGGTTTGTATATGTCCACCAGGAACTACAGGATATCCACTTGACCGTTGTACGGCTATTCTAACCGACACATATACAATTAAACCTCCAAAGGCTGGCGACCAACCACATATGTTGGATGAAACTATTAAACCTGAATCAATACCAGTTGATCCATTAAGTCCACCAATTGGAATTCCACCAACAAGAAGACCTTCAGAGCCAACAACATCTCGACCTCCTGTACCACCTACCGCGTCTCCTCAATCTATTGGATGTGAAAGCAATGATGAATGTTCTTATGGTACTACATGTGTGAATCGTTTATGCTTAGATATATGTTACGATGGCCTTTGCGGTCTTTCTGCTTCGTGTATAACTAAGAAACATAAACCTATTTGTACATGTCCTCCTGGAACTACAGGAAACCCAACAAACAAATGCTCTGCTGTGTTGATCGATGTTTATACTACTGAATCACCATATGCCGATGTAACTACTATTCATCCAGGGGATTCTATTTCTCCTGCATACATCACCACAACCTTTGGCCCTGCAATAAAGGGACCAGATCATCCTATCCCACAAGAACCTATTTTTGTACCTCCTATCCCAGTCCCTATTCCCGGCTATCAAACAGCATGTGAAAGCAACAATGATTGTGGATTACAAAGCTCCTGTATCAATTTATTATGCTACGATGCCTGTACATTGGGTCTTTGTGGAGTAAAAGCTAATTGTATAACTCAGAACCATAGGCCAACTTGTTATTGTCCACCAGGAACAACCGGAAATGCTCAAATTTCCTGTACTGCAATAACAACAGAAAGAACACCTACGATCAGTCCACCAATAGGTTTATCTACTACCGTTCAGGATAAGAATATTGTTGCAGGAATAGGCCCGTCTTCTGAACTTCCACCACCGTCTGCAGTTCAACCACCTATACGTCCTCCAGAACCAATTCCCCCAGTTGTTATAATTCCTCCAACTCCTGGTCCATTATCGACCGGATGTAAAAATAATGACGACTGTTCATATGACAACACTTGTGTAAATAGATTGTGTATGGACATCTGTTATGAAGGATTATGTGGAGAAAGTGCTGATTGCCAAACCAAACACAACCGTCCAGTATGCACTTGCCCACCAGGAACTACGGGTAATCCTACTATTAAATGCATAGCTATATTAATCGATCACTTAACAACTGTGGGTCCAATGAAAGTTACTCCAGGTATTAATCCAGGAGATCCAATTATATCTGGAAAAGAACCAAGTCCAACAACAAAGTCACCCATTCCAATTATGCCCACTCCATTCCCCAAAGATCCTGAGGTTATTCGTCCTTTACCTTCTCCTATTGTTCCTCCAATCAGTGTTGCTTGTGAAAACAATGATGAGTGTCCTACTGACAATTCTTGCTTAAATTTCCTCTGCTATGATGTATGTAGTCTTGGTATCTGCGGTGATGATGCGAATTGCGTGATTGAAAATCATAGACCAGTTTGTATATGTCCTCCAGGCACAACAGGTTATCCACTGGATCATTGTACAGCAATTTTAACTGACACTTATACAATTCAACCTCCAAAAGCTGGCGATGAACCACTTGTCTTGGATGAAACGATTAAACCTGAATCATTACCAGTTGATCCATTAAGTCCACCAATTGGAATTCAACCAACAAGAAGACCTACAGAGCCAACAACATCTCGACCTCCTGTACCACCTACCGCGTCTCCTCAATCTATTGGATGTGAAAGCAATGATGAATGTTCTTATGGTACTACATGTGTGAATCGTTTATGCTTAGATATATGTTACGATGGCCTTTGCGGACCATCTGCTTCGTGTATAACTAAGAAACATAAACCTATTTGTACATGTCCTCCTGGAACTACAGGAAACCCAACTAACAAATGCTCTGCTGTGTTGATCGATGTTTACACTACAGAATCACCATATGCCGATGTAACAACTATTCATCCAGGGGATTCTATTTCTCCCGCATACATTACAACAACCTTTGGCCCTGCAATAAAGGGACCAGATCATCCTATCCCACAAGAACCTATTTTTGTACCTCCTATCCCAGTCCCTATTCCCGGCTATCAAACAGCATGTGAAAGCAACAATGATTGTGGATTACAAAGTTCCTGTATCAATTTATTATGCTACGATGCCTGTACATTGGGTCTTTGTGGAGTAAAAGCTAATTGTATAACTCAAAACCATAGGCCAACTTGTTATTGTCCACCAGGAACAACCGGAAATGCTCAAATTTCCTGTACTGCAATAACAACAGAAAGAACACCTACGATCAGTCCACCAATAGGTTTATCTACTACCGTTCAGGATAAGAATATTGTTGCAGGAATAGGCCCGTCTTCTGAACTTCCACCACCGTTTACAGTTCAACCACCTATACGTCCTCCAGAACCAATTCCCCCAGTTGTTATAATTCCTCCAACTCCTGGTCCATTATCGACCGGATGTAAAAATAATGACGACTGTTCATATGACAACACTTGTGTAAATAGATTGTGTATGGACATCTGTTATGAAGGATTATGTGGAGAAAGTGCTGATTGCCAAACCAAACACAACCGCCCAGTATGCACTTGCCCACCAGGAACTACGGGTAATCCTACTATTAAATGCATAGCTATATTAATCGATCACTTAACAACTGTGGGTCCAATGAAAGTTACTCCAGGTATTAATCCAGGAGATCCAATTATATCTGGAAAAGAACCAAGTCCAACAACAAAGTCACCCATTCCAATTATGCCCACTCCATTCCCCAAAGATCCAGAGGTTATTCGTCCTTTACCTTCCCCTATTGTTCCACCAATCAGTGTTGCTTGTGAAAACAATGATGAGTGTCCTACTGACAATTCTTGCTTAAATTTCCTCTGCTATGATGTATGTAGTCTTGGTATCTGCGGTGATGACTCGAATTGCGTGATTGAAAATCATAGACCAGTTTGTATATGTCCTCCAGGCACAACAGGTTATCCACTGGATCGTTGTACAGCTATTTTAACTGACACTTATACAATTCAACCTCCAAAAGCTGGCGATGAACCACATGTCTTGGATGCAACGATTAAACCTGAATCAGTACCAGTTGATCCTTTAAGTCCACCAATTGGAATACCACCTACAAGAAGACCTACGGAACCAACCACTTCTCGACCTCCTGTAGCACCTACCTCATCTCCTCAATCTATTGGATGTGAAAGTAATGATGAGTGTTCCTATGGTACTACATGTGTGAATCGTTTATGCTTAGATATATGTTATGATGGCCTTTGCGGACCTTCTGCTTCTTGTATAACGAAGAAACATAAACCAATTTGTACATGTCCTCCTGGAACTACTGGAAATCCGACTAATAAATGTTCTGCTGTTCTAATTGATGTTTACACTACAGAATCACCTTATGCCGATGTAACAACTATTCATCCAGGGGATTCTATTTCTCCCGCATATATTACCACAACTTTTGGACCTGCAATAATGGGACCAGATCAGCCTATCCCACAAGAACCTATTTTTGTACCTCCAATCCCAGTTCCTATTCCCGGCTATCAAACAGCATGTGAGAGTAACGATGATTGTGAATTGCAAAGTTCGTGCATCAATCTACTATGCTATGATGCATGCTCGTTAGGATTGTGTGGTGTTCTAGCTAATTGCTTAACTCAAAGTCATAGGCCAACTTGTTACTGTCCACCAGGGACAACCGGAAATCCTCAAATTGTCTGCTCAGCGATAACAACTGAGAGAACCCCCACTATTAGTCCACCAATAGGATTATCCACTACTATTCAGGATGTAGATATAGTGGCAGGTCATGGGCCCTCTTCCGAATTACCGCCACCGTCAGTAGTACATCCGTCTCCAAGACCACCAGAGCCTAAACCACCAGTTGTTATAGTTCCTCCAACACCTGGTCCATTCTCGTCTGGATGTGAAAATAATGACGACTGTTCATACGACAACACTTGTGTGAATAGATTGTGTATGGATATATGTTATGAAGGATTATGTGGTGAAAGTGCTGATTGTCAAACGAAAAACAATCGTCCAATATGCACTTGCCCACCAGGAACTACGGGTAATCCCACTATAAAATGCCAGGCTATATTAATCGATCTTTTAACAACTGAAGGACCAATGAAAGTTACTCCAGGTATTAATCCAGGTGATCCAATAATATCAGGAAAAGAACCAAGTCCAACAACAAAGTCTCCCATTCCGATTATGCCCACTCCATTCCCCAAAGAACCTGAGGTTATCCGTCCTTTACCTTCTCCCATTGTTCCTCCAATCAGTGTTGCTTGTGAAAACAATGATGAGTGTCCTACTGACAATTCGTGCCTCAATTTCCTCTGCTATGATGTATGTAGTCTTGGTATTTGTGGTGATGACGCAAATTGCGTGATTGAAAATCATAGACCAGTTTGTTTATGTCCTCCAGGCACAACGGGTTATCCACTTGATCGTTGTATAGCTGTTTTAACAGATACTTATACAATTAAACCTCCAAAAGCTGGTGATGAACCACATGTCTTAGATGAAACTATTAAACCTGAATATATACCAGTTGATCCCTTAAGTCCACCAATTGGAATAGCACCAACAAAAAGACCTACAGAGCCAACAACATCTCGACCACCTGTACCACCTACCTCATCTCCTCAATCTATTGGATGTGAAAGTAATGATGAGTGTTCCTATGGTACTACGTGTGTGAATCGTTTATGCTTAGATATATGTTATGATGGCCTTTGCGGACCTTCTGCTTCTTGTATAACGAAGAAACATAAACCAATTTGTACATGTCCTCCTGGAACTACTGGAAATCCGACTAATAAATGTTCTGCTGTGCTAATTGATGTTTACACTACAGAATCACCATATGCCGATGTAACAACTATTCATCCAGGGGATTCTATTTCTCCCGCATATATTACTACAACTTTTGGACCTGCAATAATGGGACCAGATCAGCCTATCCCACAAGAACCTATCTTTGTACCTCCAATCCCAGTTCCTATTCCCGGCTATCAAACAGCATGTGAGAGTAACGATGATTGTGAATTGCAAAGTTCGTGTATCAATCTTCTGTGCTATGATGCATGTTCGTTGGGATTGTGTGGTGTACAAGCCAATTGTTTAACTCAAAATCATAGGCCAACTTGTTACTGTCCACCAGGGACAACCGGAAATCCTCAAATTGTCTGCTCTGCGATAACAACTGAGAGAACCCCCACTATTAGTCCACCAATAGGATTATCCACTACTGTTCAGGATGTAGATATAGTGGCAGGTCATGAGCCCTCTTCCGAATTACCACCACCGTCAGTAGTACATCCGTCCCCAAGACCACCAGAGCCTATACCACCAGTTGTTATAATTCCTCCAACACCTGGTCCATTCTCGTCTGGATGTGAAAATAATGACGACTGTTCATACGACAACACTTGTGTGAATAGATTGTGTATGGATATATGTTATGAAGGATTATGTGGTGAAAGTGCTGATTGTCAAACGAAAAACAATCGTCCAATATGCACTTGCCCACCAGGAACTACGGGTAATCCCACTTTAAAATGCCAGGCTATATTAATCGATCTTTTAACAACTGAAGGACCAATGAAAGTTACTCCAGGTATTAATCCAGGTGATCCAATAATATCAGGAAAAGAACCAAGTCCAACAACAAAGTCTCCCATTCCGATTATGCCCACTCCATTCCCCAAAGAACCTGAGGTTATCCGTCCTTTACCTTCTCCCATTGTTCCTCCAATCAGTGTTGCTTGTGAAAACAATGATGAGTGTCCTACTGACAATTCGTGCCTCAATTTCCTCTGCTATGATGTATGTAGTCTTGGTATTTGTGGTGATGACGCAAATTGCGTGATTGAAAATCATAGACCAGTTTGTTTATGTCCTCCAGGCACAACGGGTTATCCACTTGATCGTTGTATAGCTGTTTTAACAGATACTTATACAATTAAACCTCCAAAAGCTGGTGATGAACCACATGTCTTAGATGAAACTATTAAACCTGAATATATACCAGTTGATCCCTTAAGTCCACCAATTGGAATAGCACCAACAAAAAGACCTACAGAGCCAACAACATCTCGACCACCTGTACCACCTACCTCATCTCCTCAATCTATTGGATGTGAAAGTAATGATGAGTGTTCCTATGGTACTACGTGTGTGAATCGTTTATGCTTAGATATATGTTATGATGGCCTTTGCGGACCTTCTGCTTCTTGTATAACGAAGAAACATAAACCAATTTGTACATGTCCTCCTGGAACTACTGGAAATCCGACTAATAAATGTTCTGCTGTGCTAATTGATGTTTACACTACAGAATCACCATATGCCGATGTAACAACTATTCATCCAGGGGATTCTATTTCTCCCGCATATATTACTACAACTTTTGGACCTGCAATAATGGGACCAGATCAGCCTATCCCACAAGAACCTATCTTTGTACCTCCAATCCCAGTTCCTATTCCCGGCTATCAAACAGCATGTGAGAGTAACGATGATTGTGAATTGCAAAGTTCGTGTATCAATCTTCTGTGCTATGATGCATGTTCGTTGGGATTGTGTGGTGTACAAGCCAATTGTTTAACTCAAAATCATAGGCCAACTTGTTACTGTCCACCAGGGACAACCGGAAATCCTCAAATTGTCTGCTCTGCGATAACAACTGAGAGAACCCCCACTATTAGTCCACCAATAGGATTATCCACTACTGTTCAGGATGTAGATATAGTGGCAGGTCATGAGCCCTCTTCCGAATTACCACCACCGTCAGTAGTACATCCGTCCCCAAGACCACCAGAGCCTATACCACCAGTTGTTATAATTCCTCCAACACCTGGTCCATTCTCGTCTGGATGTGAAAATAATGACGACTGTTCATACGACAACACTTGTGTGAATAGATTGTGTATGGATATATGTTATGAAGGATTATGTGGTGAAAGTGCTGATTGTCAAACGAAAAACAATCGTCCAATATGCACTTGCCCACCAGGAACTACGGGTAATCCCACTTTAAAATGCCAGGCTATATTAATCGATCTTTTTACAACTGAAGGACCAATGAAAGTTACTCCAGGTATTAATCCAGGTGATCCAATAATATCAGGAAAAGAACCAAGTCCAACAACAAAGTCTCCCATTCCGATTATGCCCACTCCATTCCCCAAAGAACCTGAGGTTATCCGTCCTTTACCTTCTCCCATTGTTCCTCCAATCAGTGTTGCTTGTGAAAACAATGATGAGTGTCCTACTGACAATTCGTGCCTCAATTTCCTCTGCTATGATGTATGTAGTCTTGGTATTTGTGGTGATGACGCAAATTGCGTGATTGAAAATCATAGACCAGTTTGTCTATGTCCTCCAGGCACAACGGGTTATCCACTTGATCGTTGTATAGCTGTTTTAACAGATACTTATACAATTAAACCCCCAAAAGCTGGTGATGAACCACATGTCTTAGATGAAACGATTAAACCTGAATATATACCAGTTGATCCCTTAAGTCCACCAATTGGAATAGCACCAACAAAAAGACCTACGGAACCAACCACTTCTCGACCTCCTGTACCACCTACCTCATCTCCTCAATCTATTGGATGTGAAAGTAATGATGAGTGTTCTTATGGTACTACATGTGTGAATCGTTTATGCTTAGATATATGTTATGATGGCCTTTGCGGACCTTCTGCTTCTTGTATAACGAAGAAACATAAACCAATTTGTACATGTCCTCCTGGAACTACTGGAAATCCGACTAATAAATGTTCTGCTGTGCTAATTGATGTTTACACTACAGAATCACCATATGCCGATATAACAACTATTCATCCAGGGGATTCTATTTCTCCCGCATATATTACCACAACTTTTGGACCTGCAATAATGGGACCAGATCAGCCTATCCCACAAGAACCTATTTTTGTACCTCCAATCCCAGTTCCTATTCCCGGTTATCAAACAGCATGTGAGAGTAACGATGATTGTGAATTGCAAAGTTCGTGTATCAATCTTCTGTGCTATGACGCATGCTCGTTAGGATTGTGTGGTGTGCAAGCCAATTGCATAACTCAAAATCATAGGCCAACTTGTTACTGTCCACCAGGGACAACTGGAAATCCTCAAATTGTCTGCTCCGCGATAACAACTGAGAGAACCCCCACCATTAGTCCACCAATAGGATCATCCACTACTATTCAGGATATAGATATAGTGGCAGGTCATGGGCCCTCTTCCGAATTACCACCACCGTCAGTAGTACATCCGTCCCCAAGACCACCAGAGCCTAAACCACCAGTTGTTATAGTTCCTCCAACACCTGGTCCATTCTCGTCTGGATGTGAAAATAATGACGACTGTTCATACGACAACACTTGTGTGAATAGGTTGTGCATGGACATATGTTATGAAGGATTATGTGGTAAAAGTGCTGATTGTCAAACGAAAAATAATCGTCCAATATGCACCTGCCCACCAGGAACTACGGGTAATCCCACTATAAAATGCCAGGCTATATTAATCGATCTTTTAACAACTGAAGGACCAATGGAAGTTACTCCAGGTATTAATCCAGGAGATCCAATAGTATCAGGAAAAGAACCAAGTCCAACAACAAAGTCTCCCATTCCGATTATGCCCACTCCATTCCCCAAAGAACCTGAGGTAATTCGTCCTTTACCTTCTCCCATTGTTCCTCCAATCAGTGTTGCTTGTGAAAACAATGATGAGTGTCCTACTGATAATTCTTGCCTCAATTTCCTCTGCTATGATGTATGTAGTCTTGGTATTTGTGGTGATGACGCAAATTGCGTTATTGAAAATCATAGACCAGTTTGTTTGTGTCCTCCGGGCACAACAGGTTATCCACTGGATCGTTGTACAGCTATTTTAACTGACACTTATACAACCAAACCTCCAAAAGCTGGCGATGAACCACATGTCTTGGATGAAACGATTAAACCTGATTATATACCAGTTGATCCTTTAAGTCCACCAATTGGAATACCACCAACAAAAAGACCTACAGAGCCAACAACATCTCGACCTATACCACCTACCGCATCTCCTCAATCTATTGGATGTGAAAGTAATGATGAGTGTTCCTATGGTACTACGTGTGTGAATCGTTTATGCTTAGATATATGTTATGATGGCCTTTGCGGACCTTCTGCCTCCTGCATAACTAAAAAACATAAACCAATTTGTACATGTCCTCCTGGAACTACAGGAAATCCGACTAATAAATGTTCTGCTGTGCTAATCGATATTTATACTACAGAATCACCATATGCCGATGTAACTACTATTCATCCAGGGGATTCTATTTCTCCCGCATACATTACCACAACATTTGGCCCTGCAATAAAGGGACCAGATCAGCCTATCCCACAAGAACCTATTTTTGTTCCTCCAATCCCAGTCCCTATTCCTGGCTATCAGACAGCATGTGAGAGTAACGATGATTGTGAATTGCAAAGTTCATGTATCAATCTACTGTGCTATGATGCATGTTCGTTGGGATTGTGTGGTGTACAAGCCAATTGTTTAACTCAAAATCATAGGCCTACTTGTTACTGTCCACCAGGAACAACTGGAAATCCTCAAATTGTCTGTTCCGCAATAACAACTGAGAGAACGCCTACTATAAGTCCACCTATTGGGTTCTCTACTACTATTCAGGATGTAGATATCGTGGCAGGTCATGAGCCTTCTTCCGAATTACCACCACCGTCAGTAGTACATCCGTCTCCAAGACCACCAGAGCCTAAACCTCCAGTGGTTATTATTCCTCCAACACCTGGTCCATTCTCGTCTGGATGTGAAAATAATGACGACTGTTCATACGACAACACTTGTGTGAATAGGTTGTGCATGGACATATGTTATGAAGGATTATGTGGGGAAAGTGCTGATTGCCAAACGAAAAATAACCGTCCTGTATGCACTTGCCCACCAGGGACAACGGGTAATCCTACAATAAAATGCCAGGCTATATTAATTGATATATTTACCACTGAAAGTCCAATGAAAATACCTCCAGGTATTAATCCAGGAGATCCAATTGTGTCTGGAAAAGAACCAAATCCAACAACCAAGTCTCCCATTGTGATTATGCCTCCACCATTCCCCAAAGAACCTGATGTCGTTCGCCCTTTACCTTCTCCCCTTGTTCCTCCAATCACGGTTGCTTGTGAAAACAATGATGAGTGTCCAACTGATAATTCTTGCTTGAACTTCCTATGCTATGATGTATGCAGTCTCGGTATATGTGGTGATGATTCAAATTGTGTTGTTGAAAAACACAGACCAGTTTGTATATGTCCACCCGGTACAACAGGATATCCACTTGATCGCTGTACAGCTCTCGTAACAGAGTTCTTTACAACTGAGCCTCCAAAAGCTGGTGACCTACCACATGTAGTTGATGAGACAATTAAACCTGAATATATACCTGTAGATCCTTTACTACCACCAATAGGAATTAAACCTACAAAAAGACCTCAAGAACCTACAACATCGCGTGCACCGATTCCACCAACGGCTGCTCCGCAATCAATCGGTTGTAGAAATAATGATGATTGTACCTTCGGAACAACTTGTGTTAATCGTTTGTGCATAGATATTTGTTATGAGGGACTTTGTGGTCCTGCAGCTTCTTGCAAAACGCACTCACATCGACCTGTTTGCAAATGTCCCCCGGGAACTACAGGAAACCCAACTTTGAAATGTTCAGCTATCCTGGTAGACAGTCACACGACTGAAACTCCTGTTGCTGGGTTAACAACTCCATATCCTGGAGAAATTGTTCCTCCTATCCAGGAAACTTCTACATATGGTCCTCCTATTCCTGGACCTACCACATTTCCACCTGAAAAAGAAGAATTTGATCCACCTACGCCTATACCCACCCCTGTATATGAGGCGGCATGTGCTAGTAACAATGATTGTGGTATACAGAGTTCTTGTATCAATTTAATTTGTTACAATGCTTGCTCTCTTGGAATATGTGGTATTAATGCTGGATGCCAGACTTTCAATCATCGACCAGTTTGTATTTGCCCGCCTGGCACAACTGGTGATCCGCAAAAAAGATGTTCTGGAATATTAATCGTTAAGTATACAACTGAAAGGCCATATGGTTCTTCAACTCCAATGTCACCGGACAGTCCAGTATCACCAACATATATTGAACCTTCAACTACACCCAGCCCACTCACAAGTTCAACGCCTGCACCAGTTACACCTGTTTTCATTCCCCCACATTATGTTCCCACACCTAAACCTTCAGCTATTAGCTGTGCTTCCAATGATGAGTGCCCATATGATAATACATGTGTTAATAAACTTTGTTTGGAAATATGTCACCCAGGTTTATGTGGAATAAATGCAGACTGCAAAACAAAAGAACATAGACCTTCATGTGTTTGTGCTCCAGGAACCACAGGCAACCCCACAGTTCAATGTCTTGCTATATCTACATTGAGACCTACTACGCTAGATCCATTGAAAGAAATTGCCCCTACTGTCGAAGGTGAACCGATTGTGCCAGTTTCAGAATTTACATCTACACTTCATCCCTTGACTGGAAGACCTCCATTGATAACTGAACCTACTACACCATTGCCTATCCCAGATGTTATACTGCCTGTAATTGTCGTTGCCTGCACAAGTACAAGTGAATGTCCCTACGATAATTCCTGCATAAATTACCAATGTTATGATGCTTGCAGTCTTGGAATATGCGGTCTACATTCTGAATGCAGAATAGCTAACCACCGTCCTGTTTGTTCGTGTCCCCCTGGAGCAACAGGTGATCCAACAGTTAAATGCATTGCAATGGAAACAGATACACATACAATCCGTCCACCAATCCAAGGATCTCCTACCACTGTCCAATTGCCTGATATTGTAGCGGGCCATGGACCAAAATCTACGCCTCAGCCACCGTACATAATTTATCCAACAACAACTGTTGATCCTATTTATCAAAGCCCACCGCCTCCACCCACTCCATTACCGTCAGCTGTTGGATGTGAGAGTAATGATTTTTGTCCTTTTGACAATACATGTGTCAATAGATTATGCCTCGACATGTGCCATCCTGGGTTATGTGGGGATAATGCTAACTGCCGAACTATAGCTCATAGACCTCTGTGCATATGTCCTCCTGGCACCACAGGAAATCCTACTTTAAAATGTTCAGCAATTGCCATTGGAGAAACTATCACAATGTCTCCTCCAATAGTTGAGATCCCTGATATAATCACTGAAAGTATCGTTTCTGGAGTAGCAAGCGAAGCTCCTCCACTTCCGATGACTGAAAGTCCTCCTTTGCGACCAATTGACCCACCCGTGCCTCTAAGACCAACTATACCTCCTCTAACTTCAATTTATGTTGCCTGTACTAACAATGATGATTGTGATCAAGATAATTCGTGTATAAATCTGTACTGCTATGATGTGTGTTCGCTAGGAATTTGTGGAGAGAATGCAAATTGTAAACATATTTCTCATCGTCCAGTGTGTGTATGTCCTCCCGGTACAACCGGAGATCCTCAAATTAGGTGCAAATCAATTTTATCCAAACCTTCCGATGAAATTCTTCCACCTATAGTTTTCATACCACTACCACCTGAAACTAAAACCATCATTCCACTAGGCGAAACAACACCAACTCTATCACCTCATTCATTCACTACACAACGACCACCTACAAGAACACCTCCTATCATAGTTCTTCCGACAACATACAGACCTTACCCAGTGGGATGTTCTAGAGCAACAGAATGTAGATTTGACGAGAGATGCATAAATAAGCTTTGTGCAAAAACATGCGCTGTCACACCATGTGAAGAAAATACAGAATGTAGAATTGCACAAGACCATAGCGCTGTCTGTACGATGATACCACCTATTGGAGTTATTCCTGAGTGCTACCGAGATACAGAATGCTTGAATCATCAAGTCTGTGTAGACACCGGTTGTAGAGACGTCTGTATTGTAAACAACTTATGTTCTCCAAAAGCCATTTGCAAAGGAATAAATCATCGACCTCATTGCACTTGTCCACCGGGACATGTTGGAAACCCGCAAATATCCTGTAAACTACCTGAACTACCAACCACACCAAAACCTAACGACGTTGTGAAACCAAGTCCAGAATGCTTCGTAGATGAACACTGCGATGTTAGCCTCGCTTGTATTGAAGGAAGTTGTAAATCGCCTTGTCTATATAGATTGACATGCGGTTTCAATGCAGCTTGCATAGTCACTGTTCACACTGCAAATTGCATTTGTGAGCCTGGATTCGAAGGTAATCCATTCGTTCATTGCATGCCACCTCATAAACCACCTGTCAGACCTCCTCCTGAGGGAGAACCTCAATGTTACGTCAATGAAGACTGTCACACTGACCGATCATGCTTTGATGGTCACTGTAAAGATCCCTGCCATTTGGAGTATAGATGCACAGACAATGCAATCTGTGATGCCAAAATGCACAAGGCAGTCTGTTCTTGTGCACCAGGTTACACTGGTGACCCCTACATCCAATGTGTGCAGAGTAAGAATACATTTAGTCCTTCTAGTCTCCAATTTTCCCTTTTGGTATAAATATGTTCTTGGCATGTAAGCACGATGCATGGATTAGTCCCTGGTTTTTTTGTTTGTTTATTTATTCATTTTCAATGTTATATTTACTTTTTGTATAATTGCGGACTCTTTCATTTCCTCATCAGGGTTGAACCTTCTAATTGCAACGTGGTAACATACGCAAGTTACTTTGTACATTGCATCATGATTAAATTGTTAAGTTTTCGAATTATGCATCTTGACCTTTTCTTATAAATAGTCTGCATCTTGGATTTTAATTTAATGCACTTCTTGAATCACTTTTGTAAATAAAGTTCATCAGCTAAATTTTGTACATTATACCTTCACCTTAATTTAAGTACGAATGCCATATTACTTGACCATATTTGCTTTACATTGAATATAATAACATCACCCTTTATAAATATCATTCCTAATGGATTCTCTCTTCTATGGCGATTTAGTCACGGTACCAGAAATCGAACCTGAATGTCGAGTCAATTCAGAATGTAGTGACAGACTGGCTTGTATTGAACAAAGATGCCAGGATCCATGCGCTCTATATGACACATGCGCTTCTAACGCAGAGTGTTATGTCAAGAATCACAGACCAATTTGCTCCTGCCCAGATGGTTTCCATGGCAATCCTAACGAATACTGTTTCATTGGTGAGTTAGTTAGACTGAATTAAGCATACTTTCTCATATAAACTTATTAAAATCTTACTATTAACAGGATAAATAGAATTTAGTAACTTATTTCATACCTTTTTCCCCAACAAAGTCGGCTGCCGAGACGATTCAGATTGTCCGGTGAAGGATGCTTGCATCAATGAAGATTGCGGCGATCCTTGTAAGCTTGACAGCTGTGGAACGAATGCATTCTGTCACAGAGACAACCACCGAGCCGTGTGCTACTGTCCTGAAAAGTACCTGGTGAGGAAAACAACTTAATTTCAAACTTACGAGTTAGGCGTGATTTAAAACCTCACTTTCTATATCTAAATTTCGCTATTCTTTCCACAGGGTGATCCATACGTTCGCTGTGAGCGCCCTGAGTGTACAAAGGACCCAGAATGTCCATCATGGCTAGCGTGCATCAATCAAGAGTGTGAGGATCCATGCAATTGCGGTCCCGATGCTGAGTGCAGAGTTATCAACCACAGACCACAGTGTACTTGTCCTGTTGGATTCACTGGAGATGCTTACATTCAGTGTACTTTGAGTAAGCAAAGATGAATATTAATTAGAAAATAGATACAAGAGGAAATCATCATTTGTAAATTTGTTCCATAGGAAAATAGTTCTTACAGTGTTAGACTTGAATCCCATTCTAATTCAATTCATTCATGCATGTATATCACTAATGAAATTTGTTCTTGATTTGTATTAATAAAAATTTAGATTTGTGTTATAAAGTGCGAACGATTATAAAATTCTACTCTTTCTTGCAGTACCTATGATAGAACCAGACTGTCGCACTGATGGTGATTGCGCTAGTAAACTCGCCTGTCTGAATACCAAGTGCCGTGACCCCTGCTATGATATTGGTCCCTGTGGAGAAAATGCACTTTGTGCAGTCATAGACACTCTGCCCTACAGAACAATGACCTGCGAATGCAGAGAAGGATACATGGGCAATGCCTATGAAATCTGTAGACCTAGTAAGTAACCTGTGGCTTAATGAACCTATCAATGTTGCAACAATTTCATGATGTTTTCTTGTTAATTTAATGAACTTCTGTAACTAAACTGGATAATTTTTAATAAACTCAAAAATTTAAGGAAATAAGTTTTATAGATACTCCAATAAAATTAATAATACATCTGGTCTTAAAATGAAATGAAATAATATATTATCATCAAATACAAACTAAAAAATACCTTCTTTCCTTCCTCCTCAGAACAACAAGATGAGCCAATCTGCCGTCGTGACGATGACTGTCCATTTGGTAAAGTTTGTCGCAACTCTCAATGTCTCGACCCTTGTACTGACATCAGACCTTGTGCACCTAATGCTCTCTGCCAGGTAAAGAATTCTAGCCAAATCTAGATAGAGTATGATGCAAAGATTAAATAATCCTGTAATGGCTTGATTTTGTAGCCCTTTCTACATATATAAATGTTGATTTTACAGGTTGTAGGCAGAGAAGCTGAATGCAGATGTCCACCAGGTTTCACTGGCATACCTAGTGTTAATTGCTATCCACGTAAGTGTTGCGAAAACTGACATAGATTAGTTTTGAGATTCATTATTACAATAGAACTAAGATTATGTTTTCAATTTCAAACAATACAATAAGCTAAACATGCATGATAATACTACTTCATAGAGTATTTTCTAATCCAAATGTTCTATTCAGTGCCGATATCAGAACCTGAGTGCAGAGTAGATCCAGACTGTTCAGACGACAGAGCTTGCATCAATGAAGTATGTGCAGACCCCTGCCTTGTCAGTGATCCATGTGGTAGAAACTCTTTGTGCAAAGTCCAAAACCACCGTGCTGTCTGTTATTGTCCAGAAACTTGGCTTGGAAACCCTACAGTCGAGTGCTATAAACGTAAGAATCAAATAGTTTTCGCTTTATTTCATAGTGAGTTTTATGAATGAAGAAATTTTCAGACTGTTGATAAACATCTAACACATTTTTTGTATTTACAGCCGAATGTACTCAGAATTCAGAATGCCTCTCTGACAAAGCATGCATCAATCAGCATTGCGTGGACCCATGCTCTTACAGAGGATCTCCATGTGGAACTGACGCTCTTTGCAGGACAATGGTCCACCAAACACAGTGCTACTGTCCTGCTGGTCTCCAAGGAAACCCTATGGTGGCTTGTGTCATTGTTGGATGCAGTGGAAATGAAGACTGTCCTGACGATAAAGCCTGTAACAGACTGAACAGAGTCTGTGTGGATGTGTGTTCAACAACCACCTGTGCTGTGGGAGCAGAATGTCTAGCGGCAAACCATGCTGCCTTGTGCTACTGCCCACCAGGATTCTCTGGAAATCCATTCCAGCACTGTAGCAGACGTAAGTTATACTGATTTTTAATTCATTTCTTCTTAAACAACTTCTCTATACATAACAAAATTAATAGCATTATTACGGAAAAAAATTAAAAAACTAAAACTTAGATCTTGCTTATAACTTCGGTTTAATGTTGCTAATATCTTGTTTTATCCCACCAGCACCAATTGCAGTATTCCCACCACCCAAAATCGAGCCAGAATGCCGAAGAGACAGTGATTGCCCCTCCAAACATGCATGTATCAATGCGTTGTGTCAGAACCCATGCACTGTGAGAGATCCTTGTCTCAGAGATCAAACATGCCGTGTGGTTGACCATGTGCCTCTACGGACAATGGTGTGCGAGTGCCCAGCTAACATGATTCTCACGACTGAAGGAGTTTGTTTGAGACCCACTGCCGTTGTGCCCGAATGTCAGAGAGACACTGATTGTGACTCGGACGAGTTATGTGAGGATGGCACATGCATTAAGGTTTGCAGAAGGAGAAGGTGTGGAACAAATGCTATCTGTTCGGGAGAGAACCACAGACATATCTGTAGATGTGCTCCAGGGTTCATCGGTGATCCATTTGTGCTCTGTCAGAGAAGTAAGTGTTTAATAATTAATATTTTTTATCATACCGTAGTGCGAGAGAATTTTTAGCGCATGCAGATACACCATTGATCATTTATATCTTACCTTTTCAATAAATGTAGCTACTTTTGATTTACGATTTACTAAAATATAATTCATTCATTTCTGCAGCACCTCCTTTGATCCGACCACCAGTCCCTCAGTGTACTTCCAATGATGACTGTCTCGATGCAGAGGCTTGCTTGAACCAGATATGCGTCAGTCCTTGTGTACATGATCCATGTGCAATAAATGCATTCTGTTTCGTCAGAGACCATGTGCCACAGTGCTCGTGTCCACCTGGATATGCAGGGGATCCCAAAATCAGCTGCTCTCTTGGTAAGTACCGAATTTTTCTAAAGGTCTTCATTTTTCTGTCTTTTTTACTTCCTATTTTGTGGTTTGCATATTTTATATTACTTTTTCACCTATTTTATGCATATTGTATCATGTGTATTTATTATTCATGTTTGTTATTCGTTACCAATTTGTGCACTGCAGTTATTTATTTGCATCCCAATATTATTTTGTTTAATTTCTTCTTATATCTTTATTTATCTGTCACATTATGCGAATATTTTGAGATATCCTGCAATTCCTAATTTTGAGTATCGTGTTTTGTTTTTAAAATAATTAACATAACCTCCGAACCTTGCTTATTGTGAATAACATCTACTGTGAAATTTTAATATCTTCAAATATTATCGTACAAAACGTAACAATTTTTATATTTAACATACTACAAACTCACCAATTCACTCAATTCAATTATTGAATAACTAAAACTGAAGAACCATTTCGTTCCCAATAATTTTCAATGATATTCCTTTTAACCATCCTCAATTAAAATATTAATAGTGTTCACTGTTAGCGTTGACATCCTTGTTATCCTGTACTTTCCATCACTAAAACCAGCACAACCACCTTCGAGTTCTAACGGTACATGTACCCGTGACTTGGATTGTCCTGCATCTCTTTGGTGTGGTAACAGTGGAATCTGTGAACCTCCCTGCAATGGATATTGTGCCCCACAGGCCACTTGTAATGTAATCCACCATAGGCCTGTGTGCACATGTCCTCCTCAAACCACTGGTAACCCAGTTACTGCATGCACAAAAAGTAAGCACGAATCGTCACTCTTCCTACCCTGTTTTCAGTACCATTCAAAAATTGTATTTTTTGTTGTTAGCTATGTGAAATTGTCTTCAACCCTTTGGGTTAAAAAGTTTTTATAAATGGTCATACATGTTATTCCATCAATTTTCGAATGTGTACCTTTTCCTTGTAATGTTTTAATTCCAAAATACCCTGCATCCCATATATTGACTGTGCACCTTGCTAATCCCTGTCTTATTTGTCACCTCATAACAGTCGGATGCACGATAAACACAGATTGTTTGACCTCAGAGCAATGTATAAATGGTAAATGTCGTGACCCTTGTACCGTGGGCAGACCGTGCCCACCTTCTTTTATTTGCACACCTCAGAATCATTTCCCGCAGTGTTCTTGCGAGCGCGGTGTAGCCAATCTCGAAAATCGTACATGTGAAATACCCGAATGCATAACTTCTCACCAGTGTGCAGATAATTTAGTTTGCTATCAGGGAAAATGTCTCGATCTGTGCGAACTGATCAAGCCATGCGGTATTCGGGCCCTATGTGAAATCGAAAATCACAATCCCATATGTTCGTGCGATAGAACAATGACAGGTGATCCGTATATTGAATGTGTTGACTTTGATAAACCCCAATGTAACAGTGATGTCGAGTGTCCGGCGGACTTAGGATGTGTAGACGGAGACTGTAAAGACATGTGTCAACATATGAATATTTGTGGTGAAAATTCGGAGTGTAAAATAAACAATGCTGTTGTTAGAAAATCGATCTACTGTGAATGCAAAGCTGGTTTCAGCGGAGACCCATACAAACAATGTTCTACGGAATCTGTGATCGTCTTAGGCTGCTCTTCTGATTCTGAATGCGATGCTAACATGAAATGTCTCAACGGCAATTGTGATGATCCATGCGACAAAAATGATTCTTGCAAATCAACTGGAGCTCTCTGTCGATCAGTGATGCACCGCCCTGTTTGTTACTGTCCACCTGGATATTTTGGTGATCCAGCAGAAAAGTGCATGAAAGCTGAATGCTCAGATGACTTCGATTGTGATTCCGACAGCATTTGTTTGAGAGAAAGCTGTATGAATGTTTGCTCTGTCAACAGCAAGTGTGGCATTAATGCAGAGTGTAATCCTGTGAATCATCTCAGTCAATGCTCCTGTTTGCCAGGTTACACTGGAGACCCGTACAGACTGTGCTCAGAAGTTCAGTGTTACACAAACTTAGACTGCCCGGACTCTTTGATTTGCTCTAAAAACAAATGTCATGATCCATGTAAGGTAGAAAACCCCTGTCTAGGAAAACAGCTATGTGATGTCATCAATCATAGAGTAGTCTGCACTTGTGAAAATGGCTTCATACTCCAAGATGGAACCTGTGAGTCAAGTCCAGGCAAAGCTCTATCCAACTGTATCGTGGACAGTGATTGTTCAACAGATAAAGCGTGCATGACTGAAACTTGCAAGGACATGTGTGATGAAAAACCATGTGGAATTAATGCCATTTGCAAGATGCGGCACAAGCAAGGAGAAGCAATGATAACGTGCTTCTGCGGAGAAGGATATCGAGGTAATCCATTCGAAGAATGCGTCGAAATTCCTAAGGTTGTGTCCGGATGTCAATCAAACACGGAGTGTCACTGGACTGAGTTCTGTGAAAACGGAATTTGCCAAGATCCATGTTCATTGTCAGATGTTTGTGGCGAAGGTGCATCCTGTCATGTCGACAACCACAGGCCTGTCTGCTCTTGTCCTCTGAGAAATTCAGGAGATCCACACATCTTGTGTTCACCAGGTGAGATACATTTAATTTCCTGAACTTTTGACTTACTGATGGGTTATAAATGAACAGAATATTTTCAAATATATATTTTTCCTTTTCAGTCGGGTGCAGGAGCAATGCAGATTGTCCAGAGAAAAAAGCTTGTATAAATGAGAGATGTACGAGTCCATGTGATGTTGGACAACCATGCGGCGATAACAGTAAATGTATAGTCGAGGGCCTCTCTTTCGTATGCGAGTGCCAGCTTGGATACAATGGTAACCCTTACGAAAAGTGTCATCAAAATCAGTGTTCATCGAATAAAGAATGTTTAGATCGTCAAGTTTGCGAAGACAACAAATGTGTTGACCCGTGTGAAGATACCAACTGTGTTCAGAATGCGGAATGCCTGGTTAACAATCATCAAGCTCAATGTCTTTGCAAGGAAGGATTTGAAGGAGATCCAAACCGCTTCTGTGAGGCTTCGAAACAGCCATTTTGTGTTGATGACAAGGACTGCCCTGGACTATTGGCTTGTATTAACAACGAATGTTCAGATCCATGTGAAACTATTCAACCTTGCGGAAATAATGCTATCTGCTCCACCATCGATAAAAATTCAGTCGTAGTGATGTCATGCAAATGCTTGGATAATCATAATGGAGATGCTCGAACATCCTGCCGACCAAGTAAGTAACCTCAGTTGATGATTAATTTGTATCTTATCAATAATTTTATGCTCACAGCTATCACTTTAAGAAATGAATTATATGTTAATTTTTTTTTCAGCTGTCAAAAAAGACAGAGAGTGTAAAGGAGATGATGATTGTCCATTTGAACTTGCTTGTGAAAACGATCGGTGTTTGAACCCTTGTCCAGGTGGATGTGGTTCGAATGCCTCCTGTTCAGTTCAAGATCACAGACCCTTGTGCCACTGTTGGCCGAATTATGCCGGAGATCCAAAAACAGAATGTTATGAAAGTGAGTAATATGCTTATGTGTTATATGAATTTGATTATAATGAGTTTTCCATACTTATAGTTACATTCAATATTTGATATTGACCCATTTCTTTCCAGTTGGTTGTACCTACGACTCGGATTGCCCATTGAGTGAAAGCTGTCTAAATTATGTTTGTACCGATCCATGCAAAAGAAACAACTTATGTGCTGATTCTGCAAGATGTTTGGTTGAAAATCACAGAACAGTATGCCGTTGTCCTTCTGGTACAGCAGGTGACCCAATGATTTCATGTACCGCAGTTGGTTGCCTATCCAATGAAGAATGTGACAATGATGAAGCTTGTATTGATCAAAAATGCAAAAACCCATGCAGCGACGCAAGTTTATGCGGTACAAATGCTAAATGCGAAGTGGAAGACCATAATCCAATCTGCAGCTGTCCAAGAGATATGACTGGCAACCCATTTGAACTATGCACGAAGTTTACCAATTTGACAGGCTGTGCCACTGACCGTGATTGTCCTGATGGTTATGGTTGTATATATGAAGGAAGCCCTGTTAGATATCACACAAAGGTTTCAGCTGTTTACATCCGCTTTGATGATGCGACTAGTGGAACTATCTGCAGAGATTTATGTTATGAACGTGAACCCTGTGGTGAAAATGCTATTTGTACAGTCTTGGAAACCACTCCAAGAAGAACAATGAGTTGTTCTTGCCCTCCTGGATACCATGGAGATGCTAAAATTGAATGTAGAAAAAGTAAGTGAACTTCTAATAATTATTTGAATGTAGATATAGCTTTTAATGATATTATTGCACATAATTAAAACTACATATTCATATTTTTTCAGTTCCTCAACAAGGTGGATGTCTTCAGGATTCAGACTGCCTATTCAGTGAAGCTTGCATCGATGGAATATGTAGAGATCCTTGTAACTGTGGTCTCAATGCCAAATGTCGCATCTTCGACCACAGGCCCGTTTGCTACTGTCTCCCATCTTACTTTGGAGAACCCAACGTAGCGTGTCATATAGGAGGTTGTAGGGATGATATAGATTGTCCTCTGGACAGAAAGTGCGATAAAGGGCAATGCGTTGATCCCTGTTTCCACGATTCGCCGTGCAGTCCGTCTGCGATTTGTGTTGGTGATGAACACAAGGCACAGTGTCAGTGTCCTTCAGGTACTATTGGAGATCCTAAAGTGAACTGTCAGTCCGTTGGCTGCAAATCCAATAGCGAGTGTCCAAGTGCGTTAGCTTGCATTAATAAGCAGTGTGAAGATCCTTGTAAAGATAATGGCGAGTGTTCGGAGAAGGTGTGCTATGTGCTCAATCACGAGCCGGTCTGTCCGTGTGTTTTCGTACAAGGTAGTCGCGACCACTGTAGCGGAAGCATCAACTCCGTGTGCCTGTCTGATAAAGACTGCGCTCGCGGAAGTGTTTGCAAGCGAGCTCAGTGTGTTGATCCATGTGACAAACAGTCTGAACATTACCATTGCGCCTCAAATGCTCTTTGTGACGTCATTGAGGCATTACCCTTCAAGTCAGTTGTCTGCACGTGCCCTCAAAATTATTCAGGAGATGCTAATACTCTCTGTCTTGAAAGTATGAACTGTTTATGCCTCTTCTTTCCCTGTCCATTTTGTTATACTCACATTTGTAACTGATTTATATTGTTTTAATCTAATATCTCCCGATAACCAATAGATAATAACGTATAATTCCTCACTAACCAAACAGAACCGAATGAACCGAGAGTGACATGTACTACAGACTCCAACTGTCCAAAAGAAGAAGCTTGTTTGGACGGAGTGTGCGTAAGTCCATGTATTTGTGGCTCTAACGCTACGTGCCGAGTCTTGAACCACAGACCTGTCTGTTCTTGTGAACCTGGACACATCGGAGACCCCTACACTACATGCGTCTTATGTGAGCTACTAACATACTGACTATAATATAATAAAATAATAAGATCTATTTAACTTCATATATCACAATAATAGCCTTCAACTCTAAAATCAAAATACATTTAAGCCTTATACTGATAAAATATTAATTATCTAATGAATAATATATTAATATCTCATTCTCATAGAATACCTCCAATCGACCACAAAAAATATTTAATATTCACTAATTGAACTACTTCAATTAGTTCGAGTCAATAACCATTAACTCTTCCTACTCACTAACAGCTGGCTGCAAAAGCAATAGAGAATGCCCACTCTCTACCCAATGCATCAATGGAAACTGTGAAGACCCTTGTGATAGACCTAACCTTAACACCTGCGGTACACGAGCCCATTGTTCCACTGAAAACCACTTGGTTGAGTGTAATTGTGCACCCGGATATACAGGCAACCCAAATCAAGGGTGTACAGCCATAGGTTGTCGCTCTGACCAAGAGTGCCCAAAAAGATTACTCTGCTATGAAGGCCAATGTAGAGATCCTTGTCAGTTCGTGAGATGTGGTGACAATGCAGAATGTACATCAACTCAAAGTGGCAATGGAGTATGCAGTTGTTCCCCTGGGTACACTGGAAACCCTAGTACACAGTGCACCCGACTTGTGGCAGGTTGTACCGGTGACAGAGATTGCCCATTGGGAACCGCATGCATGAAGTCCCAGTGTAGAGACCCATGTGAAGCGAACCCATGTGGATATAACGCTGTCTGTAGCTTGGTTGAATCTTACCCCTTCAAATCGGTGAAATGCGAATGCAAATTGGGGTATGCTGGAGATCCTGAGATTCAATGTCTGCCGAGTAAGTGTCACTGATATACCAATTCGGCTACCTATTATACCTACGAGAGAAAGTTGCAAGTCAGTCAGATCAAGCAATTAATTACATTCTTACAAATTACTAAATAACTTTAATCAGTAACTATTTCATACTCTCAAATAACATTTTTATTGGAGAATCAACTCTCTATTATAATTATAACTCTAAATAACCTTCTAATGTGTAATCAAACCTAATATTTTACAATCTCTAATAAAGAGATAAATATTCTTCTACTCACAAACTAACTCTTACTTACAGCTGGCGTTGTACAAGGAAAAGAGTTCTGTACAAGTGACAGAGAATGTGATGATGATAAAGTGTGCAGAGGAGGTCAATGTACTGATCCCTGTGACAGTTGTGGCACCAATGCCCACTGTGATGTCAACAATCACCGTCCAGTGTGTTCTTGTCCTAAAGGATATGAGGGCAATGCATTAGACAAATGTTTCCCCAGTAAGATTGAATAAATGCTGAAAATTATACCTATCAACTCAATGATTAATATTTTCAAACAGATTAACTAAACTAATTGATAATTACTATAAGCTAATCCTATATATCATTACTTCATTCACATTTCGATACTAATTTTTGCTAATTCCTAATCCTACTAGTTGGCTGTACTACCACTTCACAGTGTCCTATTGACAAGGCCTGCTACAACGGTAACTGCGTGGATCCTTGCCTGGTTGACAACCAATGCTCAGCATACGCTCAGTGTACGCCTAAAGATCACGAGGCACGTTGTTCATGCCCAGAAGGACGAACAGGAGACCCGTATGTGTCCTGTATTGTCATTGGATGTCGAGCGAATACTGAATGTCCACCAGACCATCAATGCATCAACTCCGAGTGCGAGAACGTCTGTTCTTTCAACAATACCTGTGGTAGAGGAGCAGAATGCACCGTCCGAAATAACAAACCCGTGTGTCTATGCCCTGAAGGGTCTATTGGTGATCCAAGAGAGGCTTGTTACCGCAAACCTGAAGTTCAACGCTGTTTGACAGACCATGATTGTTTGGAAGGTCTTGTGTGCATGGATAGACAATGTAGAGATCCTTGCAAAGAACTAACACCTTGCGATGACCCACTAATTTGTTCCGTTGAGGAAACGCCTGAACTTTTGCGCACAATGGTGTGTAAATGTCCAGCACTCATGGTACCCTCAAGAACTGATGTCTGTGTGGAAAGTAAGATACCTAATAATTATATTATTCCCTTTCAGAACCTTTACTTATCCAAAACTAATGAAAGAATCTGTTATTAACCATAATTAATACTCAATCATATCTTCTTTACTGAGTTCAGCATTTTTCATCCACAGTTCAAACACCGATTGGCGTTGGTTGCAAGGCTGACAGCGATTGTCCTACCGACAGAGCCTGTCTGAACACTCATTGCGTGACACCATGCAACTGCGGAGACAATGCTGAGTGTACTATCATTGATCACAGACCTGTTTGTACTTGCCTCGAAGGATTCCAGGGTGATCCAAAATCAGGATGTTACAAAGGTAGATTCAAATCATTCAATAAAATGAATATCAATAACAATCAAATTTTCTTGATTTTCTGGTAAAAATTCATTTATATTATTCACCCCTTACTTATTTTAAATCTTGTTTTTCAGTTGGTTGCAGCAGTAATAACCAATGTCCACTTGATAAGATGTGCTACAACGGTGTCTGTGTTAACCCTTGTTATGTCAGGGATCCATGCGCAGTAAATGCTGAATGCTATCCTGAAATTCATGAAGCCAAATGTAGGTGTCCATCGGGAATGTTGGGTGACCCATTCGTGAAGTGTATCCTATCAGGTTGCAACGACAATTCGGAATGTCCCACAGACAAGGCTTGTCTCAACAGAGTCTGCATTGATCCATGTAAGCACACAGATGACTGTGCACACAATGCTCAGTGCTACGTCTACGACCACGTCGCCGGTTGTGTCTGTCCACCTACACTACCTTATGGAGACCCAAGACTGGAATGCAAAGACAAGACTGTTGAACAACACATCACCCCACTATGTGTGGTGGACGCTGACTGTCCCTCTCAATTTGCTTGCATCAAGTCTTACTGCAGGAATCCTTGTTACGAATTGAATCCATGCGATGACACAGCCTTGTGCAAAGTCATCGATTCCCTACCAGTTAGAACCATGGTATGTGAGTGCCCCGAAGGTTACATCATCAGAGAAGACGGCAGATGCCAGATTGTTGACATTGGACTTCTACCAGGATGCGAAGCCAATAGCGAATGTCCACAGAACCATGCTTGCATCAACAGAATGTGCAAAGATCCTTGTGATTGTGGACCTGATGCCGACTGTACACTGGTGGATCACAGAGCCGTATGCACATGTCAAGTTAACTTCCAAGGTAGTCCTGATGATTCATGCTTCCCCATTGGTTGCACAGTTGATTCAGAATGTGCAGACACCCATGCTTGCTATCAAGGAGTGTGTGCCAACCCATGCCTGGTGAACAACCCATGTTCCGTAAATGCAGAGTGCTATTCGAGAAGACATAGAGCCTACTGTAGGTGCCCATCAGGACTTATTGGTGATGGTTACAACGAGTGTCTAGTAATTGGCTGCCGCAGCAATTCTGAGTGCCCCGGAGACAGAGCTTGCATCAACGAACAGTGCGTTGACCCGTGCCTAAATGATCCTTGTGGTGATAGAGCCGAATGTATTCAATTAGATCATCAAGCTAGATGCAGATGTCCAGCTGGAATGGCCGGTGATCCAAAGATATCATGTGACCCGATCATTACTCCAGTTTGTACAGTGGACTCTAATTGCCCCAGTCAGTTGGCTTGCATCAATAACCGATGCGGTAACCCTTGTGAACACTTCGATCCGTGCCACGAGTCAGCCGAGTGCAAAGTCGTTGATTCTGAACCCATGAGAACGATGTATTGCGTTTGCGAAGATGGAGAAGTTGTGTTAGAAAATGGTAAATGTGAACTTCTACCAGTTATCAGACCGATTTGTGAAGCAGATGAGAACTGTCCTCCTAAAGAAGCATGCATCAACGGTTTCTGCAAAGATCCATGCCAATGCGGAGCGAATGCTAATTGCGAGATAGTGGAGCATCACCCAGTTTGCTCCTGCATCATTGGCTATGAGGGAGATCCTGAGGTCGGATGTTACGACATAGGTTGCTTCAGGAACTCAGATTGTCCAGGAACTCATGCCTGTAAGAATGCTCAGTGCGTGCCTGTTTGCGGTCCCAACAACGAACCATGTGGACAAGAGTCTGAGTGCAAGGGTGTCAATCACGAGGCTGTGTGCATTTGTCCTCCAGGTTCTAGAGGCAACCCTCGAACTCAGTGTATCGCCATTGGTTGCACTGCTGACGATGCCTGTCCAAATGATAGAAGTTGCATCAATCAACAATGCGTGAGTCCATGCAACTATGATCCTTGCGTGGAGCCTGCCAACTGCGTGGTGAAAGGTCATGAAGCAAATTGCCCGTGTCCTGCAGGATACAATATGACCCTTGATAACGGATGTGAAAAACGTGAGTAACGTTATCTTCATTCAACGCTACCTTTCTGATTTTTATATCTTTTTCAGCTAGACAATAAATGAAAAACTTAAAGTTGAATTTACATATTTTTCATCTCGGAAACGTGCGTAACAACTCCCCCCCCCCCTCTCTCTCCAGGCTTTATCGGTTGCAGAGGTGATCCAGACTGTCCCGTTCAAACGGCTTGCATCAATGCTGAGTGTATACCTCCTTGCTCCCTGAACCCATGCGGACGAAATACCGAATGCAGAGTGGTTGACACTTTACCCATCAGAATGGTGTCTTGTGAATGTCTACCTGGCTACCAGGGTGATGCTGCTGATATTTGCTACCCAGGTAAGTGTTAAAAACTATCCGGAACACTATTTTCTATATGTGATTAAGTAGTTTGGAATTTGGATATTCCTTAAACCTATAATGCATTTCTGATTGAATTTTTCTTTTGCGCTTCCAGTTGCTGTGTGTCCAATAGAGAAAGGCTTCACTACTGACGAAGAAGGTCGCTGTGTGTGTCCTCAAGACAAAGGTTTCTACGTTGATGAAAATGGAAACTGCGCTCTCTGCCCCGTTGACCTGGGCTTCGTTCTGACTGAAGACGGACTTTGTATTTGTGACCCGGCTAAGGGATACGTCATTACCCGATCCGGAGTGTGCGACTGTCCCATACCGATGATCAAGGGAGAAGATGGAGTGTGTGTCCGTAAGTATTTTCATGATAACACAAATTAGCTAAACAATTCTTCATATATTTTCAGCTGGTGTTCTAAGAATATATTTTATTTTCCAATTAATAAAATGTCTCTTTTTGAACTCTTAGTCGTGACACCCCCACCCCTCACCCCCGGTTGTGTCAAGAACACAGACTGCGCCACAGACAGAATGTGCGACAGGGGCGCATGCGTCAGCCCATGTGGCTTCGATCCTTGCGCCAGATTAGCTACCTGTGTGAATGTCAACCACACAGCTGTGTGTGTCTGCTTGCCAGGCTACACAGGCAATCCTTATGAAAAGACGGATGGATGCAGTGAGTATTGTGTCCATTTTAATAATTCAGTAATGATATAACTACATTATTGCAGGAACCTAGATTCATATTTACGAATCCAAATTAAATTAAGCGTCTTATCTATGAATGTAAATACATTGTTTCCACTTATTTATAAATTTGATATCTTTTTACGTACTTAATTTTTAACTCACTACTCTCTAACTACTCATTCAGGTTCATTTGAATAATAAATAACTTTTCTCGTTTCAGAAACCACTGCTCGTACCGACTTCCCTCGGCCTGACATGGTAGTGAACTGTTTAGCTGACGGAGTTCAGGTGGATATGAACATTGGCAACTCAGGTTTCAACGGTCTGATGTACGTCAAAGGATACTCTAACAATGAGGAATGTAGGAAGACTCTAAGAAGAGACTCTGACACTGGCACAGTGGACTTCAAAGTCAACTTTAACTCTTGTGGACTCATACTTGAGAACGTGAGTCTTCAATTTCTTTCTTGTTTAAAAAAACTACAGCTAAAAACAAGACAACCACTTTTCAACTACTTGGAGATTGTTTGAAATTTTTCAATTGAATCATGTACTGTTTAAATTCCCAATGATTCAGTGATTGAATTAGTAAAACGCCATTCCATACTGGACTAAAATTATTGTCTAATAGGTATTCGTGAATAGAATTAGAATTCAAAAAAAGTTTTAAAAATTATTTCATAAAATTACATCTATAAAGAAATAACGATTTTCCAAATTAATTCGAGAAATATAATCCATCTATTCTATAAATTAGTCTGAATTCTAATTGTAATTTTTACCAGGGTTTGGCGAGGTTCATTTTAGTACTCCAGAAGCATCCTCTACTCGTGACGTACAAAGCACAGGCCTCACACATCAAGTGTACCTACAATACCGGCGAGAAGAACATCAACATTGGCTTCAATGTTTCCATGCTCACCACAGCCGGAACAATCCAAAACACTGGACCACCACCAACCTGTCAAATGAAAATAACAGACCAAAACGGTGGAGACATCAGCAAGGCGGAGATTGGTGATCTCTTGCAACTGAGAATCATCGTGGAACCTTCGGATATCTACGGTGGATTCGCCAGAAGTTGTTATGCTCTAACGTCTAGTGATGGTGAAGATGTTGATTACGAGGTGACAGATGAAAAAGGTTGCGCTAGCGACCCAGCTGTCTTCTACGAGTGGAATCGTGACGAAGACAAACATCTAGTGGCTAACTTCAATGCCTTCAAGTTCCCCACCTCAAACTCAATCAGATTCCAATGTAACGTCAGGGTTTGTTTCGGAAAGTGTCAGCCAGTCAATTGTGATGGATTTGATGCTTTCGGAAAGAGAAGAAGGAGGCAGATTGAGGAAGATGCGGAGGTGTTCTTTGAGGATGAAAGTACTTATGATGGACAGTTAAGGGAGATCAACGTCTATTCACAGTACATCCTCACCCAAGAGAGCAGAACTGGCAGACTTACAGCTGCTCCTCAAGGTAAATTATTCACAAAGTTTTATATTCTAATTAAATGGCATTTATAATTATATGTAGTTATAGAATTAGTGTTAGCTTCACTAGCTTCATTTTTGGTCCGTTATCTTTACCAACTTCATTTCTGTTCCGTTATCTTTACTAGCTTCATTTCTGGTCCGTTATCTTTACTTGGTTCAATTCTAGTCCGTTGTGTTTACTTGCTCCCATAAACAGAATATTATGAGTCTTTCTTATCCACAATTGTCTATCTCTTTGCAGAAACACATACAGGTCCAGATGAGGTTTGTGTGAGCAAATGGGGTTTCATCATCGCCTTGGTGATCACAGCTCTTCTAGCTCTCGTAGCAGTCGCTGTGGCTGTTTCCTGCTGGCTGATGGCCTACAGAAGCAGACCCAAACACAGTGGTCCCCTGCCTCATCCAAACGCCTTCCCTAACCCACTCTTCACAACGCCTCAGCCCTTGGCAGAACCCTCTCCCGATTACCTATCTTGAAAACGGTTAAACTAACTCAATTTAACCTAGACTCTCTACTATTATAATCCAATTTAAGAACCCAATAGAATACATAGAATTTACTATTACTTGATCGGATGGTGAGCTCTTCGCTTGACCACTACTAGTCATGAAATAATATTTAGAAAGTTGTCCCGTAGCTATGATGGCTCAACTAGATCTTGATTTTCCTAACCTGGACACTCTTACTTTATCTGTGATTCTTTGTAAGATAGAGTAAATGAAGCTCAATGAGAATTAAATAAGACTAAAAGAATGAAAGCCAAGATACACGATGATAAAGAGTAAAGGCTCTAATAAGTCTACCCTGACCTTAGATTATTAAAGTCCTCCCTATTTCCTGTATAAAGTCACTATCCTCGTTAATTTAAATATAAGGTAAATTGATCACCGCCTACTAGGTTAGAGCAGCCATAGCATCATCAGTGAATTGTACATAGAATTCCTTAGGCGAGTATGAGATGCTATGGTGTTCGTAATGGCGGTGATACGGTGGCATTCTATCAATAAAGGTGCGATTAGATATTCGAGCAATCAAAATTATAGAATTTGTGTCTGCAATTGGATTCGATAGTCACTTTTTATGCTCTAGATTCACTCTTAGCCACATTGAAGCGTAGTGACAAAACTTATTTACCTGCATTTAGGTCGGTCTTGATGTGTAAACCTACTCTGTCTTCTATGACCATATGTGCTACAATCTCCTGGAATTGTCTAAACCATAAATTTGGTATAGAAATTTTCATTTGTACCATTTGGTAGATAGAGGCATTTAAGTTAGGTATCACTCGACCGGTTTCAAATTAGACTTATTACATTCGACACGAGGCATATGCTCGTGGTCGACAATGTGTTGAGAGGCCAAAAATGACTCAAGTCGAGACGATTACGGGGAGTTGGATGTCATTTTATAGAGAATTCGTTTAAGACACAAGTAAATTGCCAAATTCCACCTAGTTCCATAGCTCCACCTAGTTGCCTAACTCCCCCTAGTTACTCGACTTGTTGCTTAGCGAGGGACAATCTAGTTAGATTCTTCCTCGCCTGTATAGTTAATTTAGAGACTAGTTATTAATATTCAATGATGGTTATCAGCAATTCTCAAATGTTTTCTAATACACTAACCACTTTTGAAGAATATATACCTATATAGGCTGTTTATTATTCTGGCGCTGCAATCAAAAGTGTAGCTTCATCTAACAATTAGAGAAGTCGCGATATCTACTGCTTATATCAGACGTCCCATTCAAAAACTTTAATACAAATTCTACATGGCCATATTATTTAAATTCACTAGAGTAGATTCATTTAGAAGGTAGATTGGTAGACGTAACTCTGATATTATCAGTAGATGTTGCTTGCCTTCAGTTAGATGCATTTTCCAACTGCATGTGATATCTGTTGTTTTAACTCAGCGAGGCAGGTCTTCCGTTCTCTCTGTTTCGTTTTCTTTCACCGCTAGTTTTCTATGTTTCGCTTTTAGCTATGACTGAAGTATTTTGCCCATTGTAAGGGATGAGCAATGCCTTCAGTCAGTCTTTCCTATTTGACCTGAACCAAAGCTATTATTGTTTATTGTAAGGGAATAAACAATAACCTCTATACTTATCTTTTACTTGCATCAAATTCATTTTCTGACCATGCCTCGCTAACTGTATAGGAATCAATGTTTGTATAATATTATGTTAACCAATCCATGTGAGCTTGTTAATACTATGTAACAGCCAGTGTTACTGAATAAATAGGTTATAAAAAATATACATCGTCTTTATTATCCTTCCCTTAGTATTTTAACTTTCACGTATTAAATCTGAATTATGAGTATATATAAACAATTACCATTTTCAGTCTCAGATTGATCCGGCCTCAGCAATATTAAAAAAATATGAGCAAATTGCTAAAAAAGAATAATGAAATCTCATTGTAAGATAATGTTTAATATTCCTTTCTCTAATCGTACAATAAAGAGCGTCATATATTTTAGTGATTAATATTAATCTTTAGTATCAATATACGTATGGTATCTTCATCATTTAATTTTTGGCACGAACAGGGCTTGTTGCGAATCTCTTAGAGGGACTGGCAGTTCTAGACCCGACTGATGGGCTCAGGAGTTGTCTGTCAACGGGGGAAGGGGACTGGGTCGGGGCACTTCCCTTTGGTTCTGAAGAAGATTTACATGTTATTGGAGAATAAAAAAATCCTTTAACCATATCTTGCTAAATTAGATCAATCCTGAATAGTTAAAGAGTCGTGACGTAGGATAACTGAGACTGTAATGACCGAAAGATGAGCTGCTCTATTTATAATAGTGTTTATTTCCAAAATTTACATATAGTTTGTGTTTTTTAATCTGCTACCCTAACGATTATCAAATAATAATAATAGGAAATTATAAAATGATTTTTTCACACAAATTATCTGCTAGGACTGGGCACTAACCTCTCAGAGATGCACTGACACTTGCTGGAGAGTTTGGGTATCGAATTGGTAGAGTGAGAGCTGAACTGCTGCCAACCATGGCGGCAGAAATGGTACTGATTTCTGGTCTGCATTGCGACTTACCTGCTCATTTTAGAAAGTGTTAGTGAAGTGCAAAAAATATAAACTATCTTTTCCCAGATAGCAATAATTTCCGGGCCAATGTTGTCCCAATATTGGCCCAAGAAACATTGCTACCTGGGTTAAGTTACCAACTAGCCAAATTGGAATGATCGAATTATCAAATTGCGTATAAGATTGAATTTCATATTTCAAAAAAATATTTTTATGAATCAGTTGGGATTCGAATAATAAGTCTAAGGACAATATATCCTTTGAAAATTCAGATCTCAATACTTCAGTTTGCAAAAATGCTTGCAACTTACTTCTTCTAAATTTACTAGTCAGGGGTTTCAGACTGGAACCAAAGGAAGATTCATTGACGGACAATTTGCTGTTGATGGAAGATTTTCTTCCTGGGCCCAAAACAGGAGCTAAAGAGACACTGCTTTTACAAGAAGAAGAGGGGTTGCCCTGCTTGGATCTAACGGAAGAGTTGTAAAAATTCTGACTGCTGCTGAAAACCTCCAAATTCACACCACCGAATTGATTGGAATCTGAGAGAAAGTTTCCTAAGCTGGCGTTGAGATTGTTATCTGAAAAAAAATCCTGTTAAATATCATTTGCAAAATTTAAAAACAAAATAATGAACAATATTAATAGTGTCCAAAACTATTGACACTATACTATAGTAGAACTCGAAAACAATTTTTCCTCCTGCTTTCAAAAATGAATATATATCTCATATAGGAGTGAAACTCCTGAGTTATGGAGTATTGGTTTCTTCATAACTCAGAGCCATTTCATATCTTGGGTTCACTAGATAGTTTTCTATGATTGAAAACTATGATCATTGAGGGCAAAATATGACGAATATCATTTTCTATAATTTAAACATGGAAAATACTTCATAACTCAGGTGCATTTCATAATGCAGGTTCTTCATTACTCGAGTGCTTCATAACTCGGGAGTTTTACTGTATTTATATAATAAAAAATATTCGCCACGCACTTATATTAGCTCCAGACACGAGTCTCACTGTAGATGCTTCATCTCTTCCCATCTGCCTCGGATTGGGTGATTTGTTAGTCCTGGACACCACTCCAATGCTCCTTGCTGGAGATCCTGGCACACTGCTACTACCTGAGCAAACCGAGTCACCTGAAAAATATGATGCTTTAAGAACAGGAACATCCTTCCCAATAGAAGCATCATTAATATCATAAATCATTCATATCTAAATGTTACTCTAAAAATTTGTTAGTCCACAGACGTCTTACCTCTGTGGACCACCAAATGCTTCTGCGTGTCTAGAATCTGTCTGAGGTGCATATCGAGGACATCATCGTGAACTTTAGTAACCAAAGGATTCAGTGAGTGAGCCCTGTTTCCGTTTAAAAAGTTCTGCGAAATACAAATAATCGTAAAATAGGGAATACAATTATTGAGTAGATATTGATTTAAGTTAATAAGTTTAATTTAAAGATCTTTTAGAACCATAAAGCCCAAAGTTTGGGCAGGACTGAAATTTTCTGATCTGAACCGTACCTTATCTGCGACATCGGTTTCACTGGCTGGAAAAACGAACACCCCGGGGGAGACGCCTTTGGGGATTGTAGTGGGGGGAGGAGACCGAATCAGGTGCTCGTGAACCTCGGAGAGAGAAAGGGCCTCTTGCTTGTCCTCCACACCGGTCTGAAGTGGACCCGTATCGGCAGTGGTTCCGGTACAAACAAAGTCCGTTGTTAATATACCGGTAAAAAAAAGTGTATAGTGAGTGTAACGGTGAGAATACAGTAAAGTGAAATGGTAAGTTTTTTTGTTTGTTTGTTTGTTTGAAAAGACAAATCGGTGTTACGATAATTTGTTATTTTTTAGAGCAACATTAGATAAAATTTGAGGCGTGTTTTATGAAATGATTCAGATAATGTAGATAAAGAAAAATATGGTTGTATTCAGATGTTTAAAATATAAATGGAAATGAAGTCCATTGCAGCAATAAGGAAGATAAAGGAAGCTAGTTAAAAAGTATATAAATATTAGTGTCTATTTCAATATTTTATTTGCGGTTACAAATCAATACGTTCCTATCGGTACAGAATGAATATTGTTCTTGGTTTATTTTCAATCTTATATTCTACAATAACCTAGTACACTAAGTGTCCGATTGATGCGAAACTCCCATTTATACCTTAATATATTCATAAATCTTATATATACGATTCAATTTCATTTTATCGAGAAACTGTTCTAAAAATTCTGATTTTGACAATGAACTCGTTTTCAAATTTATATACTATATCGTTCTCATTTATTATCTTTCTTTTCCCACCACCAATTTAGTTGTATCTTCCTGTTCCAGTCCTTTGCACGGTATGATATCATCGTCATCACTCAGAGAGGCTTCCGATCCACCAACTCTCTGAAAAATGACACCCAGTGATGAAGAACAGGAAAAATAGCATTTTGTGACAAAAACAATGAAATACGTAACAGCATTGAAAAAAAATTGAAAGGTTCAATAATGGTCTTAAAATATAAATTTATGAAAATTTTGTTATTTAAAGCAGTTATAGTTTGCAATTGCTCATTGTTTTTATTTATGAGAAAAGGTATAAAGCATTTGAAAAAATCTCAGATAATTCCACGAAACCTAATAGTTAGTTCAACTTTAAAGATAACAAATCATCATACAAAGCACTAAGCAATACTTGGTTCATTTTAATATAGTTCACTCTTTACCTATTTTGATCATTCATTACCTAGTTCATTCATTCCCCAGACCATTCAGTACCTAGTGCATTCATTCCCCAGACCATTCACTACCTAGTGCATTCATTACCTAGTGCATTCATTCCCCAGACCATTCACTACCTAGTGCATTCATTACCTAGTTCATTCATTCCCCAGACCATTCACTACCTAATGCATTCATTCCCCAGTTCATTCATTCCCCAGACCATTCACTACCTAATGCATTCATTCCCCAGTTCATTCATTCCCCAGACCATTCACTACCTAATGCATTCATTCCCCAGTTCATTCATTCCCCAGACCATTCACTACCTAATGCATTCATTCCCCAGTTCATTCATTCCCCAGACCATTCACTACCTAATGCATTCATTCCCCAGTTCATTCATTCCCCAGACCATTCATTCCACATATCATGTCTCACTCAATAACATTTCAATCTAATATGCCATCAAATACTTTTATTAAACTGCATTGCGTATATAAAATTACCCTCAATATTAGCAATAATAAACACACAAGTTGCAGTGTACCTTATTCTCAAATAACTCTCTGAGCGCATGCTATGAGTACACCAAACTCAGTAACCTCTAATTAAAGTCTAAAGAGCTCTACTAATGTGATTGGACTGGCCCTTTCATTTTAAGACCGGCCACTAGGTGGCGCTAATTAGACTAAAATGGGTCGGTGAAAGCTGATGTAATGTTGTTGTTAAATTTAACACCCCAATAGTTAAATCTTCATATTATTATCGATGAGTATAAATACATATTTATTTTTATTTTAAAATTCCGCTACTTACATACATTTTAAAATTCACCTATTTTTATAAAATAGAGAGTCGGGAAGATACCAATTATATATCTTATATTTGATCCTATATTTTATCGTAAAATATCATAATTTCAGAAACTAGGCTGGATTCTTACTCAGGAATGTCCGACGAAAAACGCTAGATTTATATTGTTCTAAATTTATGAAAAATTACAGGAGTTCCATAGTTATTCATATATGGAAAGACAATATTTTTCTATCTCTTAGATTGTATTTCAATTATATAACTAATAAGTACTTACTAATTTCCACTGTTTCTCTCATGTATTCTTAAATCCTCTGCATTAAACTATCTAATAAATATTCAACATAACTTGCCTGGTTAGTATTTCTGGTAAGATGTTCCACCAGTATTTGTAGGAACATAACTTCGGTGTGAAAGAGTCAGTGGTCGAGGGTATTTTTTACTATAAAAACGCTTTTAAAGTATAATCCTAAAATTTATAGTTTTCAATTAAATATCAAAATTTATGATAAATATTCAAATATGAATTTCTATCAAAATCCTTAATTTTATATAATTTTGTATCAAAATTTTAATTTTTATCAAAATTTGTATTTTTTACCAAAATTTGTAATTTTTATCAAAATTTGTATTTTTTACCAAAATTTGTAATTTTTATCAAAATTTGTAATTTTTATCAAAATTTGTAATTTTTATCAAAATTTGTAATTTTTATCAAAATTTGTAATTTTATCAAAAAAAATTTATTTATATAAAAATTTGTAATTCCTATCAAAATTTCTAATTTTTATCAAAATTTATAATTTTTATCAAAATTTCTAATTTTTATCAAAATTTGTAATTTTTATCAAAATTTGTAATTTTTATCAAAATTTGTAATTTTTATCAAAATTTGTAATTTTTATCAATATTTGTAAATTAATCAATACTAGTTTATTATTTAATCTCCTATTACATTTCAAGCTTAATCATTTTCATCTTATAAATTATAATTTGTTTCTAAATTTCTTACTTTTCACTTATTTTCAAAGTTCAATTTTTTTAAACTAATTATTGCTTCACAACATAATTGTTAAATATTATACACCATTTTTTGTCGAAATTGAGTTTTCTAAAACACAAAATTGATATTTTAAAATATTAATATTTTATAGTTGTTGACTCATTTTTGCTCATATATTAAAGTACGCATGAATTGCATCAAGTAAGTTATCTATGCATAATAGAGCAGGCAGTAAACAATAATTCTTACATTTGTTCATCAACAAATCAATTGTTTTAATTAAAACTAATGGGGATATAATTCACCACGTGACAAAAAAACAGCCAATTTACTTAAAAAATAACAGACTTTGAAATGAGATGGAAATAAATGAAGTAATAGTGTTGCATATAAACTAATTTTTGAGTTTTAAATGAGTAAATTAATTGAGTTATGAATTAGTAAATTAACTGAGTTATAAATTAGTAAATTAACTGAGTTATAAATTAGTAAATTAATTGAGTTATGAATAAGTAAATTAATTGAGTTATAAATAAGTATTTTAATTGAGTTATAACTGAATAAATAAAATGAGTTATACATAAGTAATTTAATTGAGTTATAAATGAATAAATCAATTGAGTTATGAATGAAAAAATTAATTGTGTTGTGAATTACTCAATTAATTTGAATTGTAAAAGTAAATAAATGAATTATTTGATTTTTGAATTGCAATTTAATTAATTTTCATGGATGTTATTGAATTAATTTTCAACATAACAAACGTCTCTTTTTTCCAACAGTTCATCATAATTTCAGTTCAAATTTAATTGGCCAATATTTTATTATGATTTTTCCTCCGTTAGCAAAGGGCGCGTCAATCACACCCCACAACCACCTCCCTCCATTACAAACAGTACACTGGCACATGTTAAGGAGCTCATCAAAGATTGAACTTCATTAGGATATTATATCAGATATCGAACACTTATCGAATAATGCGATAACTATATCTGTGTTTATGAATAGATAATAGGGTTATAAACTGAATAAATTATATTGATTAATGAGGGATCTAGATGAACAGTTATTTTAAGAAGGAGCGCATGTACTTGTAGATATGGCTTATCTTTACCTTCATATAAGGCTTATCTTTACCTGAAGATAAGGCTTATCTTTGCCTGTAGATAAGGCTTATCTTTGCCTGTTGATAAGGCTTATCTTTACCTGTAGATAAGGCTTATCTTTACCTGTAGATAAGGGTTATCTTGGCGTGACAGTCTTATCTGCTCCAGCTCCTCCCAGTTATTTTCGGAGGTGAGGAGGGAGGGAGAAGAGCTGAGGAGGTCCACAGCTTGAGAAGAGGAGGGAGGAGTCGACAAGAGGCCACTTTGCTCCTCCTGAGAACCTTTTGTACCACCACAGTCTGGAAAGATATTAATCATCATCATGAAAATAATGTAAAATATTATTCCAAAATTTATAAAAAAAAAAATTTCGAAATACTTATAAGAAAATTAATTCGAAATACTTATAAGAAAATTAATTCAACAAATTATTTATAAAAAAAAATTAATCTAAAAATTGCAAAAATAAATTATTGAAATTAATTATACTTGTGAGATTATAACTATTATAATTATATTATAGTAAATATGCAAGGTAATTGTTAAAGCTGATATAGTTTTCTACTAATTCGATGTAATATTGAAATACATTCGACCAATAGAAAATAAAATATTTTTAAATTGTTCAAAAATATATTTTTGCCTCTAATTCAGATAGAAATAATTTTTCATTAAATATCATTATTATTAACTAACATTATATATTTATTTATTTTCAGGCAAGTCATGATAGATTTAAGCAAGTCTGCCTTCAAGTGAAAGTTTTCTAAGAGAAATAATATTTATGGGTAACTTATTTAAAAAATGTAAGAAAATATACTTTTTTGCGTATAAATTTTACATGCATTATTCAAGATGATTTTGAAAGAAATAAAAGTCCTGCATAAAAAAATTCGCAATGACTCCTAATTGAATGATTAGATGGGCTATTTACCTTCACAAATTGCGGAAGGTTATGTTTGGTCGGCATTTGTTTATTTGAAATCTTGTTATTCACTCAAAATTATTGAACCAAATTGCCTGAAATTTGGTGGGACGATTGGTCATTATCCAGAAACTAGTTAGTTAGATTTTTGTGGCGATCAAATTAAAGGTCAAGGACAAGGTCACTCATAACCCAATTAATATTCAACCAAATTGTCTGAAATTTGGTGGGACAATTGGTCATTATTCAGGAGCCTTTTGATTAGATTCTGGCAGCGAACGGGTCAAAGGTCAAGGTCATTCATAACTGAAGGATCATTGGATGACCAAGGTCTTATATTCTTTATGTATTTATACCCCATGCAATTAATAAATAGGATTCTATCTAAGAAATATCCTTTAGTCTCACCATGATGATCTTCGTCTTTCCTTTTCTTGAAGATGTTGCTGATGAACTCGAATGGCCTCCTCTTGGTTTGATCTGATGGGGAGGACCTCTCCCCAGAGGGGATGATTGGGGCCTGCAGCTGGGGAAGAGAAATGGGGGTGTGTGAGTTTTGGGGAAGGGAAATGGGGGTGTATGAGTTTTGGGGAAGAGAAATGGGGGTGTGTGAGCTTTGGGGAAGAGAAATGGGGGTGTGTAAGCTTTGGGGAAGAGAAATGGGGGTGTATGAGTTTTGGGGAGAAGAAAGGGGGGGGGGTGTATGAGTTTTGGGGAAGTGAAATGGGGATGTGTGAGTTTTGGGGAAGAGCAATGGGGGTGTATGAGTTTTGGGGAGAAGAAATGGGGGTGTATGAGTTTTGGGGAAGTGAAATGGGGAGAAGTGTAAGTTTTACTATTTTTCAGAAATTTGTGTCTACTCCTATACAGTTAAGAGTTATTTACATTAATTTACATAACTATGGAAATACATGAAAAGAATGCACTCAATTAACAACTTTTGATCACAAGATATTGATCAGGTTTTCAATTATCTAGAGGCAGAGTGTCATTACTCTGCTATTTGCGTTTCAACTCCATTTAACCCCACTCACCTAATTATAAACTAGGCATGACATGGCATATAACCATCAATGGGAAGTGTATGGCCACTGAGTGAGATTGCTAACTAGGAGAGTACTGCATGCCATCATGAACAGCAGTTACTAATATTGTTATACTGTGTATTTATCATTAAACTGTGTATAGGTTATATAGTATATACTATACTTATAATGTTATACAGTATACACTATACATATCGGTATTGTTTATATACTAATATCGTTAAACTGTGTATATACATATAATGTTATACTGTATACACTATACAGTATACATATCGGTATTGTTTATATACTAATATCGTTGAGCTGTGTATATACGTATCATGTTGTACTGTATAAATATCGTTGTACTGTAAATATACTGATATAGTTAAACTGTGTATATACGTATAATGTTATACTGTATACATATCGTTATACTGTATACACTATACAGTATACATATCGGTATTATTTATATACTAATATCGTTAAACTGTATATATATATACGTATAATGATGTACTGTATATATATATCGTTATACAGTATACACTATAGATATCGGTATTGTTTATATAGGTACTAATATCGTCAAACTGTGTATATACGTATAATGTTGTACAGTGTATATATATCGTTGTACTGTATATATCTCGTTGTACTGTATATATATCGTTGTACTGTATATATATCGTTGTACTGTATATATATCGTTGTACTGTATATATCTCGTTGTACTGTATATATATCGTTGTACTGTATATATATCGTTGTACTGTTCATATACTGATATCGTTATTAGCTGTGTGTGGTGCATCAGCGTCAAATAGGAAAAATTATAATAACAAATCGTCTACTACGGTCGATTGATGTGACTATTGATCGTATTTCATAGTAAAAGAAAATAATTTCCCATCACTATCGAAAGTATTTTTATCAGGAATGTCCGACGAAGGACGTTAGACTATAAGTGTTTTAAATTTATGATAATGTACGCTTGGATTTTGTCTAATCATTTATCATCAATTATAATCATTGATCGGAAGACTTTGCGCACGAAACATCACTCTGAATCACTGAGTGCTCACGGCAAATGTAAATCGCACTTATCGATTAGTAGCAGTCATTTATTTAAATTAATTCGCACGCACTACTTATTAATTCTCAATTGGACAGCCGTAGTTATATATTTTAGAAGCAGTTGAGCTCGTCTTTGTCTTATTTGATGTAGAGTTTTTTTTTTGCCTTTTTAAAAGTTCAACTTTTCAAACTAATTAAATAAAAATAAGTGAATTATTGTACGTCCAGATGTTGATTATTGTAGCTATAAAGGTTCATTATTATAATCACTAATGTTGATCATAATTCCTTATATTTATTATTATAACACAAACAGATTCCTTTTACTATGAAATAGAAAAGTTTATTATTTTGCACTCATAAATAAGTTATATCATTATAACTACATATATTTATTATTATAGCTACTTATATATTTCTCATCATAACTAAATAGTTTTTCTATTACAATTACAAATGCTTATTACCATAACTACACATGTTTATTATCATAACTATTAACTACAGATGTTCATTATTAAAGCTACGGATGTTCATTATTACAACTACAGATGTTCATTATTTCAACTACAGATGTTTATTATTACAACTACAGATGTTCATTATTACAACTACAGATGTTCATTATTACAACTACAGATGTTTATTATTACAACTACAGATGTTCATTATTACAACTACAGATGTTTATTATTACAACTACAGATGTTCATTATTACAACTACAGATGTTCATTATTACAACTACAGATGTTCATTATTACAACTACAGATGTTTATTATTACAACTACAGATGTTCATTATTACAACTACAGATGTTTATTATTACAACTACAGATGTTCATTATTACAACTACAGATGTTTATTATTACAACTACGGATGTTTATTATTACAACTACAGATGTTTATTATTACAACTACAGATGTTCATTAGTACAACTACAGATGTTTATTATTACAACTACAGATGTTCATTATTACAACTACAGATGTTCATTATTACAACTACAGATGTTCATTATTACAACTACAGATGTTTACCTTAGTATAATTCCCCGTGACAGCTGCAGCAACAGATGCAAAGTAGCCTGACATTTGTGACGTGTTCTCATCTTTGTATCTTTTACCTAAAGGGTTGAACTTGCTACCCTTTATGGGGTTGGAATTTAACCCCGAAGCCTTTTTAGGGTTGTACCCTGAATAACCAGGATCTGGTGGTTGATTTTCAACCATTATAGGGTCAGTCTCTGGTTTAGGTTGGGTTGACATCAATTGTGGTGGTGTAGTATCGGGTTGTATGGGGTATGGTTGGGGTTTGGGTGGAATTGATCGTAATGGTTGGTAGTGGGGTCGTATAACGGTGAAAACACTGTCTGGTTGATTTGGTTGATCTGTCATTACGTCAGGTACTGGTTGAGAGCCAGTCAAATTGACTATGGTTGAAGATAGAGCGTCAATAGGTGGCCGGGGGAAGGGGTCACTTTGACGAGCTTTTCCACCGGTAGAAGGTAGGATTGGGGGAGGAGGTTTTGGAATCCGTTGTAAGTCAGGGAGTTCTCTCATGATTCGAACTGAATTTAATCTCCATTTTGAATATATAAAACTATTTCAATATACTGATTCGGAATGTAATAATATCCTTTATAGCATTCAATTTACCATCATTTATTTCATTGTTTATTATAAAATATATCCATTTTATATTCAATGTTAGATTTAGTTTCCATTCAATTTCCAGAATTAGTTATTCTAGAAATAATTTTAAATACAAAACCAAAAAGAAGAATAGTTTCACTCAAAAATATTTATTTTCATTTTAATAATTAAAAAATGTAAACATAAATAAATTCTCCACACAAATATTTTTTTTCAGTTTAATTCACATGTTCAATCAGTTGTAAATATTGTATAGGGGCGTGGTCAGTTAAGTTAGTGTCTATTAGCACTATAGCAACACAGATTGCGAGGCAGATAACATGTGAGTATTAAACTATAACTAAGTAAATAATATCGTATATTATACTGATACACTGCCTGTATATTTTATATGAATGAAGTAATTTGAATATTTCTGTAATAATATTAATGGATCATTCAAAATAGTAATACTCTTTTATTATTTAATATCATAATATTACTTGGAGTTTAAATGTAATAATATTACTTGAATATTTACTGTAAAAATATTACTTGCATATTTAATATTATAATATTACTCTAATATTTACTGTAAAAATATTAGTATAATTTCTATATAATAATATTACTTGGTTATTTATTGTACTAATATTACAGAAGCTTTCTCTATGTATTTCATTATATTGAATTGATTAAATAGATTTTTGTCTCTATTTATACATACGATAATTTACTAAATAAATTATTTCAATAAGTACAATAAGCTAGAATAGTTGTACTGTATCAGTAAAGTAAATCGTGACCTTAAAAATACATATCGACATTTGTTAACGGCATAAAGAGAGAGATATTTAAAAGAACTACATTCAATATTTTTCGTGACAGTAGAGTAAAAAAAAAACACTCAACATTATGATAATCGATTTGCAATTCCTTCTTTTTTAACCAATCACCAAATATTATCCTACAATTTAAAATCATCTTTAGTTAATATTTTCATTCATTTCTTATTATCAAGAATGTTTTTTACACTAATATTAGTTCTATAATTTATCATTTCTTTTCAGCGTCTACAGAGAGCTACACAACACGTCTTCACGTCACGAAAGCTAAGTGGCGACTGAGACTTATTATGGAGTCATGGCAGTAATAATTCTTCAGAAACAAAGTCGTTAGGGTTTGTTTGCTGCGTATTGCAGTCGTCATCTGTTTGAAAAAATTGGCAGTTTGTTTGGTTGTTATACGTGTAATGGTTTATATAAAGATCTTGTTGTTTTAAAATGCAAATAAATTTAATTGAATATAAAATAGAATGAAAAGTAAGTGAAATCTTAGCAGTTATATCCGTAGATTTATAATAATGAATGTAAATCATTTATCAATTTCAAACCATAGTTTCATGATCATTAAATATAAATTGTTATATACGTAAATTAACTATTTACATATATTACTAACAAAAGCAAGGGTAAAGTAAATCAAATACTGGTTTTAGAATCCATAGATTGAGTATAATTTTAAATAATAAATCAATCTCCTTTACTTTTATAAATACACTTAAGATATAATGAAGACAAATGATTAACTACTTAATTTAAGTTACAAAATTGGAATTTTCTATCAGTTTCATCGCTTCATTTTAAAATTCGCATTAATTGTCCTTCCATCTGCTAGCCATCAATAACAGACTCTCCCTCTCACTTCAATAAAAATAGTCGACATTTTTTCCCGTTTCAACACCCCCCCCCCTCTTTCCATTCAATACACCCCTCCCCCTTCTTGAGACACATTTTGTTGGCTCTGTTCCAGCAGACTGCTTCTTTGACATTGAAACGGACGTTTTTTTGTTTGCCATTAAAGGACATTTTTTGGTAACATTTATGGAAACATTTTTTGTAACATTGAAGAACAATTTTTTGTTTATATTAATAATAATTTATTATTTGACATTTAAAAACGTTTTCTTATTTGAAATTTGACGACATTTTTAAATGACAATATTTGACATTTATTTGTTTGACATTGGAAGACGTTTTTCTGTTTGGCATTAAAAAGCTTTATTTTTGTTTGCCCATATATAAACGTTTTTTTTTTGGCCATATATATAAACGTTTTTATTTTGTTTTGCCATAATAAACGTTTTGTTTTCTGTTTGACATTTAATGACATTCTTTATTTGACATTAGAAGAAATTTTCTTCTCTTTGACATTAAAGAACATAAATTGTTTATATATTTCTAAATACGAACAATAATTATTCTAGATTCTAAATTCACTTTCAATACTTAATTTACATAATGTACACATTTTTCTTAATTTTTCAACATTAATTATTTTCTTTCACATTACATATCTATTAATTTCATCACTATAAAAATTTACTATGCTTATCAATACTTACAATAGAATTTTTGAACTTATCGTTACTATAATAAGAGCCGCGTCCGTATCATACTAATATTATGATAATAATAATGTAGAAATAATAATATTTTCAGAAAGTTATATCTATAAAAATAATTGGATGATATATTACTCTGTTAAAGTTTATAAAAAATATATAAGTTTATTACATCATTTTCAAAGTAAAGATAAAAAACATCGAAAGTCTAACAAATATTCTCGTTATATAATATTTTTCATACATTATATTCTTTTTAGAATTAGATAGTATGTTTATATAATATTCTTGTTATAATCTTGATATTCCAGACATTTTTACATTTTACCGAAAAAGGGGATCTTGTTAAGATCATGCACCCCAGTAAAAAACTTGTAAATATCATGCACCCCAGTAAAAAACTTGTAAATATCATGCATCCCAGTAAAAAACTTGTAAATATCATGCGCCCCAGTAATAAACTTGTAAATATCATGCACCCCAGTAAAAAACTTGTAAATATCATGCACCCCAGTAAAAAACTTGTAAATATCATGCACCCCAGTAAAAAACTTGTAAATATCATGCACCCCAGTAAAAAACTTGTAAATATCATGCACCCCAGTAAAAAACTTGTAAATATCATGCACCCCAGTTAAAAACTTGTAAATATCATGCACCCCAGTAAAAAACTTGTAAATATCATGCACCCCAGTAAAAAACTTGTAAATATCATGCACCCCAGTAAAAAACTTGTAAATATCATGCACCCCAATAAAAAACTTGTAAATATCATGCACCCCAGTAAAAAGCTTGCACCCAAGAGTGCCTCTGTGCCTGTATCTGTGATACAACACAGGGTGTTATATATTGCAGTTAATATCATCGTTTATAACCAAGTAGTGAGGCAGTTGCCAAAATATTAAAGCGTCTTGCGGGACGCTCAAATCCTTATTTTGTCTTCACGTGACTGGCAATCATGCGTCAGTTTAATGGAGAAATGATATAACTGAAACAAAATAAGGTTTTACACCGTCTTCCTTAGCGTCCTGCAATAGCTGCAACACTTCCTCTCTCTAGAGTAGTTTATCATAACTCTATGACAGAAACAAAATAAGGTTTTGAGCATCCTGCAGTTGCTGCACAACTAGCTCTCTCTAGTATATAATATTATTACTCTATGTTTATAACTTTTTACCTTTCAAAGATGGTTCACAAAGTATTTCAAGAAATAGTTTTTCCCCATATGAACTGCGATTCAGCTACAGTCGTATGATGGATGCAGGAGAAGAGGCTATTGAATACAGAAATGGAATGAAAAACTGCAGTGTGCCAATGAATTGGACTAAGTAGTCAAAATAGATGATTTCATTTAGAGATGTTAGAAGAAGTAGTGTAGTTTATCATTCTTGTTCGGTATTTTTTTCTACATAAATCGTTATTGTTTTATCATTTTTTTTTAAATATCATGCACCCCAATAACATCTGGGGTGCATGATCTTAACATGATCCGAAAAAGGTGCCAAAAATACATGGCTAGAAATCCGTATATATTTATTCATTATATGCTCCTTTCTTCTTAATTAAATAATTGAAATAAATATCAAGCTACCAATTTCCAATACTAATTACCCATGTAATTATAACATTATACCGGCATTTAAATAAAAACAGAAACGCTTGTACCAACATCTTTCATAATGATAAAAAGGATGCAATAATTGTCTCGATTTCATAGTATCTAAGATACCATCTTTTCCAGTATCCTTTGTCATCCATTATACCATTATTGTGTGCATTTCATGGTATCCAGGATACCATCATTGTCTGTATTTCATAGTATCCATTATATCCTTATTGTCTATATCCAATAGTATCCAGTATACCATTATTGCATGTATCCCATAGCATCTACTATACCATCTTTATCTGTATCCCATAGCATCCAGGCTACCTCATCATTTCTATCACTGCACTCTCTCCCTCTTCATTTTGCTCTTCATCTGCTAGGCTATTGGTTGCAATGTGTCCTCACAAGGCAAATAATAGCGATATATTGGGGACAGGTAGGCCCATAAAGACTGAGACTGTATTAGTCCTCTCCACGGATAGAGATCATGTGTTAGAACATGCATTTCTATTTAATTTGACGCGTGTTGTTAGTGTTCTGGAGGATTTTTATGAGAAAGATACGTTTTATGAAGATGAAAAATAAACAGATATCGGTATTTCGATTTAATTAGATGCGAGTTGTTAGCGTGAAATTTTTTCATAGCTATTATGAAAATTGATATGGATATAATACAAAGGTTATCATTAACAATAATTTCAGATAAATTAATACAAATGTTTTTTGTTAGTATTCTAAAAAAATTTTATGCGAAAGATATGTTTTTACGAAGATTTGCACAGCTATTATGAAAAAAGTGGATAGAATACAATGCTCATCATTAACAATTTCATATTAATTAATGCACATATTGTTTGTATATACTACGCTAATTACCAGATAGACAGCTTAGTACTATCGTTCACAGACAATATTGTCGTGGTAAGGATAGTACAGGGGGTGGAAGAAAGCGGACGAGAGTAGTTACCAACACCGAATGGCCAATTTCCCTCCGTGTAAAGAGGTGCTAACACTAACAGCACCAAAGGAAATTAGACAAGAAACCTCTAATTGGGAGGAGGAATTCCTTAGACTTCACTTGCGGTACGTTTTTCCTTTTTCTATTTGGTAATTGAAATTGTTGGAAACTTACTTCCGGGGTAGAAAATATTCCCAGTGGATTGGAAGGCCTTTGGAAGGTCTAATGTAAGACGTACAAATATATTGCGTCTACTTTTAATTGAATTGATACGGATATTATTTTTTTATAACATAACTAATTAAAATGGGATAGTTTACTCTATGGATAATCAGGTTTCGTTCTCTATAATAGGTGAAAATATTTTTTTTTTAATTATCATACAGTAGACAAAAACTCCTCTATAGTGAATGTAGAGTCCTGAGTAAGAGAATTATCCCGTATAGTGAACAAATTTTCTTTAGTCTGCCATAAATAGCCATTAGTTTTCTAAGACTAATTGCCATTTTATGGCAGACTGAAGAAAATTTATTCACTATACGGAGTAAATCTCTTACTCAGGACTCTATATTCACTATAGAGGAGTTCTTCAGTATAGTATGGGAATTGAGCTAACTAACAATGTACAAATATTTTAAATAGTACCATAAATTAATTTCATAGACTTAATTAACAATGAATAAATTGATTAAAACAAGGTTACAAAAGTTGTATCATAGTTACCTCCTGAGTGCGTTGCATCACCCACATTGTTTCTTTCCTCAGCCCTGATACACGAAATGTAGTCAGTCTTCTGGTGGCCGTTGCCAGAGAAGGTTCTCTCACGAACAGTCTCTAAAATTTTAAAATGACTTCAGCCATCATCAAAATTTTCCAATGAGTATATATTGTTAGAAATAATAGAGTGGAATTTTTTTATAGTTATTTTAGAAATGGGAAGGCACTTGTTTTGCAAATGACAAAATTTAGGTAATGGAGCGCTAGTTTATTAGCAAAGAAAAGAAGCTAAGATCTGTGGGTATATAAGTTATTAATACTGTAGTAAAACTATCAAAATGAATCGCAGTAAATTTCCCTTCTGAAAAATACTGAAATGGAAATGCATATTCAATATAATTAATAACATTTCATCAAACTCTCTATCACTCAATGATTTAATCAACTTTTTTCTCCACGGCTGTCTCGTCTTTTCGAGCGGCAAACCCATTAGAGGAAAGTGTCAAGGCGTTCCTTTGGAAATGCACTCGCTATATATTTCCAGAGAAGAGTTTCCAAACCACTCCATCCATTCAAAAACCATCTAAAAACTAGTATCTCACTACTGTTCTTATAAATACTCATATGATAGTCGAAGGAAAAGTTCTTGGTGCATAAAAGAAGCAGTCAGGATTATCATTTGGAGAAATATGAACCAAAGGAGAAAAATCTACCCACACCCTCACTGTTCGGAAGCTTTCGACATACTGAGCAGTGAATTTGATTTGTGCGTATGTACGTGCACCATAATTTCATTGAGGGAAATGAAGAGGATAGAGAGAAGCAACGAAAGGTAGGTGTGATAAACTATGGATGAAGATGTGATAATTTAGAAAGGAAAAGAGAAAGTGAATATATAAGAATGATAATGATTAAAACCGTAAAAATGGAATAAGAGTGGGGACAAAACATGGAGTAAAATGGTAGATAGGGAAGAGGAGAAGAATTAAATAAAATTTCAAAAAGGGAAAAAAATTCGAGGGTTAGATGTAAATTGTGTGAAATATAAAGTCTGAACTCTGAAATAATTGAATGCCTTTAGGAACTAAGGTCAAATTTAGGGTGTGGTTTGTTGGTGTAAATTACCAACTAATGAATAGAGAGGTACTTATTATATTTAATGAATAGAGAGGTACTTACTGAACCTAATGAATAGAGAGGTACTTAGTGTACCTAATGAATAGAGTGGTACTTACTGTACCTAATGAATAGAGAGGTACTTAGTGTACCTAATGAATAGAGAGGTACTTACTGAACCTAATGAATAGAGAGGTACTTAGTGTACCTAATGAATAGAGTGGTACTTACTGTACCTAATGAATAGAGAGGTACTTAGTGTACCTAATGAATAGAGAGGTACTTATTGTACCTAATGAATAGAGTGGTACTTACTGTACCTAATGAATAGAGTGGTACTTACTGTACCTAATGAATAGAGAGGTACTTACTGTATCTAATGAATAGAGATGTACTTACTGTACCTAATGAATAGAGAGGTACTTACTGTATCTAATGAATAGAGAGGTACTTACTGTATCTAATGAATAGAGTGGTACTTACTGTAACTAATGAATAGAGAGGTACTTACTGTACCTAATGAATAGAATTAATAATTTTCCATTAAATCATGGTTTTATTTCCCGATAAGTCCGAATGGGAATACCAGGTATAATCGATAACGTTCCTCCATTTCATACCTGCCTCATTGATAACATTTGTGATATAATCTACCTTCTTATCAGTGAGATGATAACAGACTGACATGATGCAATTTCGTGAAATGAACCATCGGTGAATGAAGAGGCAGTGAAGATGTACTATCAAAGAAAAGAGTCACTGTGATGATGTACTATCAGTGAAAAGAGTCACTGTGATGATTTACTATCAAAGAGAAAAGTCACTATGATGAAGTTGAATATTATACGGTAAATGCTCTATGTTAAACTGTGAGTACTAGATATTATACTGTTTATATTAAATATCATACTCTAAATACTGAATATCGTACTCTAAATACTGAATATCATACTCTAAATACTGAATATCATACTCTAAATACTGGTTATTATACTCTAAATACTGAATATCATACTCTAAATACTGAATATCATACTCTAAATACTGAATATCATACTCTAAATACTGAATATCATACTCTAAATACTGAATATCATACTCTAAATACTGAATATCATACTCTAAATACTGAATATCATACTCTAAATACTGAATATCGTACTCTAAATACTGAATATCGTACTCTAAATACTGAATATTATACTCTGAATACTGAATATCGTACTCTAAATACTGAATATCATACTCTGAATACTGAATATCGTACTCTAAATACTGAATATCATACTCTAAATACTGAATATCATACTCTAAATACTGAATATCATACTCTAAATACTGAATATCGTACTCTAAATACTGAATATCATACTCTAAATACTGAATATCGTACTCTAAATACTGAATATCATACTCTAAATACTGAATATCATACTCTAAATACTGAATATCATACTCTAAATACTGAATATCATACTCTAAATACTGAATATCATACTCTAAATACTGAATATCATACTCTAAATACTGAATATCGTACTCTAAATACTGAATATCATACTCTAAATACTGAATATCATACTCTAAATACTGAATATCATACTCTAAATACTGAATATCATACTCTAAATACTGAATATCGTACTCTAAATACTGAATATCATACTCTAAATACTGAATATCGTACTCTAAATACTGAATATCATACTCTAAATACTGAATATCATACTCTAAATACTGAATATCATACTCTAAATACTGAATATCGTACTCTACACAAGATGTAGAAGAATGGAAATGATTAGCTCCAACTATTGCACCATATCTCTCATATTCTAAACCTATTTTCGAATTATAACTTGAAATTAATTCTAAAGCCTTCCAGCGAAAGTTTTGGGATTTCCAATCCAAGGGTTTATTTATTTATGGAGAACATACATCAATATAAAGTTATAGTATTTATTAATTCATTCAAAATTATGTTAGGTATTTTTTTAATCCATATATCATTATAAAAGTTGCGAATAAGAATAATTGCTGCAATTTTAGTTTTATAATTTGGAGTATTAATTACTAACTAATTCTGGTATGTTTCCCAAAACATTATTACAAGAATATTTTCTGCAATATTTATTTTTATATTTTATTAATAGTACATTTATTTATAGTTAAATTGAACTTTTTGTATGCCTATTAATGTTTTTAATTTATGGAAGGGATGAAACCTAGCTATCGAAATTTCATTGAGATTAGTTAACAGAGTTTGATGTACGTGTCTGATAAAATATTCAGGTTATCAAAAGGGAGTGATAATAGATTAGTTAGTTATCAGAGAAACAATAGGCAGGGACACAGGAAACATATTTCGACATAAAGTAGGTTCAACTATAACAGCAATCATATGAACACTAAGTTAGTCTACTAACACCTAGTTACTCTATGAACACCTAGTTACTAGTGCTTTTTGTTAGAATAAAAGCAAGTGCAAGAAAAGTTGAAAATGGTAGATCTGTTGCTACACGGAAGGAAGCTTTTATTATTATTTCTACTACTGATAGCAAAAGGTAATTTGATTCAATTCCTCTCGGGAGAAATTAACCTCGTCGATTGTCAATAATTTTTAATTACTGTAAATATTGATCCACTTTATTGTAAAATATCATAATTTCAGACATAATCATCAGGATTTTAAACTGTGTTTTACATTGAAATTAAATTACTCTTGTATTTTACCCATGATGATCGAACATACAAATTAGTATTTATAAGTGCTAAAATATAATGTTTTTATTTGTATAATCAATGGAAGAATTATCCATGAGCAAAGATAATTTAAACCTAGTTATCCTAGCCAGTAGCCACTGGACCAAGCGGACTATAGTCCTTATGAAAAGAAAACTATTTTTAAACTGATTTGGAAGCTGTTTTTTCATGAGTTTCATACGATTAGACAAAAAGAAGGTGATAAATGGTATGATACTCATATTATGAGCACCCTTGAATATACAGGGTGTCCCAAAAAAGCCGGAGCCCAACTAAAAGTTAGTATATTTCATTCAAAAGCTATTGAAGATACATGTTTCTTTGTTGTATCTTTTTTATTTTTAAACCATTCTTCATCCACAGTTAAATTTTCATCAAGTTTTATTCAGTTTTGGTGAGTGTTATTAGACTTTTATTGATTGGTGGTGAAAATGGCTTTGAGCAAATAGTTAGAAGTCCTAAGAAATATTTGTTTTTTATCTTTGCTTGTAAATTTTATTTCAAATAGATAACTATTATTTGGCGATTACCATTGGATATGTAAATATCAAATGGAGGTTTTTAAGAATAAAAAAATATCGAGAAGTCAATTTGTTAAGATATTAAAACAGTTTTAGTGATCAATGGCGTGCACGAGCCAGCGGCTAGGTTACTGAGGAAACTTTCAACAGCTAGGTTACTGAGAAAACTTTCTACAGCTAGGTTGCTGAGAAAACTTTCAACGGCTAGGTTACTAGGGTTAAACCAATTTTTTTCACGATTTTGATGATTTCATGATTATATTGAGTCAAATTGATCGACAATTTTCAATATATATGCTATTGAAGAAAGTAACATAATAATAATATGTAGATATGAAAGATTGAAGGTCTAGTGGAAAAATTCCAAATCGACAAATTCCGAATCGACAAATTCGAAATTGACAAAAGAATAAAATGTCTACCACTCTTTAATCAAAGTGTCATTCTTAACCCTAATGAGTTTGACTGTCATAATCAACTTAAAGGTTTGACTATGTGTTAAAAAAACACAGGTCTTATTTATAAACCTACGGTACTGTAGTTTTTACAAGTTGTTATATATACTAAACTAATGTGTCAAAATTTCAAGTACAAGTAATGGACATATTTGGAGAAATAAATACATAGGCATGTAAGACATAGGCATTAGGCAACTGAGAGAGCATATAGCTGTGATTGGGTGGTTTGTGACCCAATCATAGTTCGCGCATGTATCCGTACTTGATGAAAACGAGGACAAATTCGTGCGTATTGGCTAACCAAACTGTATTTTTACGTTGCCACACGTCACCAAAGTACAATTAATTCCATAATTTGCGCGATTTACATCGATACGTAAATATTTTTAATTTTTTTAAATTCAAAAATATATTTGGTTTTTATGTAGGATCAAAGTCAACAAAGGCTGTTAAATTTAAAGGAATGACATGGAATAAATAAAGTAATTTAAAAAAGATGTGCCTGGAAAACAAACGTCTAACTCATTAGGGTTAATTTAACTAACCAAAGTGGGTTCTAGGTCAATTTGCCGAAAACACATTCGCCGCACGACGCATTCGCCGAACGACACTTTCGCCGAAAAATATGATTATTCAAAAAAAAATGTGAACAAATTTATCTCATAAGTCCATATTATGAAATTGCATATAGATGAACTTGCATATAAGTGTATAAATTACTTTACAATATTCTACATAATTATTGGTTAAACTTTATGGAATTTAAGTCATTTTAATTGTGAGTCGCACGTGAAGCTTTCACAATACAGGGTGACCCACAAAAAAGTCTACCTAACTTTAAATTCGTATATTTCAACAACTATTGAAGGAACGGTTAAAACAATTTTATTTCTAGGTTTTAAGAATATTCATATAAGTACTCCTTTTATAAAATATTAACAATATAGAAAAATGTATTTGAGTACAAAAAGGAAGTCGAAATCAATTTTGTTTAGCAACTCCTTTTACAAAAATGAAAAGTTTATATTAGAATAAATGGAATAAATATCTCTAAATCTTTAATTTTCGAGATTGAATATCTCGAAAAACCTAGAAATAAATCTGTTATATTAACTTCCTTTTTGTACTCAAATACATTTCTCCATATTGTCAACATTTTATAAAAGGAATAGTTATATGTATAAGTTCATCTATATATGCAATTTCATCTGGACATATGAGATCAATTTGTTTACCTTTTTAACTAATCATATTTTCGGCGAAAGTGTCGTTCGGCAAATGTGTCTTCGGCGAATGTGTTTTCGGCGAATTGACCGGTCGCCACCAAAGTGTGTATTCTTCTCTTAGTTTTCATTTTTAATTACAGGTTATGCCCAACTAGAAGCAAAGTGCCCGCCATATTATATACAAAGAGGAGGAACCACAAGTTGCTACTTGTTCAGTCAGGGAATAAGAACTTGGTATGACGCTAAATACTACTGTGAGAGAGAATCCGGAAGACTAGTGAAGATTGGTAGCGCCGATATGACGGTAAGATTGAATTCTAATTGCAAAGAAGATGGTAAAAAATGGGGTAAGAACCATTAACTGAATTCTTACTATTCCATATAAATCACTAATTTTAAAATCTATAAATGTCAGCATTAAAGAAATATTATTGATTAGTATCAAATACATTCCTTATGTAGATACAATTTTTCTTTAAACAAAGAATGGAATTAAATTGAATCAATATGAATATTAACATAATTTTGAAAATTACATATACAGTATGGGCCACAAAATTTTTTCCGCTTTTTCAAATACTTGTAAATCGTTAGCCAATGGACCAAAAAAACTGTATCTTGGTGTCTTTTTCTCCGCCTCTTATTGTACTATTAACAGATTAAAACATTTTTGAACTAATGGACATAGTTTAAGAACAGGTAAGCAAAAAGTGAGGGTAATTATTTTTGTCATTGCACGAAGGATATTCTTAGAGCCTTCTCTGTGATTTTACTTACTAAAAGGCAGTGAATAAAAGGAAAAAAATATGATGGTCGACATTATAATAAAGGGTGCTTACACTTCTTCCTTGGAAATTGAACAACTTCAGTGACACTTTGATCTCATTTAAGTTTTCACTCTGAATATTCGTTCTCAGCTTGTTTATTGCATGGTTGAGGGCCGTTTCACACATGCATTTTTAACACGGCGGGGAAAAAAGCTCCACTTAAAATGTAGTTACACATGCGTTTTATTTTTTATTTTTTGTCGCTGATGGAAAAATAACATTAAATTTTTACTTCAGCGATGAAAAAACGCAAATGTGAACACATTTTAAAAAGAGCTTTTTTCCGCGCTGTTGAAAATGCAAGTGTTAAGCGTGCCTTAACCTTGCAATGAACGAGCGAAAAACTAATATTCCTAGTGAAAACTTCAATAAAATCAAAATGTCACTGAAGCTGTTCTATTTTCCAAGGAAGAAGTCTAAGCACCCTGCATTATAATGTCTACCATTAAACTTTTTTTCCTTTTATTCACTGCCTTTTAGTAAATAAAATCACAGAGTTAGACAAAAATGATCACCCTCAATCAAACATACTGTGTTTCCGTCCATTTGCTAACGATTTACAAGTATTTGAAAAAGCTGAAACATTTTTGTGGCCCAAACTGTATATACATATATAAACGTTTCTGAAAGGATTATATTATTTGACACTACCTATAATGCTGAGATAAATACTGCTATTTCCAATACAGATTCGCCATACCTAATCACTACGAGAAATTATATCGAATAAATATTAACTGACATGAATCTTCCAGGCGTGGTTGTCTGGCCAAATCGTTCAGCAAGGTCTAGTTGGTGACTCCAGTAATTTTTGGATTGATGCACGGTACGACACCAACACTTCAACATGGATTTGGGACAGTAGCGGGACAGCAGTCAATGATGATTACATGTAAGAATAATCGCATTCTTCAAATATTATATTTTATTTGCTAAGTTAACCTGTTCATATTTGTCCCATATTTTCTTCAAACAATGAAGTTCTTCAATTAAAACGTAAATTCCTAGTTCACGTCCCTATTTCATTTAGGGACGTGAACTAGGAACTGATCCAAATAACTCCTTCTTATAGTTGACGTTCCTAATAGATTTAGGGACGTGAACTAGAAAGGGGGTAATCATAAATTAATTATTTTCTTATATTTATATCATTTAAAAACAAAGGCAATAATTTATTTATTTCAATTTGTTTTCCAAATCTATATTCTTTAATTTTCTGAATTTCAATTTCAAATATTCCTTTTTGGTATTATTTTTATATGTAGTTGAGATACTAAATTTTCTGTCAATTAATATTTTTTACTGCTATATATTTTAATCAGATGAAAGGTAATTAAATTTAAGAAAAATTATTCTAAAAATACCCCCTTCCTAGTTCCCGCCCCCATTTCATTTAAGGACGTTAACTGGGAATGGGGTATTTAAATCGGTTCCTAGTTCACGTCAATAAATGAAATAGGGACGTGAATTAGGAATTTACCAATTAAGATTGTTTGAGTTAGGATAAGTTTTGTTTAAAAAAAGTATTCTGAATGACCACATCTTTGTGTAATTAAGTTTTTAATCACCAGAATATGGTCTGCAGAATAAAAAAAATCAAAGAAATAATTATGCTTTAGTCAGAACATAAAGAATGTGATAAGAAATATGAAATGTGAAAAAAATATATCAATGTAATTTTGATTTTATAAAAAAGTCAGATCGAAAGGGTTAAAGTGAGCTCTTGGTTCTTGAATTGAACTCTTTTCTGATACCATCCTATATACTTATGTGTTTTTGTCTGTTGGTTGGTTAGTTTTTCTGTCTGTTGGTAGTTGCAAGAAAAATGTCACGCTTAAACATTTAAGATACGATATAATTACATGGCTACAACAATTGACATGATAAAAAAATAGGATAACAGAAAAATTTCAGGCAACAGAAAATCTGAGATACAGGAAATCTGAGATGCAAAAAAATCAAAAATACGAGAATCGGAGATACATGTAAACCAGAAAAAGAAAAAGCTGGAATTAAAAATGAATACTAGATTTCCAGAAAAACAAAGCTTTAAGAAAATCAGATTTAAAAATTCATTGATTTTCTAAAAATCTAAATTACAAAAATCTAGAATAAAATAATAGGATTTCAAATAATCCTAGGTTAGTAAAAATACGATTTTAATAAAATTTGAAAAGGAAGAAAAAAAATTATATTAAACATCCAGGATTTCGAAAAAAAAATTCGATCATAAAAATCCAAAATTTCAAATAAAAAGGGAACACTGTAAAGTTGTTAAAAATGGCTACGATTATATGTATAATATACACTAACTATTTACGACCAAAATTTAAAACAAAAATCTTATTAATTTTTCTCTTTACACAAGAACGATCGAGAACAACCGAGATGGTGACTTTGGTTCACTCACTACTGACTCTACTCTTCGTGGTAAACCCAGCTCCGACATGTACCATTTTATTTGCTACCGAGATATCAGTGAGTACAGCGAGAGGGTGTGTACAGTAACTAGGTCAATATGTGTTATTTATATACAAAATGGTTTCATATAATATTTTAAAGCCTGATTAATTCAAATAATTTTTAGTTTTTAGTTTTTTTTAGTTTTTAAAATTTAATTATTAAATCTTTATCTTCGAATTGAATCTAAGTGCATAATAAACAAACAATAATTACTTAACTACTATGGTAATATTGTAGTTGCAATATTTTTTTATGTTAAATATTTTATGAGAAAACATTTTGAAATTGAAAATCTTCTAAAATGAAAGTTTCCCTTTCTTTTTGAGTACTACGACTTTTTACGTCAAACATGTTTAGGGAACTATCGACATCTGAATTCTTTATGCAATGATCCTTAATTGAAATTAAAATGGGAAATTTTGAAAAAGATAATGGTATTTCATATAAATAGTACGTAATATAGTTCAATTATATTGTCATTTATCTCTACTTTTCGCTATCTTTTTCTGTTATAGCTGCTTAACCCTGATAAGTTTTATGTTCAAAAGGTATCGGGAGGTTTGACTATGTCTTTAAAAACACATTTCTTATATATAAACCTAGGGTACTGTATTTTTTCGCAAGCTGTTAGTATATAAACTAAACTAATGTGTACCAAATATCAAGAAAAAATATTGAACACACTAATCAGGAGAAATAAATACATAGGTATATAAGACATTGGCAACTGAAAGAGCAGAGCTGCGATTGGGTGGAATGTGACTCAACCACAGCTCGCGCAAGTGTCTGTTCTCCATGAAAACGTGGACTGTAGTGCGTTGAGTGGGTACCTAGCTTAATCTCTACGCGTCCACACGTCACCACATTACAATTAGTTAACTAATTTGCGAGATTTACGCTGATTTACACCGATACATAATTATATTTTAACTCTTAAATACGAACAAATATTTGGTATTTATGTAGGAACAAAGTTAAGAAAGGCCGATAAATTTTAAAAGGATTTGATTAGAAAACACTTCAAACTCATTAGAATTAATCTTGGATCAATAAATATTCTCAATTTTTTTTATATATATAGGATACAATTCCGACTGAAAAGTCTTCATTCAAAATCTGATTTTCGATGTATTCTATCATAAACTTGAATACATTATAAGCAAAAGAATTGTAATTACTAAATAATTTCTCTCATTTCCAGATGCTCCAAGTAATTGCGATTTTGAGACTGGTTGGCATTTTTCCAATGACAAATGCTACAATGTAAGCTTTTAAAATCTTCACAATTTGAAATAACTGAACAGTAATGCAACGAAATATAATATTATTTTGTATTCTTTAGAGCCCGAATATTTCGACAACATTTTCCAACTCTGTCATCCAGTGTGATCAAATGGATTCCACAATCGTAACAATAAATGGCTTACAAGAGCAGCTGTATGCATACGATGAAGCCATAAGACAGCAAGACAACATCTGGATTGGACTGAATGAACTGGTATAAAATGAAAATAACAATATCGCCTATTTGCGACAAAATTGTCCTTATTCAATAAGTGTTACTTTTCAGGGATACTTTTTCAACTCGAAAATAAATTGATTTGTGTTATGACGACGTTGTATATTTTTTATAACCCTGTCGGCAAATAATAGCTCTGGTTTTCAATCTTTAATGTTAATCAATCAAAGGAAGGTTATCAATCAATAAAAGTAAATGATTTCATGTGAATTTAATCTTAATTTATCATAAAAATAATTCATTTTCTTTCGTCTGAAATTGCCAACAATAATTTATGATATTATGATATTTTAAGAACAATACGTAAGATAATAATGTACTAGATCTACCGATTTTAACTCGAGGTTCAGAAGCCCCCTGGAGTGTAAGAGGTGGATGGCTGGGGCTCCTCGGTGCGGAGGCGCTTCCTCATTCGAAGAGGTTTTGGAGGTGTCTGTTGCTTCTTTAGCAGACGTCGAATAGATGTACGAGGGATGAGACCAAGAGAAACTAGGACATTGCCGTCTACATTCCTACAGTTCTGTTGGATGGCAGTGACCTGAGCAGCAAAGGTTGAACGTCTCTAAGATACGCAAACTTTACTTTCAGACATGACCTCCACAACTTTGAATGTAGAGACTCATTCCTGTTCTGTGTCTCTTTCCTCAAACATCTACCCAGCAGGCTCGGCTCAGTCAGCGACAGGAAGACCTATCCAATCTTTTTCAGGAGGTTCGGTGGCAATGTAGAGAGGTATAGCTTCTTCGTGGAGTGAGGGGCAGGGTCTTCTCCGGTAGCAGCAGCTCGCTTCCACCAACACCTCGAGCCAGCACTATCAGGGCATTCTCTGTGAAGAGGCTCTTCATCCGTGCTCCTAGCGTGGTAGTAAATAGCGAGGAGTCGACATCGGATATCGTGAGCTGAGCCGTTGGGCTCAAACTCCCTGATAGTCTGGCCGTAGTGCTTGGCGATGGCGTCGATGCTTGCATCGGTGAGACCGCTCTTCCCTGCCATGAGTTATCGCATCACAGTCGTCCCAGTCATTGTCTGCGTCTGTAGGCGCTGGTCCTTCTTCAGCTGACGAAGACGGGTCCCTATCCTCTTCGACACGTGATTTACACACTCCTCCTTCACAACAGTGGATGTTGCGTGAAGACCTGCTTCATCGTTCAGTGACATCAGTGCGTTGAAAGTCGAACTGTTGAACGCTGCTAGATGAGAAGAGCTCCTTCAGTCTCCATAGCACCACTCTTACCGTCGAAGTTCTTCTGGCAGGAGGTGTGGGTCGTCGCCTTCCAAACCATGAAGTGAGCAGAACTAAGGCTTTTCTCCTTCTTGTAGCACTCCTGGCAAAAGTTTTAGAGCACCTCCAAGTCAAAAACGAAGTCTTGCTCCACATCCATGACGAAGCCTACACCAACATGGCTGCGAAATCCTCGCGTCATCCAAGAGCCATCATAAATAATTGCCAGTTGAAGGAAACCGTCATCATTTCGCGTTGCTTCGGATTACGCGACAACATCGTCCATCGCTGATGCGAGCTTGCCCACATGTTGCTGCCACATAATGGCTACTTGTCCATAGAGGAATTTACATTAAGTCAAATAAACACTGCTACTGTAAACTCCTGGAAGCCCCAAATTGAATCACATCTGTGACAAACCAGCTTCAACATGGTAACCTTCAGTTTAGTCACCTTACCATCAATACCAGTAACAAAGCTGGTATTGCTGACAGGTAACTTCTTCAAACAAGTAGGGCAATCAGGGTGAACAGGGTAGATGGTACAAGCACGCATTCTGCAACTGATGTAGGTAAAATCACTCTTCGTGCAGTGCCCTGTGTCTCCATCCTCTCCTTCAAACAATCTCCCTAACCTCCATCAGTAACAGCAATATCTGAAATAGTAGCATCACACACAGTTGCAGGAACGTGTGTAGCTAATGTTACTTCTGCAGCAGTAGGTACAGGCGTTTACGAGCCGTACGTGGCATCTTAGATGACAAGCAAAGCTGTTCTGAACTCTCGTAAATATTTCCAGAAAATTGATTCACTCTAACCATAGAACGAGTTCTGTCATTGGCTCAATGATAATATAATTGGCTAACTAACTTAATGAACAATCAATCAGAGCACGAATACAGGATTTCCAGCCAATGAGTGATTGACTGATAAAACGTAGTGGTTAGAACTGTGAGCAACACCCTGTCACACACACACATTATCTCATAAATTAGCATGTGTGCGAGTCACTGCACTCTTATGTAATTTATTGGCTCGTGCGTCGCACTGAAACTACTGTCCTAAGAGTTATTTTCATCAGATTTATTTAATATTTTTACCTATTTTAAGCTGACGAATGTACCCGTATTATGAGATAAAAATGAAATAAAACACAATTTTTTCAGGCTCACAACCAGGACGATCCCCTTAACTCCCATTGGTTGCCTGATAAATTTCTCCTTGGATCATTCGAAAATGCTTCTCAATTTAATTTATCCATAGGGGTACTAATATTTCTTACTCTTATTTATTACAGGGCCATCCAGGCACTTGGACTTGGGTATCGGGACAAGATCCTACTTATTCAAACTGGGACAATTCTTCTGGAATGCCAATGTGAGCTGTTCAAATTCATAGTTTCATTTTCTAATAAGAGTGAATAAAAATTATGATTCTGTATCTTTATTCTCTAAGAAAGTGAATATAAAAATAATGAAGTATTATTTTTGTTAAAAGTACTTCAGTATGGATTTTAATTTTAATATCCCTCCTTCAAACGTAGGAAAGATATGGGAACAAAATCTTCTGATTCGAATAAAATACTACAATGATTTTATCTTTCTCATTCCTACCATAGCATTCTCTTTATATTTATTTCATGAATAAAAAACATGTTCTCGTTGAAGATCACAAGGCGGTTACGGAGCGGCAGTTATAGACGAAGAAGATTCTGAAGGGCATTGGATAACAGAATCTGTGTCGAACAATCACCACTTTCTCTGTGAGAAACCAAAAGGTAATTGAGTGTTTCGAAACTAGCAACATTTCGTCACCCACCACATTATTCACATTAGCATATTTTTCTACAAATGATTATTCAACAATAATATCTCTATGCAACCAGGTGGTTGTTTGAGTGGATGGGAACAATACGGAGATTCCTGTTACTATTTTTCAAGTAACGATTTGGTTACATTCGAATCTGGAAAACAGATTTGTTCGGATATTGGAGCGCAACTTGTAGTTATTGAAACTGAAGAAGAAGATGACTTCATTTCATCACATATGGATCCCAATTTCTACTTTTGGATGGGATTAAGTCGTAAGGAAAACTGACCTGACTCTAAATTATATAATATTCTTTTATTCTGTGGTACCTACATTCATGAAACCATAATATTAATTAATGTGTTGAATCATTTTATCACTCAGTACTCTTTTCAATCTATTGATTGTTCTGGAAAATACTTCTTGAAATAATTGTAATCATTTCCATACAAAGATGAACAAGGAAGCTCATCTTTCATGTGGGTTGATGGAACTCCATACAACAGCTCTGGATTTACGAAAATGACAGCGTCAAACGAAAATGACGCATTGACCGCTTCCAGTGATCGGTGTGATTACTTTCGCTTATTATGTAATTTTTTGTAAATATATATAATGAAAATGATAATAGAGGGTTTGCAATAATAGACTAACCTAGATTGATAATTTCAGCTGCAGGAACATCTTCAGAAGATTCCATTTGGTATCCTGTTGTATGCTCTGATGTACATAATTATATTTGTGAAGCACCGAAAGATACTCCATTAAATCTAACGGTTGTTCCAAGTAAGTTTGGAAAAAAAAACAATGAAATTGTAGTAACAAATTTTAATCAAATCAAGGAACGTCGCGCTACTAAAACACATTATGTGGATGATAACTTGGTTCTGATCTTTCTCATTGTTTTCTTCAGCTGACCAATATTGTCACAGTGGATGGGAGTTGAACAATGACTACTGCTACTTCTTCTCGCAAGTTGAAAAATCTTGGTCACAGTCTGAAAACTACTGCAAAACTTACGGCGGACATTTAGCCTCAGTTCTTTCATATTCTGAAAACGATTACATAAGAAGTAGGCAAATATGTTTTGTTCGTTTTTAGTCTTTCTCTGTTTTGTTACAACTCAACAGTTTGAATAAATTAAACTTAGAAAATTTACTAATTTATAATATTTTCAAATTCTAGATTCACTGCAGACAACAAGTTGGTTTGGCTTGAATGACAGAGAGGATGAGGGAACGTATCTTTTTTCCGACAATAATCCACTGGTTATCGATCAATGGAGTCCAAGTAATTAACACTCGCTTGTTTTTAATGTACAGAACAAAATTAATAACAATGATTTATATTCTGTAATTCGTTAGTGAAATTAGTGATTCAACATTAATGATTTGTTCATTGCAGGAGAACCAACTGGTGGAGATGAGAACTGTGTTGAATTTTATACGGGGAATGGACTGTGGAATGATCTTCCATGTTCTGATTTGCTAACATTCATTTGTAAAGCTCCTTTCTCGAGTACACCTCTCGACACTGTAAGCACAACATCAGAGCCACCGTTCACCTCATCTTGTGGAGACGGATGGGAAGAAAATTATAATGAAGACACATGCTACAGAGTAGAAACCATGAAGCTGTCATTTACAGACGCTCAGATTCATTGCTCAGAACTCCCCTATTCGCTTGGTCAAACTCAACCGACGTTGGTCTCTTTCAGCAACATTGAAGAACAAATTTTTATTGAAAGTGAGGGATTTTGAATATTTGTTAATAACATTAATTAAAAAAGATTTTATAAGTTTTTCATATATGTAATTAAATATCGTTGTTCTTTCTATGGATCACCTAATATTCTTTGTTAACCAATTGTAACTTTGATTGCAAGGTGATTAAACTGGATTCAAAAATTGTTATAGTTCTATGACCAATAAGCTCAATGAGATGAAGAATTAAATTATTATTACTTTTCAAATTAATTTTCAATAGGCTGTGTTCATATCTATAAATAAATGGTTTAATATAACATGTATTCCAGTTTAAAACATGTTTTGGTTTCTATATATAAATCTAAGTATAACATATCCTAACTGTAAAAAATTCTACGCATCCGAGCTATAGCTTATTCTGAAAATATTAGCTTCTGTCTACTGAATTAAGGCACAACATTATCATTATTTACTTAAATTTTAAAAATAATTACCCACTTTAATTTAAACTAATTCATTCCCAGGTTTGATACAAGATTTGATTTTTGATGTAAATAACATCTTCATTGGATTGACGAATACCCCGAGTGAAGGATTGCGGTGGTTGGACGGAACAGCAGTATCATACTTTGATTTTGAAGATGGATCTCCTGATAACGATTGTATAAGTAAATAAAACCAATGAATATATACTAAAGTTTATCAGCAATATGATTTTTTATGTTTAGTTTTGATGATGTCACATCAAACACATAGAAACTGCAGAAATATATGCAAAAATTAAAGTCAAGGTACTATCATAGAAAAGAGTCTCCGTATGATGCCAATTTCTTGAGTTCAAATTCTATAAATTTATCATCGTGTACTCAGACCAATTGTAAAATATCTTCACGCTTTACAACTAGTTTCTATTTGGAAATGTAAAATTTTGAACTATCAAAAATCATTATGGATATCTTTTTTTTTTGACTGTATTTACATGAATTAATAGCATAAAAAATATGTTATTTTTTTAATTTTCCACTTTTCTGTCAGCGTTGGACATCGAATCAGGTTATCATTGGGATGCTATCTCTTGCTCAAGTAGATTGCCTTTTATTTGTGAGAAGAAACGTGAGTATTTTTCTTTTATCTATGCTAAATAACTCATATTTAATGAAGTAGATCAATTAATTCAAGTTGTTAATTTTCATTATATTAGTAAGATCATTTATACAGATAATATCTGATCGGGGATGTATTTTTTAAATGTTTAATTATGGTGATAATCTTTCACTGTCTTTTAATTATGTTTATTTCAATTGTAATAAAAACCTTTGATGAACATCGTGATGAAATATTTATTATCTATCTTTACAGAGATAGACTACGTAACTCCAACTCCACCAGGTCCAACGTGTGAGTACATGTCATTTCATCTAAAGTTATTAAATTATAAAACCCGTTTGACATTAGCATTTCTCGTTATATAATAAAACTAGATTACGTGCACTCGGTAAAGCGCATAACTTTCCGGCCGCTTTGACCCATTCCCTTTCAAAATCTAATAAACTGATTACTGGATAATGACCGATCGCCGCACCAAGTTTCAAGCAATATGGTTCAATACTTTTCGAGTTATTGAGTTATAAATGATCTTCACCTTGACCTTTAACTAGATCATTTCCAAAATTCTACCAGATGGTTCTTGGATATTGACAAATCGTCCTATCAAATTTCTGACAATTTGGTTGAATACTTTTTGAGTTATAAATGGCATTGACATTGGTCTTTGACCTTTGATCGTACTACCAAGTTTCATGTAATATGGTTATATAGCTTTTGAGTTATAAATGACCATGATCTTGACCTTTGGCCAGGTCACTCCTAAAATTCTACCAGAAGGTGACTGGATATTGACCAATCTTTTCACCAATTTTCCGGCAATTTGGTTTAACCCTTTTTCAGTTATGCGAATAACAAGATGATAAAGATATGAATAAATCCCGGGTAAAATCCAGGGTGACCCACGAATAAAAATACTTTACTTTAAATTCGTATATTTCAACAATTATTGAAGATACATTTCTCTTTTAAGTATAATTTTGTTTGTTGAACCCTTCTCCATTCACAGTTAAATTTTCATAAAGTTTAATCATTTTTGTGAATATAAAAACGACTTAATTGATGGGAGGTGCAAATGGTCAGAAAATGGACAATGAAGTAAATTCTAACAAAATATATTCTTATCAGACAAAATATCCAATAATAAAACAGTTTTATTTTCAAGTTTTAATAATATTTATATAACTATTCCTTTCATAAGATATTGACAATCTAGAGAAAATTTTTAATAACAAGAAAGGAGGCACAATGGCACATTTTTAAATTTACTGAACAAAATTGATTTTGTATTCAGATCGTACTGTCTTCTTGCGACTTGAACGTCCCTAGCTTGTTCAAATTTGAACGTGTGACTAGCTTGCCTAGAAATAAATATGTTTTTATTAATGGAGATTTTGTCTAATAAAGATATGTTATGTTTGAACTTTCCTCACTGTTCGTTTTCTGACCATTTGCACCACCCATCAATTAAGCCGTTGTTATATTCACAAAAATGATTAAATCTTTAAGAAAATTTAACTGCAGATGAAGAAGGGTTCAACAAACAAAATGATACTTGAAAGGAAACTTTACCATTAATAGTTGTTGGAAATAAACGAATTTAAATTTGGGTTCACTTTTTTGTGGGTCACCCTGCATAACCTACCGCAAATTTGCGAAGGCAATAACAGCTGAATATCGGTAGCTAAATCTTTAAAAGTATTAGATGTCTACTAATTGAATATTGAATAAAGTAAAGAGTCTTTCTTAAATTTTGATCATTGCTGTAGTTGTAGAGAATATCGGACAAAAGATCTATCTAACTTGTAGACATTTTTCTCTCCATCAATTTTGCTTATCGAAACTATTATCCTCTACAAGTAAAGGATCTACCTGCTTCTCACAATCTTTACTCATAAATGTTAGATAAACATTTTGTATAAATTGTATAAATAATTACTTCAGTAGTTACACCTAATTATTTAACATTGTTTTCAGCGGTATGTCCAGAAGGCTGGCAGCTGTTCAACAAACATTGCTATTACGTTTCCTCTACTAGCGGGTATAGTAACGATGAAGCTACGGACTTCTGTGCTTCTAACTATGGAAGTTCGCTGGCCTCCATTACTAGTGAAGACGAAAATCTGTTCCTATGGAGTAAGTACTAAGAAACTAGATAATGAAATTTATAGTATACATGGTGCTAGGAAAATTGCCACTTCTGGACAATTGCCACCCGGATAATTGCCACCCCCGGACAATTACCACCGTATCGATTATTATTAGAGTTGTGATAATATGCTTTAAGTCATACAAATTAATAATATCATAGACGAGAAAAAATTGAATTTTATTAAATTTTATATACCGGTGGTTTAAAACGAATCAATATTGTTTAAACTCTCCGTTTATAATATTTTTAGGATCTATGAATATGAAAGCATATTATTACAACCCGAATTATTATTATCAGGACTCTTCACTTGAAATTTTCTAAATTAATTAAGTAGTAGTATATAGAATATATATAGAACTTTAATGGGTAAGATTCTATAGACTTTTATCAACAATTGATCAAGAATCAATAATGTTGTATATTGATAACGTTAATTAAACATATTTTACAGTGAAATAATAATAACAGGTGTCATAGATTATAACCGGTCAATAGAACGGAAAGAAAAGTTTGAAAATTCATGATGAAAAATGTAGAAGTAGTTTTAAAAATTAAAAATATGTTCTTAATTTGATCGACTGATTTCAAATACTGCATGTTGCTTGCCATATATCAAATTATAAATATTTGCTTAATAATAATAGTGGTGATAAAGGAAGAAATATTTAATTTATAATGGAAATGATCAGATGTACAATAGAAACATAGAGTATGATGGAAATAAATCGTATGTAAAACAATTCGTAATTTAATATATCACAAATTGGAATAATTAATTTTATAGAATAACAATAAATGATGCATGAAGAAATTTGTATATGAAAATATTATTATATTATAATTAATCATGTAGATATACTAAGTATATTTTATCACTATCTTTAAAGTTAAGAGGCCTGATAATAATTATTTGGGTGGCAATTGTCCGGGGATGGTAATCGTAATGAAACTCGTAATGAAAGTGTAGACTTTTTCTAAAAGAAGAAGGTAGTGAAATAATCTTCATGAATTAGCGAAAAATTAACTATAATAATTTAGTAGTTATTAGTAGAACAATATTTATTTATATACAGTGTGTCCAATAAAAATGTATCCACTGCCATTGACTTAATTACAATTAAGGCTATGTATAATTCATTAACTATCACTTACCAGTGTACTTTCCCGTTAAAATAACGGATTATCATCAATACCAATTTATTACTTTCAATGAATTCAAATAAAATTATTTTTTCTGCATAGTCCAATTTATTTTATAGATAAAATACATTTAAAAATTGAATAAAAAAAGTGGAATTTAAATACCAAGTCAATATAACCCCGTGCGTATCATAGTTACATTCTTCATGTTTAATACCCGTTATGGAACATTGGTTTTTTAATGACTCAAAGCCAGATCAAATCTCAGGGACACGGATAGTTTTCAATGATTAAAATTTTGAAGAAACCTTTGTTTTTTATTGGATAACTAGGACGAAATTCATGACATGTATCATTTTCTATAATTTAAGAATAGAAAATACTTAATAACTCAGGTCCTTCATTACTCCAGGTGCTTCATACCGCAGAATTCCGTAACTCAGGAGTTTTACTGTAAATAAATAAATAAACAAACAAACACACTATGGGTATTAGTAGGATAGATAGTAGCTATTACGTATCTATGGTAATAATATTATGGTACTAGGACAAAATGCCTACGGACAAAATGCCTACTGAGAAAATGCCTAACGGACAAAATGCCTACGGACAAAATGCCTACTGAGAAAATGCCTAACGGACAAAATGCCTACGGACAAAATGCCTACTGAGAAAATGCCTAACGGACAAAATGCCTAAAGGACAAAATGCATAACTGACAAAATGCCTAATGTGCAATTCATATGAATATAGAAAATAATTTTCTTACAAAAATGATGCAAAAAAATGGTGCAAAGTGAATAAAAGAATTAATTACATATTTAAATAAAAGGACCGAATTGAAAACATTGAAGTGATAACTGTAATGGAATGATTATTGGTAAATAAAGAACAGAATACATTATATTGTAATATACTTTATCATTGAGCATCAAATAATATTTTTTTAAATTTATGTAAAAGACAAAAATATATATATATTACGTCTCAGTTAATAAAACAGAATAAAACAAATATTGGCGGCATAACCAGAGTAGTTAATTGCCTGTCAGTTCTAACTTATATGAACATTGTAATTACTTAACTTGCTTTAGAATTTCAAAAGCAACTATTAACATCACTATAGATTGAAGATGATTATAGCTATCTAAAAGAATAAACAGTAATTAAAAAAATCAAAATAGAATAAGTTGATTATAAACTTCTTTTAAAAAAATGAAAACAAAATAAGATGATTATAGATATCTTTTAAAAAAATGAAAACAAAATATGATGATTATAGATGTCTTTTTAAGAAAATGAAAATAGAAGAAGATGATTATAGATATCCAATAAAAATGGCAAGATGTAGTAGGAAGATTAACTTTTTAGAGCGATTTAGTGATAAATCACAAACACAGTAAAATGAAATAAGAGAGTGTTTACACTAAGCACGCTGAGTTACAAATGTTCATTCTCAATGTGAAAGTGATTTAATAAACTCTCACTGAGACAAAACTCTTTGGTTTCCACTTGATCTAGCTTATTTCAAATCTTTGTCCACAATTTCCATATTTGAAATAAGTTTAAATGCATTTTGTCCTTTAGGCATTTTGTCCATTAGGCATTTTATCCGTTAGGCATTTTCTCCGTAGGCATTTTGTCCGTAAGCATTCTGTCCGCGCACGAATATTATAGATATTTTTGTACTTGAATGATGAACTGTATATTAAATTGCAGTGGTCCATGGTGGATATATTTTTATAGGACACACTGTATAAAAGAAATGAGTGAGGTAAATAGGGATAAAATAGATACTAAAAACCGAACTTTTTGCAATTTAAATTTATTGTTTGTGATAAAGGTAATGCTCGTGATAATTTATGCAACAAATGATGTCTTGTATACCTTTAATTAAGTATCGTTGAATTAATGCTTTCAGTTGAATTACTATCATACTGATTTTTCATTTCAGATCAAATAGATGGTGGAGGTTACGGGATGTGGATTGGCCTCCATAAGAACAGTGGTGAGAATGAAACTTACCAGTGGACAGACGGTTCAGAATTGGGTTACACCAATTGGCATCTTAATGAACCAAGTTATACAGGTTCTTCAGAATATTGTGTGGAGGTAATTCAACATCAATGAAGGTGAAGAAAAGAGAAATATTCTTTCAAAAGAAACTTCTGATTCAATCCGAGTAAAATTATTAAGTGTCAAAAAAAATCCTCTCTTAATCATTAATGGTGCCACCATCACTAATTTGAATGACAATTACATTTCCTATAGATGTACTACTCGTATGACGGTGGAGAGTGGGCTGATGCAGTTTGCTCAAGTAGTTTCAGATTTGCCTGTAAAACGACGTACAGTGAGTATCTTCGATAGGAAGTTGGATAAGTTTCTTAACTTGTACACGGAGGGTGGCCTTATTTTGGGACAGCAAGCTGTATAGTTAGAAAGAAGTTAAAGTTGAGCAACCGTGTACAGGTTAAAGAAACTTCATATAGGCTTGTTGAAATGTTTTTTTCTATGGTGTACTTTGTATGGTTTTATTTTCTTTCTTCAATAAAGTATCATCATTAATATTATTATATATCAAATAGCATTTCTATTTGTTTCAAAGGTGCTAAAAGTGGTAAATTGGATACATCATAATTAATATGATGATTTTTATTAATATGATGATATTGTGTATTCTCTCTTCAGAAACTTGTCCAGAAAATTGGGAATTATGGAACGCCAAATGTTATCACATCAGCGAAGAAACACAAACTTGGGACATCAGTGAAGAGAAATGCAAGGAAGTGGAAGGAGAAGCGACTCTAGTCAGTTGGCACTCACAGGAAGAGGTCTCATATGTAATGAGTAAGAATACACAGGATTACCTATAATTATTACTGAATATATTCTGATATCTTACCAGAAATTATGTTCAGATGGAAAATTTACGAGGTTTTCGTGTTACAGATTTGATTGATTCGTCCATCTCCAACACTTGGATTGGTCTTCATCAAAATCAAAGCAGTCTGGAGTGGGAGTGGACAGATGGAACAGATCTCGACTACCCGAATTGGAATACAGGACAACCTCAAAATAACTCTGAATTTTGCGGAGCAGCTAATTTTGATGGTACCGTGGATGACTATTCTTGTGATGACTCTTACAATTATGCATGTGAATTCTATCCAAGTGAGTATTACAGGTAAAATATATCTAAAGTTCCAAGTTCTTGAATATTTGACGGGAATGTTATGTATGTAAGCACTAAAAGAAAATATAAGTTTATGGTTGATGAATGTAATCAAAGGAATACTTCTAATGTGTAGCATCATAAGAACCATTAATATGAGCTACTCAATGATAAAAAGTTGGTTAAAATAACCTTCATTCATCCTAAACAGCTCACACAATAGGCTGTGAAGATAAGTGGCATTATTACAATGGAATGTGTTACTATTTCTCTGGTGCTGAATATTCCTACCACTATTCGGAACATTATGAAGCAGTGGCAGAATGTGAAGATAAGGACGCTGTCTTAGCGTCTGTTCACTCAAGAGAACTAAATTCGTTCCTCGGGAGTCTTCTGTATGAGAGTTGTGAGTCATTTCTTTTTGCAAAAGTTTCTTTATTTTTTATTTATGCTCAGAATTTACATAGAATTAATATTTTATAAACAATCAAATACGAGGAATATTTGTCCTGGTTAGCATTTCTTCCTATTTTAAATAATTTATATTTATTTAACACTGAACAGTGAAAACAAACAAAATAAAAGCAGTCTAATTTATGTCCAATAATTTTCTAGCGAGTTCATTCGTTGAGGCCTGGATTGGTATTGATGATAGTTCTGGTGATCTGAAATGGGTGAACGAAGATGAAATAATTTATACGAATTTTGGACAATACACATGTAAGTATTTCAATAATGGTGCAAAATGGTAATTTTTTCTCTCTTATGATTCACCGTTTATTTTCAATATATTCAGCTACTTCATACCAGTGTTTCGCCATGATGGATCCATATAGCGAGGGATTTTATCCCTGGATTGCAAAAAGTTGTACCAGTTTCCTAACCTTCTATTTTTGTCAAAAACCTCCAACTGTGACGTCATTTTTACCTCCTGAGAATGGTTGCCTATTGGTATGTAATTCTGCCCTAAGTTCAAATTTAAATGCTAATACATAGGATAAAGAAGCTATGCAACATTTATGTGAAAAGGGGTTATCGACCAATTGGTCCTTTTCTCACTTGGAAATTTAGTTCGAGTAAACATAAGAAAGGATGACATTTGAGTAGTAGATAGAACCTATATCTGATATGACATAGGAAATTACTATACCCCTTTATCGTATTTTTCCTCATATATATTAAGGTAAACCATATATTAAGGACTGTCCTTTTCCATTTACTATGAGCCATGAATAGGAATGATAGCGCGGGTAGAAGATAATCAAACTTCATCATATGCAATTATTTATGAATAGAATTTCTCTCCATTTCCAAGGACACTGACCTCACTCACGGGATATCTTGCTACAGACCTGTCACTACATTCATGCAGTATGAAGATGCCCTTGCGAACTGTTCTTCTCTCGTAGAGGGCAGCCATCTTGTTACGATGATGAATGCGTGAGCGAGTTTATTAATTGCTGAAATAAGACAAAAAATAGCATTATATTAAACATAATGATGCACACCAGTTTTTTAATTAACTTTATATTAACTGAATTTTTTCTTTGTATAGTTTGTTTGTTTGTCTTTGGTAGTGACAAAATGTATACTGTACTGTTTTTTACTGTAAAATATGTACATTATTTGGGTAGCGTTTTGTGCGAAAGGGCCTAAAACTAGAACACCGAATTGAACAGCATATTTTTAACAGCTACACAAAGAAAGGATTATTGAATCGAATTAAATTGATTTGTGTTGACATATATGAATTGTTTGATTTTGCCCTTACCTACGTGGTGAGTTGCAGATACTGATTAAAAAAATAGTTAAATAATTGACTTTGGTTAAAACAAAACAGCGCCAACACTCATAGTAAGTTAATTAATACACCAGATACATTGGATTAACGGTCTTTGTGAATCAGTACAATACAATCTGTCATAGTTGTTTCAATATACGTTAAAATTCGCAAAAAAAATTACCTCTCATAGTAAGTTGATTCAATCCATAAAATGAATTGAATTAACTAATGTTTGATGACATACCAAGTCATTGTTGCTTCAGGCAACCGCCCTCAGATTGTGAAAACATTTTATTAGTGAAGTTTTGGTTCTGAAACTCATTTAATATATATAAAATTGAATTCTCCATCGTTTTTGTTCATGTCATTTTTTCGATTTGACCCATAGAAAACGAGTTTTCGAATTTCGAACAATTTTCCAAAAAGCCAAAGGCTTCTTTTTTGTTGAAGCTACGGCTTTGCGGTTTTTTGCATTCGATTCTCCGGAGATAAGATTACCTACAACATGATGGTATACGATTTTTTATTTTCGAATTGGTTTTCGAAATTTCGACTTTTTCGTGAAAAAAAGTATAAAAAAACATGTCGAAAAATATTTCGACAACAAATTCGAAAATCAAAAAATCGTATACGATCATGTTGTAGGTAATTTCATAATAAATCGAATGCAAAAACCGCAATGCTCTAGCTTCAAAATTGTAAACGCCTTAGGCTTTTGAATTACAAGATTTGTAGATCTCTGAATTCGTATAAAATCCCATTCAAAGTTTGATAATCTGACACGCAGCATACGCCTCCTGTGAAGGTTTGCAGGTAACTGAGGAATATTTCTTCTTGCAAACCTTAGTGTGTGCGTCAGAAAAGTGGCACGTTAGATACCAGATATAGCAAGATAATCAATTATTATGAATTATAATTGGCTGAGAGATAGTTTTTAGAGTACATATTGACTTCCTACCCCCCGGCCCCCTTTTCCCTTTCTCCCTCTCCCCAGGGGGTTAGAGTAACATGAGACCTCTGATACTTTGCACACACTATTAGAAGGTTATAAAGCTACTATTTACACAATAATTTTTTTTTTAAATTATGCCATCCTCCCTGTGGACGGTTGACTTCAACACACGTGAAAAGATGAATGTAGTCCAACCAACTCCCGTTATAAATTGAATCAAAGCATAAATTGATGACCCATTAGAGATGACCACATAGGTTGTACTTTTTCTCTCAGTGTATTGCTGATGTTTTGATTTTTTTAATTATATATATTAACGACATAGAACATTTTTTTTATCAACAGTTATAACTGCTGAATATGTGTTATTTTCATCTAACCAGATTTTATGCGATTGCAATTATCTCTTACATAATACGAATTTTCAGTGGACAAATTTTCCTAGCACCGTAAAATCAACTGTAGGAGATTGGAAATATTCAATTATGAATTTTGTTTGAAGCCTATTAAATCTCATATTTGATTGAATGAACACCAAAATGTAATAAAGTTTCGGTACTTGAAACAAATAAGCTAAATACAGAATCTAGAGAGATTAATAAACAATATACTGAATCTTGAAAGTACAAAAAAAATACAGAATTTAGAGAACAATAATTTTATTAATAGTATATCCATCAAAAAATTACAACTATATAAAGGGATGCATAGACCATAGATTTTCTTTCTTTATGATTGTATAGTTTCTTTTAATAAATGCAACTGCTTATTCATTTTATTTTATTATAATCCGTCAAATTTTCAGACATGAGAGCGCTTACCTCTCGGCTTACTACGAAACTCTTGGTGTCATGTCTTGGATTGGATTGAAGGAGTCTTTTACAGACGAAGGAGCTGCTGAATTCAAATGGATTGACGGAACACCTTTCACGTTTGACACTTGGGGAGAGTACGAACCAGGTTAGTACTTTAGTTGATTTACTTATGATTTGTCATTCGAATCAACTGTCTAGACTCTAGTTTAACAATGATAAAAAAGAAGATTTGAAAATCTTCTGAAGTTTCAATCCAACTATACCCGGGTTGGAGAATTTCTTCCTCAAAGATTCTCATATGTTGTACGTTACAGTTTCTGATAAAGGATTGTGTGTTGCTGCATCGGGAGAACCTGAGAAAGCCGGTCTTTGGTATGTCAGCAGCTGCAATGACAACTACTTTCCATTCTTCTGTGAGTTCATTGAGATGTTCTATTATTTTAAATATCATATTTTGATATTACAGATAAAGTTAGAATGCCTTAGCAAAATGAGATATAAATAAAATACTAATTAACCTATTTATATCACTTGTAGGTGAATATCCAAGAACTGGATTCACTACTGTGGCGTATCCCCCAACTACTGAAGGTCCTGATTACTGTGCAGCAGGATGGTCACATTATTCTAAAACGAGTTCATGTTACAAGGTACATGAAATTAGAATTTTGTAAAATGAGAATTTAATTATTTTAATTTAAATTGATTCATTCTAGAGGAAAAAATAAAAATTATTTACCAATTGTGCTCAGCTGAAGACGAATGAAGGACTTACTCAGGCTCTAGCAGAGGAAGACTGTTCTCAGTACTATTACGGTCATCTCGTCAGTATAACAGATGAACTGGAAGAACATTTCATCCTGGGGTAAGTATTGTCAATATCATTGAAATGAATATTATTTTTTGTGTAATCTTTACATAATAAACTCAGAGTTTTCTGTTGAAATTCAGAATGGATGATGTGAAACAACTTAACTCCACTTATTTCTGGACTGGCTTAGTTCTGGGGGAAAATGGTAAGAGTATCATTTCCAATGAAATGGATTATAACTATAATCTTGTCCCAATTAACATTCTATGACTGTCAATTCTCCAGGTTACCAATGGCTTGATTATTCAGCAGTTGGATATCTGAACTGGGCACCAAACCAGCCAGACAGTCAAAACGATAGAGAAGATTGCGTCTTTGCTAACAAAGATAATTTACAAATATCAGATGCCTTTTGTGACGGAATATACCCTTACATGTGCAAAGCAAATGAAGGTCTGGATATTAATTCTAGATTAAATAATATGGTAATTAACCTATAACTAATTACTTTTTCTTAAATCTTTTCAGGTATGTCTGCGGCAACGTACCCCAGTGTTACCAAAACACCCGATGTTCCGTGCTCAGTAGATTCACTGGCTTCTGATGGCTGGTTGGAGCACAATGAAAATTGTTACAGAGTTTACACCCAAGAAGATATAAGTGCAATGTCTTGGAGCTCTGCAAGTAATTTTTGTCGTAGTAAGGGTTCAGAATTGGCATCCGTATTGGATAACAGCGAGAACAGCTTCATTCTTTCAAAGGTATAATAATTTTTGATGAATTTCATTCAATCTGACTTAATTAAACATCTTAATCTAAGAAAGATTATACAATATAAATATTATAAACCTAAATATACAAATCATTCAGCTTCAATACATGTATACAGATATTACCTAATTTTATTACAATTGTGTACAGGTAAAGCTCTTACAGCGGACGATTTTTGAATAAATAACAAAAATCGTTCATACTAATAAACTGAAGATCAGTACAACAACCTCTTCAAATAATATTGTTTAAAATATTGTTTAATCGTCTACCAAGTGTCTAGTCAAACAGTTATTATATTCAGAGGTATTACAATTTGCAAATTATAGTCAACACTGTAATGTAATGTTTTCAGATTTTTGATCGAGTTACCCTTTCCCCATAAATTTTCTTGATTAGAAAAGTTCTACAGAAAATAAAATGAGGTGTAACTATTTTATGATTCAGTATTGGTTAGAAAAGTTACATTTATACCTACCTTATTATTTTGTACAGAGTAAGTTATATAAATATTATAAGATTTTCATTAAAATTTTTCTTAAAAAATTATCTGAGATTGTTTACCTTCATTATCGTTTCTTTGAAATGCTGTTGAAAAAAACTTACACCGTTTAAATGTCCCACTAAACTAATAAATGTGAAATTACAACGTACGCTTGTAATTTCACGAGCTTTACCTGTATTTATGTATTTCAGATTTATTCGAAGACAGATGATATGTTTTGGCTTGGAGCATCAGCAGATCTTGACAGACAGTTTACCTGGTCTGATGGTTCACCTTTTGTTTACATAAACTGGAAAAATGGAGAGCCTAGTAACTATAATGGTAATTATAATCTACTTTTTCTGGATTGCTGCTTGGTCATATTATGAAATATTATATTCCTAAATGTAAATAAATTTTCTTATATCTTGACCATTCGAAAAATAGAACTGAATATTTTTAGGGTAAATTATTGTATCAATTGGAGCATTACAGTACAATAAGGAAGGACAAACAATTTTCTATAACAGACCAAGAATCGTGCATAGTTACCTATAGTCACGACCAAGCTCTATGGAATGATGATAACTGCGGACGTTTGCTAGGATTTATTTGCAAAAGACCGGTCTCGAACACAGTTCCTCCTCGTCAAACAACTGCGTCAACCACTGGCCACTGTGCAGAAGGATGGATTCACGCAGGTTAAAATATTAAGATAAGCCCTATTGAATTAAAAATATATGTAAGGTTATACTGTCTCCGTCCTCTTTTTGCTAATGCTTTTTTTATTATCAGGTGATAAATGTATTCAAATAAACACTGAACAGAAAATGTTTGATGAAGCAAGAGCCCAGTGTAAGTCTTCTGGTGTCAATGCGGACTTAGTGAGCATTCACGGACCAGAGATGCAAGGTATCATAACATATTGAAGTTTTGAAGTTAGTGCTTGTATGTAACATGTTTTAAAATATGATTATTTTTTCAGCTGCGGTATCAGCTGCTCTTGCACTTCATGATTCAAATGCCTGGATAGGATTGACATGGAACGGCCAATTTTACTGGGTGGATGAGTCAGAAGTACAGTACACGAATTGGGGATCTGGTGAACCAAATGGTCAGGACGAAGTGAGTATTCCTCTGTTGAAAATAACAATCTGCAGATTAATTGTATCCATCTAATTTAAATTTCATCGGTTCTTTATTATAATCAATTAGGATCAGCATTGTGGATTGATGTTGCATCACGATGGTTCATGGGATGATCTCGAATGTTACAGTAATAGGAGTTCTGTGTGCATGCAAAATATTGGTGAGTAGATAATTGAATCAAGATTTTTATTCGATAATTATGGTATTTGAATCAAATAATGAATATGTTTGCTACTCTCACCAGATCCAAGTGTGTCCACTCATCGCCCTCCTCCTACTTGTACTACTCCTAACTACGAAACATACACCAATTACTCTGGAGATTGCTACTTGGTGGTCAATGACCCTAAAACTTGGCAGGTTGGAGAGAGAGAGATTAAAATAGAGAGAAATAAATTATTTTAATCATCAACTGATTAGCTTAGATATCTAAAATTTTAATTTATTCAGGAGGCAAAGGAATACTGCGAATTGGTTGGATCAAATCTTGTTTCAATCGAAGGGATCATTGATAACAACTTCGTTTACGCATATGCTGTTGATTCATACTTGACAGATGTTTGGACTGGACTCAATTCTTTGCAGGTTAAAAAAAAACTAGTATATTATTCTATGGAATCTTGATTGAACGTAATTAGTTTTTCCTGTAAAATTATTATTCAATTCTATATTACAGAACCAAGAGCAATACACATGGGTTAACAACTTCCCAGTTCTTTATACCAACTGGGGTGACAATCAACCAAATGTAACTAACACTGATGGACGATGTGTTGAACTCAAAACTGGAAAAGATGGCACTTGGTTCAACAGTGACTGCAACCAGAAAAAGTCCTTCATGTGCAAACATTATGGAGGTAAAATAAGCATAAGTAATATTAATGATACTTTAAACAAGTTTATTTAGGTTTCATTTTGTACTATTTAAGGGGGGTCGTCCCACATTCCATGAAACTTTTTATATTTTTGAATCTATTATTCCTGAATTTGCCCTTCATGTGTAACTTTTGAAAATAAGCACATTTTATTCATGTGACCTTCTAGATTAAGGCATCCGTTCTTTAGATAACGAAGATTTTATAAATAACAATGGATATCCCAAAAAATAGAGGTCTATGAACAAAAGCGAGCACAGTTTTAAAATTCTTGTAACATTTCTAACGGAATAATAGAAGCCAATTTTCCTGTTTATTTCCCGTTTTTTGAACGTCTTAGTTTTTTCTAGTTCCGTCACTGATTAGGTAAAATGATTATCCTATCACTAAAGATAATGATCGAAAGGTGTTTTTATGCTGCTCTGCCATCTACAATTGATATAAATGAATATATTTCATATTTTTACATGTGTTATTAGAATCATGTTGGGGACATGTACATGAAGGTCCCCCATTTGGGGGGACATGAAAGCCCAATACCCACAGAAACTTCTTCACCAGAAAAAAAATATTCTAACCATGTTTGATGAGATGACTCCCCTTTTAAAAAAGTCACTATTTTTCCATTACAAACAAGAAGAATAGAATCTTATCACACAAGAAATTATGAGTGTGATCGTAATGATGGGTTGAGTGCACCCGGAAAAGACATTACGGCGCTAGATCGCGAGAGCCATTCAATGCGTGAACCAGGCAGATTACCTTGAATTGTTCGGTGTCTCAACTTAAGGGCTCAATATATGGACATCACCACGATTAAGGAGTTCGTACTGATGTTTTCTCCTTTGGCCTCTACAGCAATTGGCTCAAATATGTAAGCATCAAAAATGACGGTACATTTCTGACGTTTACGGTTCTCCGCAGGCCAGGCAGCTAATCCGGTCTAAACTGTGTAAACCGTGGAATCATTGAGGTGCAATCCCATATCAGACTATTCCCATTCCTGTAAGGAAACATAGTAATACCCTCTAGGCGTTTACCATAACCTCCGAGGCTCTGTCAAGTACAAGCGCTTCAAGCACTGAAGGGAGTTCTGCTCTCTGCAGAGCCCATTTCACCACATCACTCATTGACACATGCATAGGATATTCCTGGAACTGTACCCACAAAACAGGCAATTCAATCTTTTGGCATCCATCTCACTACAACATCGGCATTAATGAGGCTCACAAAATGTGGCACCCATTCTGAGACCAATGGCTAACATCCTGACCTCTAGAGCAAGCTGTTAACCTATTGAAGGTATAGGAATCACAATCAGCCACATTTAAGTTTTCTATAGAGATGAAAATAACCATCGTGCTCTTCCAACACGATTCTATCTAGCCAACAGAGTCTCCATTAAGGAATGAAACCGAGGTGCATCTCATTCTTTTTGACTGGATTCATGGACTAGTACAGACGACCAGCCTGTAATTGTTCTTGTAAATCAAAGAGCAACAATCATTTAATTGAACTATGAAAGCCAATTACTTTTTTTTTTACAGGACAACTTCCACCAGCTGGTCCAGCAGTTGATGGATCTTGCCCTGACAGTTATTGGCTCAACTTTGGATATGGATACTGTTACATCATAGAAACAAAAGTGAAAAAGTCCTGGAATGATGCCAATCTCGCGTAAATAAGAATAATTGAAAATATTCGTTTAACTTTAAGCCAAATTTGTGTCTTTTTAAACTTAAGATTTGTTTTTAGTTGTATTCAAGCTGGAGGGTATTTGGTTTCAATTCATTCTGAAGAAGAGATGAATTTGCTGAAAAAAGCGACAGAATCTTATGCTTACAGCCTGTGGTCTGGACTAGTTCAAAGAATGACTGGTAAATACTGATGATGTAAATTGTTTATTATATATATTCCATTCATTATCTTATCTTATAAGTGCATATCATTATGATATTAAATTTGATACATCTTCCATGAGATTACGGATGGAGTGATGGAACGGCGATAGATTTCTTCTATTGGGCTGATAGTGAACCAAACGGACAAGCTGAAGAATGTGTGGAAATGTACCCAGACTCCAGGAAATGGAACGATAATGAATGCTCTGCTAAATATGGATATGTTTGCAAAACTCCTACAGGTGAATTAGTTGTAACAATTTATATTTCCAATCGGATTTTCTACACTTTTTAAGTTGTGAGGCATATTCAATATCACATGCAAGTGCAAGGTTTCAACAAAATTGAATTTCATGAAATTATATATTCATGATATTAAATAGGATGGGGATTGCGTAATGAATTATATTATATTGAATTAGACATTTCAGAAACTTGAAATGGGCATTTCAGTTTTCTACTGTTTTTATTGAAGTGCAGGGTTTCAACAAAATTGAATCTCATTGAATTATATGTATATTCATACTATTAAATTGAAATGGGCTTGCCTTTTGAATCTCATATTATTGAATTATACATTTCAAAATCTTGAAAATAGCATGCGAGTACTAATCTAATTAATTTTACAGTTGGCGGAAATCAAGGACAGCTCACAACTCAGAATTCAAATAACCCATCAAATCCTGGTGAATTGAGAAAGAATTAGTTTATGAAATTTCGCTGGAAGAAAGTAAAAAATGCAAAAATGAAGAATATCTGTCCATTTCAAATAACCTTTTTATGTCTGTCTTCAGATGACGGATCTACAGGTGGTCTAGGCGGAGGTGCTATAGCAGCTATTGTTATAGTTTGTCTGGTGATAATCTCTGCTGCGGGATTCCTCGGTTACTCTCACAGACACAAAATAGAGAACCAATTTGATAATTTGAAATCTAAAGTTTCGCAATCGAAAACTCAGTCCACATCGTCTGCTGGATATGATAATGACTCATTCCCCAAAGGTTAGATAAATAAATTGACTAAAATTCAAGTAGTCTAATAATGCTTGAGATTCGAAGGAACATTGCATTCATAAATATTTTATGGTTGTTCTACTCGTAAACCAATAAAACTATATGCCTTATACTAGGTTCTTGTTAGGAAAAATAAATGACTTGTAATAATTGCATGTAACTGATTGTTCCTTCTAGAAACTAGGAATGCATCTAGTGACGAGTAATTCGATAACTAGTAATATCTTCGAGTAACAAATACTTTCTGTTGTTTTCAGAGACTCCGGAAGAGCCTCAGAGTGTTTTAGACATCGAAGGCAATGATTTCTCCAGTGAAGGAAGCAAATCATAGTGAAAAAAACACCTTCATTGTTTTTTCATAAATTTATCTACCATAGTAACCTAGCCGTTGGTGCTGACGAACCGGTCTTCATGGAAAAATAATAATAACTTCATTTCTAAATCGATTAGGAAGCTGTCATTTTACGACTTAAATTCTTAAACATAACTGCATACGATTGGAGAAAAACGAAGCTGATAAATAGTAAGATAGTCTTTATTCAAATATGTTATTAGTATATCAGAGCTATCTGATCAGATATTAGAGGCATGAGATGCATAAGCGTGTTTGAGACATAAGGGTGAATATCTCAATATTATCAGTAAACTAAAGCCCTTGGTATCCGAAAAAATCCCACGGACAGAGAAAAACCTGGCGGAAAGAGTCTCCCGGAAAAAGCCCCCTGAAAACATCTTTGTGCCCTATTTATCTATTGATAGTTATATATCCATAGTCTCAAGCTAATTTCCTTATTAGAAAACATCGATTTTTTGTGCTGTGTAGTCACTGTTGCTGATAATGAAGAGGTAAGATTTAAATAAGTTTCAGACTACTTCGAAGACTCTTTCTTAGGTAGAAAAAGACAAGGGGATCAAAAATAAATCCATTATTCATAATAAATATTTATAGAAAATTGGAAAGTAATCAACCGAAGTCAAACAATGGTATAGAAGGCTGGCACTTTGGGTTTCGTTGTAGTGTTCTCATTCAAATTTGGGAAGATTTCTAGGATGTCTCCAAAAAGAACAGTAATTTCAGGAACTACGCTAAGAACAATTTAGTGCTGGTAACACTCCTCCGAAGAAGAAGCACAAGTATAAAGATTGTTTTGTTAGAGTATGTAATGTTTTGGAGAAACATGAAGAATATAGTGAAGTTATAAACTATATCAAGGCCATGTCCAGCAATCAAAATTTTAGCTTTTATAGCGTTTTCATAATTTTTTGAATTTACGTGAAATTAAATACAGTCTAAAAACTTTATACTTGTTATTCATATTTTTGTAATATGATACTGTAGGGTAGATCCCTGTTATAGCTATATAGGGAAAAATGGGATGAAATTACTTTTATACATATATTCCATTTTTAACTGGGTGGGGGTATTCTCTTCTGGGATGACATTTTCCTGTGTAATTTTTCCTCTATGGATTTTTTCCTCTGGGATATTTTTTCTAGACCAGTAGCCCTCATCGACGTAAGCCTAGGTCAACAAGCAAAGATGGGGAAAAATCGAAAATAAGGGCAGTGCCATCGTGCCAAATTAAGCGTTGCTATATGTATGTAGAGTTGGCCTAACGGAAGCTAGCGTTTATTGGTGATATAGCGCTGATATACCTCCATACCAACGTCTACCAAAGCTCATCATCGCAATGAAACACTGCTTCTCCACCTGAGACAATTTCAACGAACTCGTGTCAGCGGGTGAAACACTTTCAACTGCCCATCAAGCAAGGCTGGCGAAGCAGCGGTGTTCCAGTATTTATGATTTCTGCATTGGCCTTGCGGATCTAAACGTCCACGATTTTGCGTCTAATCGTGCCAAACTTTGTCTGAGCATTGATGCGGTGGTTAACTTTGCGGAACAGAAAACTAACGCTCGTAATATTTTGTGCAATTCAAAACATTCGTTGAGGTAGGATTGAACATAAGCGGTGATCGAGCGTTTGCCGCGTTGCCTGAACGGTGGCAAATTCTTGATTTTTGTCCTCGCTTCAACAACGCTTCAGCAAAGTCCCTGTGGTGTGACCAGGCCTCCAATTGATGAATTTCAATTATAGATTTATATCAAAAATCTAACAGAATTTCTGCTACATTTCATCCACTGGGCTTCGCAATCAAAAGCAGTATACCGCTCCATCAACATCGGACCCCCGCTGAGTCAACGCCCACACTCGTAGGTAGAACACCGCTCTATCAACACTCGTGTTACCATGATTAGTTTTCCCTTGAGTACTCGGTGACGAGCGTTGTCGAAATTAGGTTTATTCTTCCTCCGTTCAAGGAACGCTCTGACAAAGTTCGGGCGGTGTGACCTAGGCTTCAGTGAGATTTGCGAGAAAAACTGCACAAACCAACTTCACACTGAATGGCTTATAGTAATTAATATCTGAGAAATACTTTTTTGTCTTTGCTTGTTACTTTTATTTTAAGCAATAAATTTGTAAATGTTAAATGGAGTTTATAACGAAGAAAAAATAATGTACAGTCAATTCGTTACCATTTTTTAAAGTTTTAGCAAGAGCTGGTTCTGACGCACCAGTGGCTAGGTTAGTGAACAAACTTTTGAGGACTTCGTTAGTAGGGTTAAGGGTTTATGTTTATATAAGAAAATGAATAACGAATCTATAATATTTACTCTACGAAATCTCTTTATTAATACTTGTTCATAAATGATAATAATGTTATGATTGCACAAATAATTCTGATAACTAGATAATAAATTATATTGTGTTAATACATTTAATTACCTAATGTATCAAATTACTTTGATTATTAATAAAAATTAATCTGCATATAGACTTTCATTCACAGATGGAAAAAAACAGAAATTTCACAAATAACACTGGGTAACAAAATTATATTTTTTGAAAATCGTCCAAGGTTTTCCAGCTCAATTAGCTCAATTTTAATGAGTTCAGCACAAATCTGTACTGAACAGAAACTCAGCAAGGTGTTTCTATTATTTTGTCTACTTTCTGTAGTCTGTACATCAAACAATAAATTATCCCTGATCAAACTTTCCATTATCAAATACGAGGTGGAGGGGCTAGTGGAAGATTATAAACAAAGATATCGGACATTCACAATTAAACTACATTCCAAAATTTGTTCACAATATTGAAATTTTGATTTAGATAACAACTAATGTAATTTTATCATATAGCTGTCTGTGCACATTTAAAGCTAAGAGAAAAATAATTCTTTCCCTCAAACACTTGCAAAAATAATAATTATTAAATCATACTAACGATTAAATTATACTAGCCCAATTGTTCTAGTTGTAAATAGTTGTTCAACTATTTAAATTAATATTTTAATCACAGATGTATGAGTGTATTCCAAATAATTTAATTTAAATACTTTTAATTAGCATAGTATAATTGAATATAATTAGGTTATATGCATATTTTATTGAATCGATATATACATATAATATTATTTATTGCATGAAATTTATTATGAAGAAAATATTCAATTGAATACGTTTCCTTTTAACGTTTAAAAAGCTTTCTTCAGAATATATTGAAATTCCGTTTAATTTTTTACTGCAAGATCGTTACAAATATTACCATTTCATTTATGTATATTAATTTTAAATATCTCACTTTTGCAAATTCCTAATTTATTTTGAACCTAAAATATTTGAAGTTCATTTTCTTTCTAATCACCAAAATCAATTACCATTTCAAAAACAATTTATAAAAAGATGCAAATTCCATATTATCAGATATCAATTAAATTATATTGATGTAATTACAAAGTAGGTAAAGCTAATAAAGAATCAATAAAGCATAAGAGTGATGCAGTAAATAGTTTCTGAACTAGCAATAAAAACAATAAGCATAAAGATATTATGTCTAATAGAATCACTAAATTTTACACCCGTGATTTGCAGTTGAATAATGACGATAAAATTAAATTCTTGAAAATTCAGCTGTTCGTATGAAAGATCGTATTGGACTGATAGCAATAGAAGACATCGACGTATATACTGAAATTTATGATGATGTTAAGACGAACTATTTGAAAATACTAAATGAGTATCGTCTAGTTCTCGTCAAGAAAGATGAGAAAATCAGTACAAGAAACACTTTTAAGGGGAGTGGCTCACTTTTTTGTTTGTTTGAAGAGTGAGATGCTGGAATATCTCAGACTTGATTAAACTATAAAAATAGACTATTTTTTACTTAACCCTAATGAATTTGACTGTCGAAATCAACGGGAGAGTTTGACTTTGTGTTAAAAAACACATGTCTTATTTATAAACCTACGGTGCTGTATTTTTTACAAGTTGTTAGTATATATGCTAGACTAATGTGTACCAAATTTCAAGTAAAAATATTGAACATGTAAGGAGAAATAAATACATCAGTATTTAAGACATTGGCAACTTAGAGACCAGATCTGCGATTGGGCGGAGTGTGAGCCAATCACAGCTCGCGCATGTATCTGTTCTTGATGGAAATGTTAACAAATTCGTGCGTATTGGCTAACCAAACTGTATATTTATGTTGCAAAACGTCACCAAAGTACAATTAATTCCATAATTTACGTGATTTACGGGGATTTATGACGATACGTAATTTTTCTTAAAATTTTAAATACAAAAATATATTTGGTATGTATGTAGGAACTAAGTAGTCAAGAAAGGCCAGTAAATTTAAACGAATAACATGAAAGATATAAAGTAATTCAAAAAAGATATGCCTAAAAAACATACGTCAAACTCATTAGGGTTGAGACATATTTTAAATTAGAATCTCTATTTCTCCCTCATTTTATGGCCTAGAGATATTGGGTTAGTTGTATTTTGTTCAAAATTTAAACTCTACAAAAAATCGTTCCTTTCCATCAAATTTGCTTTCTCTAAAGAAATCGATTTTTTTTTAAATGTTGTTATATTTTCCCATATACTTTTACATAAATTGCGAAATAACATATCAATAACATATCTTTTGTAGACAACTAAATTCTGAATTATAAAAAAACCTATGTCTCTAATTCAAAAATTGAAGATGGAATAGACATTAGAAGTTAAGAAATCTTCAATCTTTTTATTAATTTCTTTTATAACATTAGCACTTTATTGATTATATGAAAAAAAATAGAAACAAACCAATACTACTTCATAACATAGATTTTTTGCTTCCTCCAGCTCATCCCCCCACCCTTTCAACCGCCTCCAGCTCCTCCCCCACCCTTTCCCCCGCCTTTTAGAGACACTTGAAGAAAACTTTCATACGTAATATTTTTACACATGATTTGGGACATTATAAGGTGTTTTTAATGCAATCCTAATTATTTCAACACTTCCCTTAAGTATGAAATAAATCTTAAAAAACAAAAGTGCAATCGTAAACGTACCACCATACAACTCTTGATTTCACACAAGCTTTCTTTCAAGTTAACTTAAACGAAAATTCGAAACCATTAACAGCTTTCAAGGTAGGATCAGAAAAAATATGAATTCAACAAATTACAATTCAGAATGAAAAATTCAACTGCGGTATTCCGGTCACATAGTTTTCTGGGTGCATTCGCATTTTCTCACTTAGACGATCTACTCACAAGACGAAATGACTCGCTTATTAAATGACTTCAAGACGAGTACTAGCAAGTTAATTTGACAGTCAAATCGGAAAAGTGCTCATGTTTGAAGACTAAAGTGACTTATTTAGGTCACAAAATTTGGAATATAAATACAAATTGTCAAAACGGACCTCTGCTGGTCCGTTTTTCTGACGTCGATTTTTGATACCTGAAATACTTAGAAAGACTATAGCATTTTGTGTTGCCCCCTGGAATTTAAACTTTTGGGTTATAATTTATTAATCACCCTAATGATTTCTCATAGCAAGTTAAAAATATTTAGTATAAGTTTCATTTTCCTCCCAGCGAATTAATAATATTAAAATCATAGGCATTTAAAATATATAATTAAATTAATTTATTGTCTCATCAATATTGCTGAAAATACAATACTCATTTATAATATGAACTAAATAAACACGCTTTTGCATTGTGATATTATTGTATCCCACTGACAATTCCTTTGTGTAATTTTGTCAACACTTTTTTATGATTATTCAACCTCACTACTACTCCTAGCCACTTTCTTACCCGCGATCACTTGATTCGGTCGGTTTTTGTTTACCTAACTAAATCCTTCTGAATAATCAACAAAATATCTGATGTTTGTAAATCTTACCTGACAATTGATTTTTCGTGAGACAAATTAATACATATTGAAATTTATTCTGCCAACAGTCTATGATCAACATATTCCTGAAAGTGATCAATGATCAATATATTCCTCGAATATTATTCATCTTTTGAAAATAGCAATTTCTCTTCTTTTCGACCCACTGGTATAGTAGATACACTGACTTTACTAATCACTATACCATCCAGCGGAATACTATTTTCATTAACCGCACCGAGCGATATTACTATTATCCCATATTAATCTTGTTTACTACTGGGTTTCTCATAACACTTTTTCTTTTTAATGATATAATTACCTCGTTCAAACCCTAACAGGCAAATTACTTTTTCAATCTCCTTGTTGACTCTTGCAATAATCGACCTAATGAATTTTCTTACGGTTTCAGTTTTCCGTGAACTTTTTCGAGAAATCACACATTATCACAGTTTCAGTTCTATGCTAACTTTTTGTAGAAAATCAAACAGATTCAGGTTTCAAGGAACTCTTACGGTTTCTAGTTCTTCGTTAACTACATCTAACTCTAATATATTTTTTAGTTATAAAAACAACATTTCAATTTATTAAAAAAGGTGTTAGCCTTTCGTTAAGAAGTTAAGGCGTTAAGGGAACATTCGCTCTTACATTATAACTATATAGAATATAGAAGTTGGATTGGAAAATTCAGTCTTGGAAGTTTCGGTCTTGGAATGAATAAAGATAATTTTGAGTCTCTCAACATAAATTGCCGTTATATATGTAGTTTGTTGAACCGCCAGTTTGTTGCACTGTACAGTGTACACCTTATGATTAACTACCTAACAGTGGGGTTTGCGTGGTAGCACGCCTCCCTATATGTATGTATATCTAACTGATACGTTTTACTTGTAATGCACACTTCATGATTGTTTAATGGTGACCGGTCCATTCGCCGAAAACACTTTCGCCGCACAACACATTCGCCGAAAAAAAATTGATTATTTAAAAAGGTAAACAAATTTATCTCATATGTCCAGATGATATTACATATAGATGAATTTACATACAAGTGTATAAATTACTTTACAATATTCTACATAACTATTGGTTTAACTTTATGGTATTTACGTTAACTAATTAACTCATATACAATGTTATTGCTGAATTATTCGTGACAATTTATTAATTCTATGTTAATCCTTTTTTCTGTGTACAATTATCAGTAACAAAACAAAAAGATTATTTTTGTGTTGGTCTTTACTTTAATCCTTCTATATACATTGCATAATCAGTCCGCTACTGTGAGTCGCTTGTGAAGCTTTCATTATACAGGGTGACCCACAAAAAATCTACCAAGTTTAAATTCGTATATTTCAACAACTATTGAAGGTACAGTTAAAACAGATTTATTTCTAGGTTTTAAGAATATTCATATAACGATTCCTTTTATAAAATATTGACAATATGAGAGATGTATTTGAGTACAAAAAGGAAGTCAAAATCAATTTTGTTCAGCAATTCCTTTAAAAAAAAAGTTTATGTTAGAATAAATGGATTAAATATTCATTATTTAATAAATACTACTAAATTTATTTAGAAACTCTTATAGAAGCATTTATATGGCATTACAATCAGACAACTAATTGCCGTTTAATTAATAGTTACTAAAAAATTTGATCAATATTGAATAATCATTATCATAACAGGATTTTCAATAATTTTAAAATTTTGTAGTAAACCTCTGTGCTAAAAATTGTCATATTTTCGGCAAATGTGTTTTTCGGCGAATGTGTTTTTGACGAATATGTTTTCGACGAATTGACCTAGAATCTGTTTAAGTGGGTTCGGGGAGCATCATCATAGTGTGAATCTATGTATAAATAGTGATTAAAATGTTAATCTATTCATTAGAATCTATCAATGTGTGAATCTATGCAATAGAATCTATCATCGTGTGAATCTATGCACTAGAATCGATCTATGTATTAGTAACGATCATAGTGTGAATCTATGCATTAGTAACGATCATAGTATAAATATACGCAATAGAATCGATCATTGTGTGAATCTATGCATTAGTAACGATCATAGTTTGAATCTATGCATTAGTAACGATCAAAGTATGAATATATGTAATCAGTGTAGAGAAAGGAATAAGATTGGAATATTTGGAACACAACTCTTCAATATCTGGCTTGAAAAGGGATATTTAAAGGACTTTTTAACTACAAAAAATCATGAGTGGGCTTTTGAGGAACGTATGGTCTCTAATGCTATATATTTTTTCTATGGTTAACATTCAAGGATAATGTTCCCAGTTACTCGATACGAATGACAATAATAAATACAAATATACAAATAATTAAGTACCATTTAATACTATATGTATATCACTTGGTGAAACTTATTATTTCGTGGTTTCGCTCTAATTGATATTCCAATGAGATTAAGAGTTTCAAAAATAGATGAAATTGGCAGGATTGCCATTTGGATAATTGTTCTCGGATGTATCTTTTGAAACTTACAATACTATACTTACTTTAACTACTTAAAGGAGCAGCTTATCCAAAGTAATGCTCAATGCTATTTTATTGGCTTTAAAGTTCACGGTCTTTGCTTCAAAAATTTTAATTCAAATTTTGTTAACTTTTAATTGACTATTTTTATTTAACTATTCATATGTACAAACTATAGAAGTGAAGAAACCTATTAAAATTTCATTGTAAGTAGTTAACAGAGTTTGATGTACGTGTCTGATAAAATATTCAGGTTATCAAAAGGGAGTGCTAATAGATTAGTTAGTTATCAGAGAAACAATAGGCAGGGACACTGGAAACATATTTCGTCATAGCCTATATCAGTAATCTATAACTATATCAGTAATCAAATGAACACCAAACTAGTCAACTAATACATAGTTACTCTAGGAACGCATAGTTAGTCGTGCTGTGTAATAGAATAAGAACGAGGGCAAGAAAAGTTGAAAATGGAAGATCTTTTATTACACGGAAGGAAACTTTTATTATTGTTTCTACTACTTATAGCAAAAGGTAATTGGAGTCAATTCCTGTCGGGAAAATTGATCATCGTCATATTGTCTATACTGTAAATATTGATTTATTGTATTGTAAAATATCCTAATTTCGGACATAATCATCGAGATTTTAAATGTGTTTTAAATTCAAGATAAATTACGATTGGATTTTCCTCATGATGATGATCGAATAAAAATTCTGGATTTTTTAGTGCTAAAATATAATATTTTTATTTGTATAATCAATGGATGAATTCTCCATGAGCCAAGATTGGTCCGAAGGCGGACCAGTCCTTATGAAAAGAAAAATATTTGTAAACCGATTTGGAAACTGCTTTTTATGACTTTTACTTTTCAACATAATAACATACGATTAGCCTAAAAAGAGTTGATAACTGGTAAGATACTCATATTATGAGCACCCAGTATATATGAATATACAGGGTGTATATTCTGGAACTCAACTTTAAGTTTGTATATTTCATTCAAAAACTATTGAAGATACATGTTTTTTCCTGGTATCTTTTTTATTTATAAGCCCTTCTTGATCCACAGTTAAATTTTCATTAATTTTTATTCAGTTTTGGTGAGTATTATATGAGTTTCATTGATTGGTGGAGAAAATAGTTTTGCGCAAATAGTTAGAAGACCTAAGAATTATTTCTTTCTTTTCTTTGCTAGTTAATTTTATTTTAAATAAATAAGTATTCTTTAGCATTTACCAATGTATGTGTAAATATAAATCATCAAAAATTCAATTTGTTAAGATTTTATTACAGTTTTAGTGAGCACTGGTGCACACGAGCCAGCTGCTAGGTTACAGAGCAAACTTTTAAGGACTAGGTTACTACTATTGGGTTAAAATAATTTTCTTCACGATTTTAATTTTTTATTATCGAGTCAAATTGCTCGAACAAATTCATCAAAAATGGTATTGTAGAAAGTAGCATATTAATAATAATAATATGTCCAGTGGTATAAATTCCAAATCAACGAATTTGAAATCGAAATTGACAAAAGAATATGTCAACCACTCTTTAATCAAAGTGTTATTCTAAACTAACCAAAGTATTTCTTCTTCTTTAACTTTTCATTTTTCATTACAGGTAATGCCCAACTAGAAGCAAAGTGCCCGCCATATTATGTACAAAGAGGAGGAACCACAAGTTGCTACTTGTTCAGTCAGGGAATAAGAACTTGGTATGACGCTAAATACTACTGTGAGAGGGAATCCGGAAGACTAGTGATGATTGGCAACGCCGATATGACGGTAAGATTAAATTTTAATTGCAAAGAAGATGGTAAAAAATGGGATAAAAAACCATTTACTCGATTCTTATTATTCCTTTCAAAATACACTCTTTATGTAGATATAATTTTTCCTTCAACAAAGAATGGAATTAAAAACAATAAATTTTATTATAATTTTCAAAATTGCATATATATACGTTTCTGAGAAATAATTATAATTGACATTACCTTTAATCCTAAGATAAATACTGATATTTTCAGATATTGATTCCTCATACCTAATCACTACGAGAAATTACATTGAATAAATATTAACGAAAATTCACCTGATAGGCATGGTTGTCTGGCCAAATTGTTGAGCAAGGTCTAGTTGGTGACTCCAGTAATTTTTGGATTGGTGCACGGTACGACACCAACACTTCGACATGGATTTGGGACAGTAGCGGGAAAGCAGTCAATGATGATTACATGTAAGAATATTCGCATTCTTCTAACTATTATATTTTATTTGTTAAGTTATCCTGTTCATATTTGTCTCCTATTTTCTTCAAACAATGAAGTTCTTCAATTGAAATTGTTTGTGCTTGAATAAGATTTGTTTACAAGAAAGTGTTATGAATGACTAATCTTTGTGCAATTAAATATTTTATCACCAAAATATGGTCTGCTGATCAAGAAAAGAATTATGCGTTGAGTCAGAACGTAAAGAATGTTATGAGAAGTATGAAATGTGAATAAAATTTATCTATGTAATTTGATTAAGCAAAAGTCGGATCGAAAGGATTAAAGTGATTTTTTGGTTCTTGAATTGAACTCTTTTCTGTCACCATCCATACACTGATATGTTTTTGTCTGTTGGTTGGTTGGTTTTTCTGTCTGTCTGTTGGTTGTTGCAAGAAAAATGTCACGCTTTAACGTTATTTTTCATGGCTAAAACAATTGTCACGATTAAAAAAATCAGAATAACAGAAAAGTAGCAGAGAACGAAAAATCTGAGATACAAAAAAATCTGAGATACAAAATTCTGAGATACAGGAAAAACGGAAGAAGAAAAATCCGGGATTCCCTAAAAATACAAGATTTCAAAAAATGAAAACATTAAAAATATCTGATTTTGAAATTCAGGGATTCCCTAAAAATCCAAATTACAAAAAATCAGAATAAAAAAACGGTATTTCAAATAATCCAAGTTATTATTAATCGATCTAATTAAAGTAATTAGTCAATTATTAATACGCTGAAAAACTTTATCTTTATAACTCAGAAATATAACTTTAACTTTATATAACTGTATACTAATTATTCTTGATTAGTTTAATCATTCTAAATAACATTATTGAAGATATTTAAATATTATTAAATATTAATGATGTTATCAGCAGGGTAAAATATTTGAATATTTGTTCAGTTGTAATGGAAAGGCTAAAACGTGCAGTAATTGTCAACTCATAATTAGGTACGCGTAATTAAATGCCTTATTTGAAAAACTGAGTAATATAGCTTGTATTGTACAATTGTATTGTAACTATTGTATTGTAAAATTGTATTGTTATTGTAGCAGCAGCAATGAAATCTTGTGGTTAGCTTTATAAGATTGCGACTCTTAAGACAAACATGCAGTGAATGACAGTTCACGATTAGAAATGCCTAATAAAACGCCTTATATGAATAGCAAGTAATACGCCTAATTAGCTGATTTAATTATGTTAGCATTGTTAATAATTTAACAAATGTTAATAATTTAACAATGTCTTTTAATAATGAAACTCTCTAGTAAATTTTAGATTTGCTTCATCTTGAGGTGTAGCTAATTTGTCTAATTGCCTAAATACCATTTTATGAAGTCAACTTTCCAATAGAGGATAATTGTTTTTCACATTCTAGCATTATGCTGAAGTTAACACTGCCACCTAATAATAACATGTCGAGTCGTGGCTAATTGCTTAAATACCTCCTTAACATGGGAACCTCCAACTCTTTTGATTCCCAATACTTAATATATCCTATAAATACAGTTGGTTCTGGCTAATCCTTGTTCAGTCTCGAATAGGCGTTCCACGCAATGGTAGCGTTACCTAGTAGTAGTAGCTTATGATTTCCTCAAACTTCAGACTTCACATTTACATCAGTATCATCTTTTTATGTGAATCTTTACAGAAAGTTCAACTCTGTATCTTGTGTTATTGCAATATTGAATGTCGGAAACGAGAGTGTCCTCTTCATTATCCCTCCCCTTACCTAGCTAACCTAGAACCAAAATTCCACGTCATATACTTAAATGGAAAAGATCGCATAGAATAGAATTCATTCAGTCTTCGGAAAGTGTCTAGTTTAACACGAGTTTAAGAAAAACTAGATTTTAATAAGATCCGAAAATAAAAAGAAATTGAATAAAAAATCAAGCATTTCAAAAAAATCCGAAATTTCATAAAAGTCGGAAATTTCAAGTAAAAAGAAAACACTGTAAAGTGGATAAAACTAAGCTACGATTATATGCATAATATACACTAACTATTTACGATTAAAATTGAAAACAAAAATCTAATTTAACTTTTCTATTTACTCAAGAACGATCGAGAACAACCGAGATGGTGACTTTGGATCACTGACTACTGACTCTACTCTTCGTGGTAAACCCAGCTCAGACATGTACCATTTTATTTGCTACCGAGATATCAGTGAGTATAGCGAGAGAGTGTATACAGTAACTAGGTCAATATGTTTTATTTATATACAAAATGATTTCATATAATATTTTAAAGAGTGATTAATTTCAAATCATTAGTTTTAAAAATTCAATTATTAATCCTTCAAATTCCGAATTCAATCTAAGTGCATAACAGACAAACAATTGTTTAACAAGCTGTTTTTACAGTAATGATTAGGTTACTAAAAGAAGCTTTTCCATAACAAATTTGCTGCATCGTACTATTGTAGTTGCAAAAGTTTTTTATGTTGAATAGTTTATGAGAAAACATTTTGAAATTGAGAATCTTCTAAAATGAAAGTTTCTCTTCCTTTTTGAGTACTAAGACTTGTTACATTGAAGATTTATAGGGAAATATCGACAATTGAATTCTTTATGCAATAATCCTCAATTAAATTTAAAATTGAAATTTTGAAAAGATAATCGTATTTCATATAAATAGTACGTAATATATAATTCAATCATATAGTAATATATCTCTGTTTTTGTTATCTTTTTCAGTTAGAATGGCTTAAACTCTAATGAGTTTTACGTTCAAAATGTATCGGGAGGTTTGACTACGTGTTAAGAAAACACATTTCTTATTTATAAACCTACAATACTGTATTTTTCTACAAGTTAATAGTATATATACTAAAATGTATATATACTATTGTGTACCAAATTTCAAGTAGAATATTGAACATACAAATAAGGAGAAATAAATAAATAGGTATATAAGACATTGGTAACTGAGAGAGAAGAGCTGTGATTGGGTGAAATATTACCCAACCACAGCTCGCGTAAGTGTCTTTTCTCCATGAAAACGTGAACTTTAGTGTGTTGAGTGGGTACCTAGCTGAATTTTTACGTGACCACACGTCACCACATTACAATTAAATTAAATGAAATTACTAAATTACTGAGTTACGCCGATACTTAAATATTTTTAAACTTTTAATTACAAAAATATATTTGGTATTTATGTAGGAACAAAGTCAAGAAAGGCCGATAAATTTAAGGGAATGAATGGCCGATAAATCTTAAAGGGATGTGCTTAGAAAACACTGCAAACTCATAAGAATAAATCTTGGATCATTAAATAATCTCAATTCTATTAAATATGTAGGATACAATTCCGACTGAACTGATTTCCTTTTTAAAATGATTTCGATGTATTCTATCATAAACTTGAATACATTATAAGCAAAAGAACAGTAATTACCAAAAACAATTTCCATCCTTTCCAGATGCTCCAAGTAATTGCGATTTTGAGAATGGTTGGCATTTTTCCAATGACAAATGTTACAACGTAAGTTTTTAAAATCTTCACAATTTGAAATAAATGAACAGTAATGCAACCATATATGATATTATTTTGTATTTTTCAGAGCCCGAATATTTCAACATCATTTTCCAACTCTGTCATCCAGTGTGATCAAATGGATTCCACAATCATAACAATAAATGGCTTACAAGAACAGCTTTATGCATACGATGAAGCCATAAAACACCAAGACAACATCTGGATTGGACTGAATGAACTGGTATAAAATGAAAATAACAATATCACTCATTTGTGACAACATTGCCATTACTCAATATAAGTTTCCTTTCAGAGATGCTTTTTCAACTGGAAAACAAATTGATTTGTGTTATAACGACGTCGAATATTTTCTATAACGCAGTCGGCAAATCATACTTCTGGTTTTCAATCGTTATTGTTAATCTATGAAAGAAAGATGATCTATCAATAAAAGTAATTGATTCCATGAAAATTTATTCTTATTTATCATAAAAACAAGTTATTTTCTTCTGTCTGACATTGCCAAAAATAGTGTATGATATTATGATATTATACGAACAACATATACTATAACTATATTATATATTTTACAACTGGGTATTGCCAGAAACCTGATATTACATGGCATGAAAAGTCGAATAAAATAAGTGAGATCGAGAGCTCGTGTCTTACATAGTCACGATAGAATTTTGACCACGTTTTTGAACGACTGGTAATTGCACGTGGACAGACAAGAATCACCTGACTGGGAATAGGTCAAGGATGAATTAACTCCAATTGGTTACCTGATAACTGTCTCCTCGCAGTATTCAAAAATGCTTCCCAATGTAATTTATTCATAGAGGGACTATTATTTATTACTCTTATTTATTACAGGGCCATCCAGACACTTGGACTTGGGTATCGGGACAAGATCCCACTTACTCGAACTGGGATAATTCTTCTGGAATGCCAATGTGAGCTGTTTAATTGCATAGCTTCGTATTCTAATTATAATGAATTAAAGATTTAATTCGATATCTTTATTCTCAAAAGAGTGAATTTAGAAATAATAAAGTTTTATTTGTGTAAAATGTACTTCAGTAGCCATATGGATAGATTCTAGTACCACTCCTTCAAATAGAGGAGAAATATGGGAACAAAATTTGAAGAAAATACTGTAATGATTTTATCTATCTCGTCCCTACCATAACGTTCTCTTTATATTTATATCATGAAAGAAAAATATATTTTCGTTGAAGATCACAAGGCGGTTACGGAGCGGCAGTTATAGACGAAGAAGACTCTGAAGGGCATTGGATAACAGAATCTGTATCTAACAACCACCACTTTATCTGTGAGAAAGCAAAAGGTAATTGAGTTTTTCGAAACTACATAGCAACATTTCGTCACCCACAAAATGATACACATGAGCATATTTATCTACAAATCGTTATTCAACAATTTATCTTTATATTACCAGGTGGTTGTTTGACTGGGTGGGAACAAAATGGAGATTCCTGTTATTATTTTTCAAATAACGATTTGGTTACATTCGAATCTGGAAAACAGATTTGTTCGGATATAGGAGCGCAACTTGTAGTTATTGAAACTGAAGAAGAAGATGACTTTATATCATCGAATATTCCTCCCAATTTCTACTTTTGGATTGGATTAAGTCGTAAGGAAAACTAACCTGCCTTCGAGTGAAATAATATTACTTTATTCTGTAGTAATCATATACTTGAAACAATAATAGTTTTGGGATTATAAATATGTTGAATCATTTTATTACTTTGTCCTCTGTTAAACTTATTGCTTATTCTGGAAAATATTTTGTGAAATATTCATTAATCATTTTCATACAAAGATGAACAAGGAAGCTCTTCCTTCATGTGGGTTGATGGAACTCCATACAACAGTTCCGGATTCACGAAAATGACAGCATCAAACGAAGAGGATGCACTGACCGCTACTGATGATCGGTGTGATTCCATTCGCTTGCTATGTAATTTTTTTTGTAAATATATATAATGAAAATGATGATAGAAGGTTTGTAACGATAGACTAACCTAGAATAATAATTTCAGCCGCAGGAACATCTGCAGAAGATTCCGATTGGTATCCTGTTGTATGCTCTGATGTTCACAATTTCATTTGTGAAGCACCGAAAGATACTTCTTTGAATTTAACGGTTGTTCCAAGTAAGTTTAGATTTTTTAAATTTATATCAAGGAACTAAAATACACGCAACATTGTGAAAAATTACATCTGCTCTTAGTTATTTTTGATTGTCTTACCTAGACCTTGTTAACACCAACCTGGAAAACTGTGATCATCCTCTTGTTCCATTCGCCTTTTATTCATCATCTACAACATTGTCAATTACAGCTGACCAATATTGTCACAGTGGATGGGAGTTGAACAATGACTACTGCTACTTCTTCTCGCAAGTTGAAAAATCTTGGTCACAGTCTGAAAACTACTGCAAAACTTACGGCGGACATTTAGCCTCAGTTCTTTCTTATCCTGAAAACGATTACATTAGAAGTAGGGAAATATGATTTGTTAATTATATTCCTTTGTCTGTTCTGTTACAACTTAATATTTCAACGAAATTAAACTTACAGAATTTATTAAATAATATATTTATAAATTCTAGATTCACTGCAGACAACAAGTTGGTTTGGCTTGAATGACAGAGGGGATGAAGGAACGTATCTCTTTTCCGACAATAATCCACTGGTTATTGATCAATGGAGTCCTAGTAATTATTACCCGCTTGTTATTATTGTAAAAATATGGTCTTTTAAAATGAAATATTATTAATGACAATCATAAGTATTACTTAATTCATCAGTGAAATATTCGAAAATATCTAATTGTCCTTTTCAGACGAACCTACTGGTGGAAATGAGAACTGTGTTGAATTTTATACGGGGAATGGACTGTGGAATGATCTTCCATGTTCTGATTTGCTAACATTCATTTGTAAAGCTCCTTACTCGAGTACACCTCTCGACACTGTAAGCACAACATCAGAGCCACCGTTCACCTCATCTTGTGGAGACGGATGGGAAGAAAATTATTATGAAGATACATGCTACAGAGTAGAAACCATGAAGCTGTCATTTACAGACGCTCAGATTCATTGCTCAGAACTCCCCTATTCGCTTGGTCAAACTCAACCGACGTTGGTCTCTTTCAGCAACATTGAAGAACAAAATTTCATTGAAAGTGAGGGATATTGAATATTTGTTAAGAACATTAATTAAAAAATTCTTAATAGTACTTCATATATTTAATTAAAACACAGTGGTCCTTTCTATGAATCACATAATATTCATTGCTGACCAACGGTAACTCTGATTGCAAGGTGATGTAACTTGATTCAAAAATTGTTCAGATTCAATGACCAGTAAGCTCAACGTGTTAATGAATTAAATGATTACTATTAATTATAATGAGTTTGTTCTTCAGAATGTATTGGAAGGTTTGACTATGTGTTTAAAAAACACATATCTCATTTATAACCTACGGTACTGTATTTTTTACAATTTGTTAGTTTATTTATTAAACTAATATGTTAAAAAAAATGGATAGACCGAATCAAACACTCAACACTTCCTCTCAAACGTGCCAGGGAGCATACTGAGAAGACTTACTTACAAAAACATATACACACCACACTCACAGACAGAGCTGTTTCCTCCTTCCCACCTAACTTCCTTCTAGGAGTTAGGCCTCCTTCTATCGACTCTAGTGAGGTCCACCTCTCGCGTCGTGAGTGGGTAACCATGTCACGTCTTCGATGTGGACATCACCCTTCTCTCTCTTCTTACAAACACAGAATTGGGAGGGCGGAATTCGGATCTGTGTGAGTACTGCTCTATGGATCCGGGGATAATCTCCCACATTCTCACACAATGTCCAACACTACAACAACATCGGACCACACACAACATACATTCACTGGAGCACCTATGGACCCGCCCTCAGGAAGTTATTGCCTTCCTGAGGAATTTCGGGTTCACCTAGGCTTACACCCACCACACGTGTCTCGGGTGGTTACTCCCGAGGCGCGTTCACTTGGTCGCCCCCTGCTCTCTGAGGGTCGGAGGGGGGCGTGCGCGGACAGAATGCTTACGGACAAAATGCCTACGGACAAAATGCCTAACGGACAAAATGCCTACGGACAAAATGCCTAACGGACAAAATGCCTAACAGACAAAATGCGTAACGGACAAAATGCCTAAAATGCATTTATATTTATTTCAAATATTGAAGTTCTGGACAAAATTTAAAATAAGTTAGACCAAGTGGAAACAAAGAGTTTTGTGTCAGAGATAGTTTACTAAATCACTTTCACATTGAATATGAACATTTCTAACTCAGCATGCCTAATTAGTGTAAACACTCTCTTATTTCATCTCACTATGTTTGTGATTTATCACTAAAGTGTTTGCTCTATTTATCAAATTGCTCAAAAAAATAATCTTCCTACATCTTGCCATTTTTATTGGATATCTGCAATCATCTTCTTCTATTTTCATCTTTTTAAAGACGTCTATAATCATCTTATTCTATTTCATTTTATTTAATATTGTTTATTCTTTTAGATAGCTATAATCATCTTCAATCTATAGTGATGTTTACAGTTGCTTTTGATATTCTAAAGCAAGTTAAGTAATTACAATGTTTATATAAGTTAGTACTGACATGAATTTAACTACTCTGCATATAAAAAATGCCACCAATATTTCATTTATTTAACTACCTCTATAGTATTAGAAGTTCCGATGGAAAAAATTCAGTATTCTTTATGGGATGTAACTGGGACGTAGTATACATTTTTCTCTTATGTTTAACATAAATTAAAAAAAATATTATTTGATGTTCAATTATGATAAGTTATATTACAATATAATGTATTCTGTTCTTTATTTACTAATAATCAATCCATTACAGATATCACTTCAATGTTCTCTATTCTGCCCTCTTATTTAAATATGTAGTTAATTCTTCTATTCATTTTGCAACATCCTTTTACATCATTATTTTACAATTTCCATTTTCTTTATTCATATATTTTGTATTTTAGGCATTTTGTCCGTTAGGCATTTTGTCCTTTAGGCATTTTGTCCGTTAGGCATTCTGTCCGTTAGGCATTTTGTCTGTAGGCATTTTGTCCGTAGGCATTCTGTCCTAGTACCGGAAGGGGGGGGGGGGGTAAACAACAACAACAACAAGGAGACTTTCTGCTCACGCCGTATATTTCACCCCCACCATTATTCACCCCCACCCCCCTCACTCGCTTGCAGTTGTCATACCAAACTAAATTTTTTTGTACGTTTTCTTTGGAATGTTTTCTGGGAAATTTAAGTAAAAAAATAATCGGTTAAAATTGCAAAAAAAAAAACACGGAACAATCCCCTTAATAGAATGACATGAAAGATATAAAGTAATTTAAAAGGATGCTTAGAAAACACACGTCAAATTCATCAGGGTTAAAGTTATTTTTTTCAACGGAATTTTCAAAAGGTTGTGTTCAATAAAAATTCTATAAATGAATAAGATAATATAACATGTATTGTAGTCTATCACATATTTTGGTTTCTATATACAAATCTAAATAAGTATAACATATCCTAACTGTAAAATATTTCAACATCATCATCATTTAGCTCTTAAAGATAATTCCCTATTTTAATTCTAACTAATTCTTTTCAATGTTCATTCATATTATTTGATCTTAAATTTCCACTTCGAATATAAGGCAGAACATCTGCATCATCTAAATTTGACCGTTGAAAAATAATTACCTACTTTGATTTTAACTAATTCATTTCCAGGTTTGATACAAGATCTAGTTTTTGATGAAAATAACATCTTCATTGGATTGACGAATACCGCGAGTGAAGGATTGCGGTGGTTGGACGGAACAGCAGTATCATACTTTGATTTTGAAGATGGATCTCCTTATAACGATTGTATAAGTAAATAAAACCAATGAATATATACTAAATTAGGCATAACTAAATTTATAAATTTTTCTCAGCATTATGATTTTCTTGTTTTTGTTTTGGAGAGGTCATATCAAGCATATTAAAACTGCAGAAATATATACAAAAATTAAATTACAAGGTACTATCATAAAAAAGAGTCTCCGTATGATGTTAATTTCTTAAGTTCCAATTTTATTAAATTGTTCATCGTGTACTCAGACCAATTGTAAAATATCTTCACGCTTTACAACTAGTTTCTATTTGGAAATGTAAAATTATTGAACTGTCAAAAATTATTATGGATATACTTTTTCTTTAACTGTATTTACATGAACTAATAGCCTAAAAAATATTGTTTTTTTCAACCTGTCAGCGTTGGACATCGAATCAGGTTATCATTGGGATGCTATCTCTTGCTCAAGTAGAATGCCCTTCATTTGTGAGAAGAAACGTGAGTATTTTTCTTTCATCTATGCTAAATAACTCGTAATATAATTTTCGTTATATTAGTAAGATCATTTATACAGATAATAACTGATATGGGATGAATTTTTTCAATGTTTAATTATGGTGATAATCTCTCACTGTCTATGCTTACAAAAATTGGTCTGGTTTGTAGATTGTTTTCGGTTGAATTTGAGAATGTTAATGAAGTTCAGGCAAATATTTGCCTTATGAAAATTAAATGAATTTTCCTATAAATATTCAATGGATGAGAAATTTATTATACTTCAAAGTTAATTGAACATTGAGCATAACATTTTTAAATTTAAATAAAATCTTTTGATGAACATCATGATGAAGTATTCATTTTTATCTTTACAGAGGTAGACTACGTAACTCCAGTTCCACCAGGTCCAACATGTGAGCTTATGTCATTTCATCTAAAGTTATTATATTCTAATATCTATTAGACATTAGCATTTCTCGCTATTCAAGAAAATAACAGCTGTATGTCAGTAGCTAAATCATTAAGAGTATTGAATGCTCACTAAATAAATGTCAAATAAAGTAAAGCGTCTATCTTAAATTTTGTGCATTTCTGTATTTGTAGAGAACATCGGATAAAAGATCTATCTATGATGTAGACTTTTTTTCTCCATCAATTTTGCATATCGAAACTATTATCCTCTAAAAGTAATGGATCTAACTGCCTCTTACAATCTTTACTCATAAATGTTAGATAAACCTTTTGTATAAATTGTATAAATAATTACTTCAGTAGTTACACCTAATTATTTAACATTGTTTTCAGCGGTATGTCCAGAAGGCTGGCAGCTGTTCAACGGACATTGCTATTACGTTTCCTCTACTAGCGGGTATAGTAACGATGAAGCTGCGGACTTCTGTGCTTCTAACTATGGAAGTTCACTGGCCTCCATTACTAGTGAGGATGAAAATCTCTTCCTATGGCGTGAGTACTAAGTAGAAAAGTAAATATTTACCTGAAACTAGATAATGAAATTTATACCACAAAGAAAATTCTGAAAGGAAATTGTGAGGGGATCGATCGCTTTTCAGAAACCTTTTTTATTTCAGGAACGATTGTTCTGAAATTTGCAAGGTTTATGTACCTTCGCAAAAAAATCCTATTTTGTTCGTGTAACTTTTTCTATTTTGAGCTGCTTAGTTTTGAGGAAATAAGGATTTTATAAAAAAAATTCTATGAAGATACATGCTAGACCGAAAACGAAGACAGTTTTAGAATCCTTGTAACATTTGCATCATAATTAAGATCGTTTGTTAACGTTGTCCTTCCTGTTTTCTTTTGATGAGTGATATTTGATACTTAATATAAATATTTAAAAAAATTGGTTGTCAGTTAGTGAAAATTAACTTATAAACTTCTATTCACTTTTAGGTGGAAAATTCACATTTTACAGGAGAGCCCAAAACGTATATATTTGTCCAAAAACTTAAATACGTAAATAATAACCGAAAACCCCTGCCCCCTTTGGGTCCTGCATTAGGTGGGTTGTATTGCTTCTAACCCTCAAAAACATTTGGGACATAGAAATACAACCAAAAAAAAACATGTTTTTTTGACCCTCACACGACTACTTTCGGAGTTCCAGGTGAAGATGGGGAATTCTAATGCTTTTAACCCCTCAAAAATTTGGGACAAGAAAGCCCACTACCTAAAGACCCTTTTTCAGGAAATAAAATGATAATTTTCACCAAATTTGATTGGTGTATCCCATTAAAGCAGGAGCTGTTGATATATACTAATTGAATAAGTCAGAAAATTGTGCACATTAAATATTTAGTAACTATTAGTAAACAATATACATGTATTTATTTTCTATATAAATGAACTGAATGGGGTAAATAGATATAAAATAGATAATATAAAACCAAGTTCTTGAAAGTTTAAAATTATAAAAAGCTCATGAGCACTTTTTCAGAAGATATTTTCATTTATAAATTTATTTCTGTATCGTTTGAATTAATGCTTCCACTTGAAATATTATCATTTTTTTCAGATCAAATAGAAAATGGAGGTTACGGTATGTGGATTGGCCTTCATAGGAACAGTGGTGAAAATGAAACTTACCTGTGGACAGACGGTTCAGAATTGGGTTACACCAATTGGTATCCTGGAGAACCAAGTTATACAGGCTCTAGTGAATATTGCGTGGAGGTAAATTAACATCACCGTATTATAAAAAAGAGAAATATTATTTCAAAAGAAAATTCTGGTATCATTCCAAATAAAATTATTAACCCTAATGAATTTGACGAGTGTTTTCAAAGCACATCCTTTTCAAATTACTTTATATCTTTCATGTCATTCCTTTAAATTTACTCGACTTTCTTGACTTGGTTTCTACATAAATACAAAATATGTTTTTGTATTTAAAAGTTGAAAAATATTTACGAATCGGCGTAAATCACGTAGCGTCAACGTGGGTAATTTCCCCGCATCTTGAATTTGCGGGCATTATCCCGCACCGTCCCTCCCCCTTATCTCCAAAACTATTTGGTTTTGGAAAGAGCAGGTCTTGCTCTTTCCCATGCCGTAAATAGAAATTTAAATTGCCCGCACATTCAAGGGGCAATTACCCGCGTGGACGATAATTAAGAAATTAATTGTACTGTGGTGACGTGTGACAACATAGAAATATAGTTTGGTTAGCCTTTGAGCACATATCGTCCACGTTTCCATGAACTACACGCAAATGTGTGAGCTGTGAATGTGTCACACTCCACCTAATCACATTTCTGCTCTCTCAGTTGCCAGTGTCTTACATACCCATGTATTTATTTCTCCTTATATGTTCATTTTTTTATTTTATATTCGGTACACATTAGTTTAATAAATATACTAATAGATACAGTCGAACCTTGACGCATATTATGAAACTTATTAGGGATAAGAGATCAAAAATAATTCCTCTCTTAATCTTCAATGCAGCCACCATTAACTATTCGGATAACAATTTCATTACCTATAGATGTACTATTCGTATGACGGTGGGCAGTGGGCTGATACAACTTGCTCAAATACTTACAAATTCGCCTGCAAAACGACGTACAGTGAGTATTTTCGAAAAGAAGTTTGATATCTTCGACACTGTTATATTTGGTAGCCGAGTAGTCGAGACATGGAAAACCTCTCTTTTCAGCTTTTGTATTTCAATCACCCAGTTGTGGATAGGGTCCACTTTTAAACACCTCAAATAATAATTTCTTCTGGTCAATATTTAAAAATTAAACAGCACTTCTTTCTATTTGTTTCAGAGGTGCGAATGTGGTGAATAGGATACATGATAATATTATCGCTAATTTTATTTTAAACGATTATATTGTGTCAATGTGTATTCTATCTTCAGAAACTTGTCCAGAAAATTGGGAGTTATGGAATGCCAAATGTTATCACATCAGCGAAGAAACTCAAACTTGGGACATCAGTGAAGAGAAATGCAAAGAGGTGGAAGGAGAAGCAACTTTGGTCAGTTGGCATTCGCAGGAAGAGGTCTCCTATGTGATGGGTAAGAATACACAGAATTTCCTGTAATGTGGTAATCCTTCTACACAATGTAATACTGAATATATTCTGATATCTTACCAGAAATTACGTTCTGATGGAAAGTTTACGAGGATTTCGTGTTACAGATTTGATTGATTCGTCCATCTCCAACACTTGGATCGGTCTACATCAAAATCAAAGCAGTCTGGAATGGGAGTGGACGGATGGGACAGATCTTGACTACCCGAATTGGAATACAGGACAACCTCAAAATAACTCTGAATTTTGCGGAGCAGCTAATTTTGATGGTACCGTGGATGACTATCCTTGTGATGACTCTTACAATTATGCATGTGAATTCTATCCAAGTGAGTATTACAGGTGAAATAAATCTAAAGTTCAACCTACTTGAATATTTGACGGGAATGTTATAACGATAAGCACCAAGAGAAAATATACGTATATGGTAGATGAGGGTCTAGGCTGATTTGCCGAATCCTAAATTTTAAAAGGACAAATTTTCATATTTATTAAATTTAAAATGATCTTTCTTTTTGAACTTTTTAGTTCTAATTATTAGCTATATCTTATACATAAAAAAAATTCTTATATGAATTTGACATTACTATTGCTATATAAACTTGTATTACGCGAATTCCGTATCATTTTGCTAAATTCATATATCTAACTTTAAATGTTAATGGGTCTAGGCTGATTTTCCGAAAACGAATTGGCCGAAAACTAAATCGCCGAAACGGATTCTCCAAATACGTGTTTTCCGAATCCCAAATTGGCCGAAAACGGATTTTCAAAAATATGAACTCGCCGAAGGAAATTTTTTCCTAAAGACGTTTTTGTCAAAGGGATATTTTTATGTAGTCAAAGGGATATTTTTTATGTGTAGTATCATAAAACCAAAAATATAAGGTACTCAATTATAAATAGTTGGTTAAAATAACATTCATTCATCCTAAACAGCTCACATAATAGGCTGTGAAGATAAGTGGCATTATTACAATGGATTGTGTTACTATTTCTCTGGTACTGAAGATTCCTACCACTATTCTTATCATGATGCAGCAGTGACAGAATGTGAAGATATGGACGCTGTCTTAGCGTCTGTTCACTCAAGAGAACTAAATTCGTTCCTCGGGAGTCTTTTGTATGAGAGTTGTGAGTCATTTCTTTTTGAAAAAGTTTCTCTATTTTTTTTATCCTCAGAATTTACATAAAATTAATATTTTATAAACAAATTAATACGAGGAATAATAGTCCTGGTTAGCATTTTTTCCTATTTTAAATAATTTTTAATTATTGAACACTGAACAATGAAGAAAAAAAAAACAAGAAAAAAGCAATTTAATTTATATCCATCAATTTTCCAGCAAGTTCATACGTTGAGGCCTGGATTGGTATTGATGATATTTCTGGGGAACTGAAATGGTTGAACGAAGATGAAATAATTTATACGAATTTTGGACACTACACAAGTAAGAATTTCAATGATGGTGCATATTTTTAATTTTTTCTCTCTTATGATTCACTGTTTGTTTTCAATATATTCAGCTACTTCATACCAGTGTTTCGCTATGATGGATCCAAATGGCGATGGCTCTTATCTCTGGATAGCAAAAAGTTGTAGCAGTTTCCTAACCTTCATATTTTGTCAAAAACCGCCAACTGTGACGTCATTGTTACCTCCTGAAAATGGTTGCCTCTTGGTATGTAATTCTGCCCTAAGTTTATATTTAAATTCAAATAAATAAGATAAAGAAATTATCCAATATTTATGTGAAAAGAGGTTATCGACCAATTGCTCCTTTTCTCACTTGGAAATTTAGTTCGAGTAAACATAAAAAAGGATGACATTTAAGTGGTAGATAAAACCTTTATCTGATATGACCTAGGAAATTACTATACTATACACCTTTATCTTATTTTCCTCATATATATTAAGGTAAACCATATATCAACAACTGTCCTCTTCCATTTACTATAAGCCATGGGTAGGAAAGATATTACGGGTAAAAGATAATCAAACGTCATTAGATACCATTATCTATGAATAGAATTTCTCTCCATTTCCTAGGACACTGACCTCACTCACGGGACATCTTGCTACAGACCTGTCACTACATTCATGCAGTATGAAGATGCCCTTGCGAACTGTTCTTCTCTCGTAGAGGGCAGCCATCTTGTTACGATGATGAATGCGTGAGCGAGTTTTTGATGGCTGAAATAATGACAGAAAATAGCATTATATAAAACAGAATGATATACACCAGTTATTTAATTAACTTTATATTACCTGCACTTTTTCGTTGTAAAATCAACCATAGGAGATTATAAATATTCAGTTAAATTTCATTATGTAATTTAGATTCCAAATGAAGATTTGGTTCATTAAGTGTTCCATCTATTTATTTTGTGAAGATTGAATGAACACCAAAATGTAGTAAATTTTTGATACTCGAAACAATACATAATCTAAAGAGATTGATGAACAATATACAGAATCTTGAAGAAAAAAGAATTTAGAGAAAAATAATTCTTAATAAAAGCATATTCGTAAAAATAAAACTATTTAAAGGGATACGTAGACCGTAGCTTTACATTGTTTATGATCATTTCAGTTTCTTTTAATAAATGCAACTGCTTACTCATTTATTTTTTTATTTTCTCTATCAAAATTTCAGACATGAGAGCGCTTACCTCTCGGCTTACTACGAAACTCTTGGTGTCATGTCATGGATTGGATTGAAGGAGTCTTTTACAGACGAAGGAGCTGCTGAATTCAAATGGATTGACGGAACACCTTTCACGTTTGACGCTTGGGGAGAGTACGAACCAGGTCAGTACATTTATCGATTTACATATGCTCTGTTTTTCGAATCAACTGTCTAGTTTAACAATGATAATAAAGAAAATTCGGAAACCATCTGAAATTTCAATTCGACCATACCCGGCTTGGAGAATTTCCACTTGTCTCTCCAACACTGATAGCAATAATCTTAAACTATGTTGTACGTTACAGTTTCAGATAAAGGATTGTGTGTTGCTGCATCGGGAGAACCTGAGAAAGCCGGTCTTTGGTATGTCAGCAGCTGCAGTGACAACAACTTTCCATTCTTCTGTGAGTCGCTATTCATTGAGATGTTTCATTATTTTAAATTTCATTTTGATGTTACAGATAAAGTTAGAATGCCGTGGCAATAAAAGATATGACTATTACATAGTTTAACCCATTTATATCACATTCAGGCGAATATCCAAGAACTGGATATACAACTGCGGCATATCCCCTAACTACTGAAGGTCCTGATTACTGTGCAGCAGGATGGTCACATTATTCTAAAACAAGATCGTGTTACAAGGTACATGAAAAGAAAATTTTGTAAAATGACAGTTCATTTATTTTAATTTAACTTTATACATTCTATGAGAAATACGAAAACTAATTTACCAATATGAACACAGCTGAAGACGAATGATGGACTTACTCAGGCTCTAGCAGAGGAAGATTGTTCTCAGTACTATTACGGTCATCTTGTCAGTATAACAGATGAACTGGAAGAGCATTTCATCTTGGGGTAGGTATTATCGGTTTAATTGAAGTTAATACTATTTTTGTGTAATCTTTACATAATAAATTGAGAGTTTTCTGTTGAAATTCAGAATGGATGATGTGAAACAACTTAACTCCACTTATTTCTGGACTGGCTTAGTTCTGGGTGAAAATGGTAAGGGTATCATTTACAATGAAATGGATTATAACTATAATCGTGGACCACTTAACTTTCTATGTCTGTCAATTCTCCAGGTTACCAATGGCTCGATTATTCGGCAGTTGGATATCTGAATTGGGCACCAAACCAGCCAGACAGTCAAAATAATAGAGAAGATTGCGTCTTTGCTAACAAAAATAATTTACAAATATCAGATGCCTTTTGTGACGGAATATACCCTTACATGTGCAAAGCAAATGAAGGTCTGTATATTAATTTTAGATTGAATAATATGGTAATTAAGCCATAACTAATAACCTTTTCTTAAATCTTGCAGGGATGTCTGAAGTAACGTACCCCAGTGTTACCAAAACACCTGATGTTCCATGCTCAGTTGATTCACTGGCTTCTGATGGCTGGTTGGAGCACAATGACAATTGTTACAGAGTATATTCTCAAGAAGATATAAGTGCAATGTCTTGGAGCTCTGCAAGTAATTTTTGTCGTAGTAAGGGTTCAGAATTGGCATCCGTATTGGATAACAGCGAGAACAGCTTCATTCTATCAAAGGTATAATAATTTTTGATGAATATCCTTCAATATGATTATATGACTAAAGTAAAGATCTAAATAGTAGATAGATTATACAATAAAAATATCATAAACCTAAATATACAAATCATTCAGCTTCAATACAAGTATACAGATATGTTGAACAGGTAAAGCTCTTAATATGGTTGATTTATGAACAAAGGACAAAAACTGTTCATTCTAACGGACTGCAGATCGCAACAACGATCTCTTTAAACAATATTGTTTAAAATATTTTTTATCTGTCTACCAAGTATGTAGTCAAACAGTTATTATATTCAGAGGTATTACAATTTACAAAATTACAATCAACGATTTAATGTATATTTTTCTGATTTTTGAAGTATTTTGATCTAGTTTGATCAAGTATAAATTTCTTTGATCAGAAAAGTTCTATGGAAAATGAAAAGAAGTTTAACTTTTCTATTATTCAATAATAATTAGAATAGTTACAGTTATAGCTACAGTATTATTTTGTACATTTATATAAGTAAGTTATTTAAATATTATAAGATTTTCTTCAAAAATTTTCCTTTAAAAATAACCTAATCAAGATTGTTTACCTCCATTAGCGTTTCTTTGAAAAGCTGTTGTAAGAAAATATCCCAAAAATTAAATCCCTAACTAAACTAATAAATGTTACATTACAGCGAACACTGATAACATAGCGGACAATTTTCTGGTTCATGTACGGGGCGGCGTTGTACGAGCTTTACCTGTACGTATATATGTATTTCAGATTTACTCGAAGTCAGATGATATGTTTTGGCTAGGAGCATCAGCAGATCTCGACAGACAGTTTACCTGGTCTGATGGCTCACCTTTTGTTTACATAAATTGGAAAAATGGAGAGCCTAGTAACTATAATGGTAATTTGAAATCTATTTTTTTCTGGATTTCTGCTTAGTTATATTATGAGAAGTAATATTCCGACTTGTAAACAAAGATTCTATATCTTAAACCTTTCGAAAATGTAGATGAATATGTTCAGGGAAATTATTATTTCAATTAGAGCATTACAGAACAAATAAGGACAAATATTTTTCTATAACAGACCAAGAATCGTGCATAGTTACCTATAGTCACGACCAAGCTCTATGGAATGATGATAACTGCGGACGTTTGCTAGGATTTATTTGCAAAAGACCGGTCTCGAACACAGTTCCTCCTCGTCAAACAACTTCGTCTCCTACTGGCCACTGTGCAGAAGGATGGATTCACGCAGGTTAAAATATTAAGATAAGCCTAATTAAATTCAAAATATATGTAAGGATATACTGTCTCCTTCTTTCACCTAATGTTTTTTTTTTTATCAGGTGATAAATGTATTCAAATAAACACTGAACAAAAAACGTTTGATGAAGCAAGAACTCAGTGTAAGTCTTCTGGCGTCAATGCAGATTTAGTGAGCATTCACGGACCAGAGATGCAAGGTAACATAACATATTGATTCATTTATTATTGAAGTTATGAAGTTGGTACTTGTATGTAAAATGTTTTAAATTATGATTATTTTTCAGCTGCGATATCCGCTGCTCTGGCACTTCATGATTCAAATGCCTGGATAGGATTGAGATGGAACGGCAAGTTTTACTGGGTGGATGAGTCAGAAGTACAGTACACGAATTGGGGATCTGGCGAACCAAATGGTCAGGACGAAGTGAGTATTCATCTGTTGAAAAAAAAAATCAGCAGATTCATTGTCCCTAATAAATTTGAATTTGATCGGTTCTTTATTATAATAAATTAGGAACAGCATTGTGGATTGATGTTGCATCACGATGGTTCATGGGATGACTTTGAATGTTACAGTAATAGGAGTTCCGTGTGCATGCAAAATATTGGTGAGTAGATAAATGAAACAAGAATTTTTAACAATTATTATGATATTTAAATCAATTTATGAATATGTTTGCTACTCTCACCAGATCCAAGTGTGTCCACTCATCGTCCTCCTCCTACTTGTACTACTCCTAACTACGAAACATACACCAATTACTCTGGAGATTGCTACTTGGTGGTCAATGACCCTAAAACTTGGCAGGTTAGAGAGAGAGAGAGATTGAAATAGAGTGAAAAAAATTATTTTAATCATCAACTGATTAGTTTAGATTATCAAAAATTTTAATTTATTCAGGAAGCAAAGGAATACTGCGAATCTGTTGGATCGAATCTTGTTTCAATCGAAGGGATCATTGATAACAACTTCGTTTACGCATATGCTGTTGATTCATACTTGACAGATGTTTGGACCGGTCTCAATTCTTTGCAGGTTAAATAACTAGTATATTATTCTATGGAATCTTGATTGAACGTAAATAGTTTTTTTTGTAAAACTATTATTCAATTCTATGTTACAGAACCAAGAGCAATACACATGGGTTAACAACTTTCCAGTTCTTTATACCAACTGGGGTGACAGTCAACCAAATGTAACTAACACTGATGGACGATGTGTTGAACTCAAAACTGGTAAAGATGGCACTTGGTTCAACAGTGACTGCAACCAGAAAAAGTCTTTCATGTGCAAACATTATGGAGGTAAAATGAGCATAAGTAATATTAATGATACTTTAAACAAGTTTATTTAGATTTTATTTTGTACTATTTAAGGGGGGTCGTCTCATATTCCATGAAACTTGTGCACGTAGCCCCATATACTACATTTGGGACACGAAAGCCCACAGAAACTTTTTCACCGGAAAAATATATTCTAACCAAATTTGATGAGAGGATTTAAAAAAGACATTGTTTTTCTTAAAAATAAGAAGAATATAAACTTTACACTCAAGAAATTATGATCGTGATCTTAAGAGCCATTCAATATGTGAACTCTTGAATCGTTCGTTGTCTCAACTTAAGGGGTATTTATATGGACATCACGATTATGGAGGTCGTACTGCCGTATGATCCTTTGGCCTCTACAGCAAACGGCTCAAATATGTAAGCATCAACAAAGACGGTATATTTCTGACGTTTACGGTTCTCGGCAGGCCTTGCAGCTAATCTGGTGTAAACTGTCGAATCATTGAGGTGCAGCCCCACATCAGACTATTCCTATTCCTGTAAGGAAACATAGTAATACCCTCTGGCCGTTCACCATAACCGCCGAGGCTCTGTCATGTACAAGAGGTTCAAGTACTGAAGAGAGTTCTGCTCTTTGCAGAGCCTATTTTACCACATCACTCATTGACACATGCATAGGGTACGCTCAGAACTGTACCCACAAAACAGGCCATTCAATCTCTTGGCATCCCTCATACTATAACATCGGCAATAATGAGTCTCACAAAATGTGGCTCCCATTCTAAGAGCAATGGCTAATATCCGGACCTCTAGAACAAGCGTTTTACCTATAACCAACCACATTTAAGATTCATTTAGAGAAGAAAATAACAATGTTGCTCTTCCAACAATATTTTATCCAGCCAACAGAGTATTCATTAAGGAATGAGACCGAGTTGCATCTCATTCTATTTGACTGGATTCATTGACTGGTACCGACGACCAGCCTGTAATTGTTCTTGTAAATCCAAGAGCAACCATCTTTTACTTGAACTATGAAAGCCAATTATCTTTTTTTTTTTCACAGGACAACTTCCATCAGCTGGTCCAGCAATCGATGGATCTTGCCCAGACAGTTATTGGCTCAACTTTGGATATGGATACTGTTACATCATAGAAACAAAAGTGAAGAAGTCCTGGAATGATGCCAATCTCGCGTAAATAACAAATAATGGATTAAACTTAGTGTATCTTAAAACCAATTTTTTTTCTTTTTAACTAAAAATTTGTTCTTAGTTGTATTCAAGCTGGAGGGTTTTTGGTTTCAATTCATTCTGAAGAAGAAATGAATTTGCTGAAGAAAGCAACAGAATCTTATGCCTACAGCCTGTGGTCTGGACTTGTTCAAAGAATGACTGGTAAATACTGATAATGTAAATTGTTTATTATATATATTCCATTCATTATTTTATCTTATAAGTGCATATCATTATGATATTAAATTTGATACATCTTCCATGAGATTACGGATGGAGTGATGGAACGGCGATAGATTTCTTCTATTGGGCTGATAGTGAACCAAACGGACAAGCTGAAGAATGTGTGGAAATGTACCCTGACTCCAGGAAATGGAACGATAACGAATGTTCTGCTAAATATGGATATGTTTGCAAAACTCCTACAGGTGAATTAGTTGTAACAATTTTTATTGCCAAACAGATTTTCTACACTTTTCAAGTTGTGAGGCATATTCAGTATCACATGCAAGTGCAGGGTTTCAACAAAATTGAATCTCATGAAATTATATATCCATGATATTAAGTAGGATGGGGATTGCTTATTGGATTATATTATATTGAATTAGATATTTCAATTTTTTTGAAAAAGGCATATCGGTTTTCTACTGTTTTTATGGAAGTGCAGGGTTTCAACAAAATTGAATCTCATTGAACTATATATTCATGATATTAAATGTAAATGGGATGGCATTTTGAATTTCATATTATTATTTCATAATCTTGAAACTGGCATGCGAGTACTAATCTAATTAATTTTACAGTTGGCGGAAATCAAGGACAGCTCACAACTCAGAATTCAAATAACCCATCAAATCCCGGTGAATTGAGAATGAATTAGTTTATGAAATTTCGCTGGAAAAAGTAAAAAATTAAATAAAGATGAATATCTGTCAATTTCAAATAACCTTTCTATGTCTGTCTTCAGATGACGGATCTACAGGTGGTCTAGGCGGAGGTGCTATTGCAGCTATCGTTATTGCTTGCCTGGTGATAGTTTCTGTTGTAGGATTCTTCGGCTACTCTAACAGAGACAAAATAGAGAACCAATTCGATAATTTGAAATCTAAAGTTTCGCAGCCAAAAACTCAGTCCACATCTTCTGCTGGATATGATAATGACTCATTCCCCAAAGGTTAGATAAATAAATTGATTAAAATTCAAACAGTCTGATACTGCTTGTAATTAGAAGGATTATAGTGTTTATAAATATGTTCTGGTTGTCCAACTTGTAAACCAAAAAAACATTTGTGATTTACTAGGTTTTTGGTAAGAAAAATCAATGAACTAATATGAATTAATCTAGTGACTTGTAATGCCAACCACTAACTAGTATGTTTATTTACTCTTCAATAACTATCGAAGTCGTTAGAATAGCAATTAGTTCTCACCAGCAATTGGATATGCTATTTTAACTGCTAAAATTATCCAATTACTAGTAATGCCTGTTAGTGAAAAGTAATGTCTCATAGTAATCAGTAATATCACATAGTAACTATAGTAATAATGTCAAGTAACTTATAGTTCCTCCTAGTAACTAAGAATGCTTCTAGGGACGAGTAGTTCCTTCTATAATTAGTAAAACTTTCTATAACTAGTAATACCTTCTATAACTAGTAATACCTTCTATAACTAGTAATACCTTCGAGTAACAAATACTTTCTGTTGTTTTCAGAAGACCAAGAGGAGCCTCAGAGTGTTTTAGACATCGAAGGCAATGATTTCTCCAGTGAAGGAAGCAAAGCATAGTGAAAAAAAAAACATCTTGATTGTTTCCTCAGTAATTTAATTCATAAATTTATTTATTCTAATTCATTAAGGTGTTTATATAAGAAAATAAATAACGAATCTAGAATATTTATTCAACGAAAAATCTTTGTATTAATATAATAATATATGTTCATAAATGATATTATTGTTATGATTGCACAACTTATTCAGATAAATAGATTATAAATTATGTTGTGTTAATGCATATATTTACCACTTGTATCAAATTAATTTGATTGCTAATATAAATTTATCTGACTTTCATTTGAAGTTGGGAAAAAAATGTATTTCGCTAATAATATGTCAATTATTAAAATGATACGAATTTGAATTATTGTCTAAATATATTATTGTTTAATTCACTTTCCTTTTCAAATTCAGTTTACAATATGTCAGTGGAACTTTTATGAAATATTCAAAATAATCATATATTCATTCATAGTAATTATTCATGTATTGATTATCTGTAAAGTAACTACGTTGTGTCTTTGGATTCAATGTACTTATATTAATTTTTCATAATTAAATTCATTTACTAGCTGTAATTAAAATTAACGTAGAGGATATCTGGAATAAAGTGAGTTTCAATCATCTTCGAAATATGTTTGGATTGTTGAGAAAAAGTTCAATATTTAATGTCTATCTAATTCTTTCACAATGCGCATTATATTAAATGCAATATTTAGATAACCTGATTATTGCACGGGCACATTTATATTATATGGCCTATTATTCAATACACATATTAGAAATAGAAAAGAGTAGACACATGTATACTACTACCAGTATACTTTAGTCAAACTAACTCAGAATAGTGGTATAATTGGAGGAGAGATTTCTACTAACTCGTAAAGCTATCTTAAATATTCCTTGCAAAAACAAATCGCTCCTGATGAATAATAACACATTTGCTTGATCTGTAAAATATATAAAATGGACTTCTTATAAGAAGTCAGATAGAAAATTACTACTTTTGCTCACTGTTTCAAAATCCTTGAGCACCATCTTTATAAGCTGAAAGTAACTTTAGCCAAATTAGTGCTCTCTTATACTAAGGTAGTGATCAAAATGCAGAATTTCTTCTTTACTTTTCAATCTGAATTCCATTCTTCTCAATCCGATTAAACTAGTAACCGTATATGGCAATTATATAGTCAGGAATTCTGTCGCACAACTGAATCAAAACTTCCACATGTTAGAGGCCTGTAGTTGTTCACTACAGAGCGCAATGAACTTATCGCTCGTTTGTAAAAACAACGTCATGAATACATAGAAAATGTATTTTTGAGTTATCCTTATAGTCATATAAATATTAAAATACAGTTTTTTAGGTAAAAGTTTTTATAATTGTAGGTAGAGTGGCTCATTATCCTAATGATGGTGCTGGGTAATTTGATCCCCAGTAATTTGATTCCCGGTAATTTGGCCCCCAGTAATTTAATCATCGGGTTATTTTATCTCTGGTAATTTGATCCTCGGACATGAATAGTATATTAAAATGAAATAATATAAAATAAAACATATAGTATCCTGTATAAAGGACTAAAAAAATGACAATAATAATGACATATTTATGCTCTATACTAAGACTATAGTCTACTTAATATATTATACTTATATTGTTGATACCAAGATTTGATATTATTTTATTAATCAATTGTGTTTATTTTCTCAAATGTTGAATTATTTACTTCAAACTGTGGAATAACTTATTTTAAAATGATTGAAGATTACTTACAAATTCATCAGAAAAATCTTTTGTATAGTAGATACCATGTGTTGTACATATTGTAAAATTTATTATTTGAAGGAAATGAAAAATTGGCCGATTTACTAGACAAATGAAATATGAAATTAATTAATTATTAACATGATATAGTGGAAAAATACGGCGACAAAATAAACATAATATAAGTCCAAGAAGTTAAAAAAACAGGAATTACCGGTGGTCAATTTACCGGGGATCAAATTACCGGTGGTCCATTTACCGGGGATCAAATTACCAGGGGTCAATTTATCGGGGATCAAATTTTCAGGGGACCAAATTACCCTGGGATCAAATTACCATGGCTCAAATTACCGGTGGTCAAATTATTAGGGATCAAATTCAGGTCACTCCTAACAATATATTATTAAAAGTACGTATAGGCAATGTAGGAAACGTTGACGCGAACGAGCAAAATACAAAACACAGTTCCCATAAAAAAATGTTGTCGTAATCAGCACAAATCTGTATTCAACAGAAGCGGAGTAAAGAGTTTCTATTATTTTGTCAAACCACTGTAAATCTAACAAAAAAAATACTTATCCCTTATTAAACTTTCCTTCCATCACCCCCATACAAAAACGAGGTGGATTACATTATGGCTGGTGGAATATTATATATATGTATATATATTCAAAAGCAACAAAGATATACTGATTACTTATAAATGATGCGATTAAACTAGATTTTAAATTGCATAATAGAATTATATATTAGGGCTTCAAACATTGAGGAAATGGATATTTTTAATGACTTCCTATGTGAACATATCGAAAATATGGTACATAAAATATCGTGATTTATTCAAACATCCATTTATGAATATTTCAATGTTTTATAGCAAAAGGTCTAACTCTCTTATAGTTTATATAGGTAAATTCTGATACATATGGCTCAAAAATTACCTAAATACAATATATATTTGACTATTATTAAAGGGCAAGAGGGCATTATATAGCTCCAATGAACTTTATTCGAAATAATTGTATAGTACCGTAGGAGGGACTAAGCGGTGGCCCAAAGCATACGGAGTTGATTTAACTATGTCGTTTGTTCTGTGAACGGTAACGAGATGTGATGAATATTTTACACCGCTAAAGGAACGCCCCAGCAAAGTTCAGGTGGTGTGTCTGGGGCTTTATTATTTACTTAAAATGCTCAATTTGTCAAAACCTCTAATTATTGATTTCATATTTCATGGTCTTTGCTTTAAACATTTTTAATTTATCCATAATTGTTTACATCGAGAGTGCATATTTATTAGTGGATGAATGCATATTGATATTTTTAATCAAACTATGATTGAAAAAAATCTAACTTTGTTATGAGGGTAACAAATTTTAGTGTACGCACGTAATGTCTGATAAATAATCTGGTTATCAAAAGGGAGTGATCATTGATAAGAAATTTATCGGAGTCACAATAGTCTGTATTTCTGGAAAATATGTTGACATAGTCACTGTTTACCATAGTTAGTCTACTAACACTTAGTTCCTCAATGAACACCTGGTTACTCGAATACTCGTGCTGTGGAATAGAATGATAACAAGTGCAAGAAAAGTTTTAAAATGATTGGTAGATTGTTTCAATGGAGAAAACTTGTATTACTGTTTCTACTGCTAATAGCAAAAGGTAACTTAATTATATTCCCACCGTGAAAAATTATCGTCGACAGATTTTCTATTATTGTTAATCTACTGTAAATATTAATCTATTATATGGTAAAATATCCTAATTTAAGACATTATCGTCGGGGGTTTTGAAGTGTGTTTTATACTTATGATAAATTACGATTATATTTTTGACTATTATGATGATGATCTCTTTATTGTCGATTATAAACACCGATCAAAAGCTGATGAAAAGCGATTATACTGTAGTTTTCGACTGAATTATAGCAATATTTTTTATGATGTCTCGTCACAGGTAAGGGCATATATAATGACTTGTCCGGCATTTATTAATTTTGACATTATAATTTCAATAGAAAAATTTAAAAAATGAGCATTATTTGTTCTATAATATGTATAGTTAAACTTATACTGTAAATCAAATTGTTTTTTTTTGTTACACGAAGACAAAATTGAAATCTTATAAATTTTCTATTATTACAAGAGTCATTCAATATTTTTTAAGATAAAATGTTATGTTCTTAACATTAATGAGTTTAACTATCAGAATGTACGGGAAGGTTTGACTATGTGTTTAAAAACACATGTCTTATTTATAAACCTTTGGTACTGTATTTTTCACAAATTGTTAGTATTTTTAATAAACGAATGTGTACCAAATTTCAAGTAAAAATAGTGAACATATAGGGAGAAATAGATTCATAGGTATACAAGATATTGGCAACTGAGAGAGCAGAGCTGTGATTGGGTGGAGTGTGACCCATTCACAGCTCGTGCATTTGTGTGTAGTCAGAGACTAACCAACGTGTATTTCTACGTTACCACACGTCACCATAGTACAATTAATTTACGTGATTTACGCTGATTTACACCGATACGTAAATATTTTTTTAACTTTTAAATACAAAAATATATTTGATAGCTATTTATATAGGAACAAAATCAAGAAAGGCTGGTAAATTTAAAGGAATGACATGAAATAAATAGAGTTATTTAAAAAGGATTTGCTTAGAAAACAAACGTCAAACTCATTAGAGTTAAAAACAATTTGTTTATAAATTTCTCATTACTTGATCAGAAATTAATTGATTCTTTCAAATGATTATATAATAAATCGAGATTATGGTATCTAAAAATTGTTATTTGTATATTAATATTGTATACTGTTTCTATCTTAAAAATCAATGGAAAAATGTAAATGTTTATTAATTTATACTGTTGATAATGGGTATTGTGTCAATTGTTCAACAATTTGACATGAGCAACATTACAATAATCAACCCTAATAATACTGGTCATTCTTTATTTATTTTTTTTTTGGTTTTTCAAGAATGATAGGAGAAAAAATGGAAATATATATATTGCAACAATGCCACTTAGTGCTATGTCAAACACATGGGAACTTACGGATGCATTTCAGACATGGAAATGGGGTTTACTTGCTGGTCTCCCGAATTATTATTCGAGAATATGAAACAATTGAAACAATTTATTCAAGAGTACAATAAAATTAATACACAAGTAAATATATAGAAGAAAAGATGTAAATCTATTAAGGTATTCGAGGCCCCTGTTAAGCTCAAAAAGGCATCTAGGTAATATTAAATATTAAAACATTAGGCTTCAATAAATCTCCTAATATATTCCATAAATATAGTTGAGTATTCATATATTTTTGGTATAGAATAGAAATTATTTATATCATATAAAAGTAATTGTATATTATTCTGAAATATTATAATTAATTATTCATATGCTTTTTATTATGATAGAATTAAGCCTTATGTTATAGTGGGTATTCTAGAATATGCATGTAACTAACTGATCACTATTATCTCCATTTCAACCAGCTAATCACTTTGTCCTTACTTAACGAACGCATAGAAAACGAAATCATAGAAAACTTTTCAGGGAAACTGTAATAAACTTATTTTTGACATATTAATAATAAATTTTTTCTTCTAAGAGATATTAATTAATAACAGTAATAACAAAAATAGGGCAAACTCAATCTTACCACCACACATTGAACAAATATAACCAAAGTGTGTATTCTTCTCAAACTTTTCATTTTTCAATACAGGTTATGCCGAACTAGAAGTAAAGTGTCCGCCATATTATGTACTCAAAGGAGGAACCACAAGTTGCTACTTGTTCAGTCAGGGAATAAGATCTTGGTATGACGCTAAATACTACTGTGAGAGGGAATCCGGAAGACTAGCGAAGATTAGTAGCGCCGATATGACGGTAAGATTGAATTCTAATTGCAAAATAAGATGGTAAAAAATGGGATAATAGAACATATACTGAATGCTTACTTTTCCTTACAAATTACTAGTTATAAAATTTCTAGAGGTCATTATTAAAAACTGGTGTATTTTCCCGTTGAAAATAACTGTTTTTCAAATATTTCTTATATTGGTGTAATTAACGTACATGGCCCATGTCTTCAGATATAGTTATTAATTTATTAATAATTATTATAATATAGGCTGCATTGTTTGAAATAATTTCCATATATTTTTGCATATACTGATTTATATTTGATATATACAATACATATAAAATTGAATCGAACATTAAATTAGAATATCATATCAATATATTCCCGTGTGAGACATGGCTATTTTTTGTGATTTATTTCTATCAATTTACTGAAATTGGGACACGAAATATTAAAAAAATATATATTCAGAACTGTATTTATTATATTGGTTCAAGACAATCAAAATAAATTAATTATATAGACATCTTTCTTATTAAAACATTGAATAATAATTGTGTATACCGATAACACAATTCATATTATGATAAAATAATATAACTAAAATGATAATTGACATTACCTTTATTGCTAAGATAAATACTGATATTTCCAGATACAGATTCTTCTTACCTAATCACTACGAAAAATTATATCGAATAAATATTAACTAAAATGCATCTTCCAGGCGTGGTTGTCTGACCAAATCGTTGAGCAAGGTCTAGTTGGTGACTCCAGTAATTTTTGGATTGATGCACGGTACGACACCAATACTTCGACATGGATTTGGGACAGTAGCGGGACAGCAGTCAATGATGATTACATGTAATAAATTAAGCTTTTCGTAAAGATATTGTATTTTATTTCATATCTCAAATGAATTTTCAGATTTCGAATTCAATTCTTTCCTATCATATCATTAATATATGGTATCATTGATTGATTGGAAAGCCATATGTGATATATTGCAAAGCAGGCAGGGCACTATTCATTTACCAGACACTCCTGGTATTCAGAACGTGGGCTTTGGATCATGAGCCAATGTACATTTTGAACTTTCTGATTAAACAATCATGACGTATGTTTGTTTACAGTTTTTCCCATTTCTGACAGTTCATGTTAATCTTTTTAAAAAAGAAACACATAAAGTTTGATGAAACATGTCATTATTATATGCAAAATATACACTAATTATTATCCAATTATAATTCGATAATTCTAATTCTAATTTACTTTGTCCGTTGAATCAAGAACGATCGAGAATAACCGAGATGGTGACTTTGGATCACTGACTACTGACTCTACTCTTCGTGGTAAATCCAGCTCCGATATGTACCATTTTATTTGTTATAGAGATATCAGTGAGTACAGTGAGAAGTGTGTGCAATAACTAGGTTAATTTTTTTTTTGATTACATACAAAGTAATTTGTATAATATTTCATAGCTAGTTTGTGTTTTTTTATTGCAAATAATTCTTTGAGTTTTTGTTAGATTATTGTTAATCTCATTACCGAATTAAGTCCAATTGTATAAAAAACAAACAATTATAGAATTAGCTGTAGTTTGTACAGTCATATCTAGGTAATTTGTCACCCAGTTAATTTGACGTCCTTCAAATTGTAGAGTCATAATTTTATTATATAACACTATTTTTCGTTAATTTTCTTAAGTTAGAGTAGCTTATTCTCGGATCATCAAATATACCCAATTTTGAATATAATTAGGATAAGATTCCGGTTTAAATGACTTCCTTGTTAATATAATTTTTGATGTATTTTATCATAAACCTTAAAGCTTTATAAACAAAAGAACAATTATCAAACTTTTTTTATTTCTAGATGTGCCAAATAACTGCAATTTCGTGAATGGTTGGCACGTTTCCAATGACAAATGTTACAACGTAAGTTTTCAAAAACTTCACAATCTGAAATAACTGAACTGAATACATCAAAATATAATATAAATTTGTATTTTTCAGAGCCCGAATATTTCGACATCTTTTTCCAATTCTGTCATCGAGTGTGATAAAATGGATTCCACAATCATGACAGTAAATGGTTTACAAGAGCAGTTGTATGCCTACGATGAAGCCATAAGACACCAAGACAACATCTGGATTGGGCTGAATGAACTGGTAATAACTATCTGGACTAATATCATGTAGAACCCAGTCAGCTAACTATAGTTTTGGTTTTCGTCGGTGATGATAATTGATTAAAGAAAGATGACCTATCAACAATAAGAATTGATTCGATACAAATTTATTTTTATTTATCATAAAACTTTAATACATATTTTGTTTCGTCTGACATTGCCAACAATAATGTATGATATTATGATATTTTGCGATCAATACATACTACATATAACCGATAATAATGAAGTACAGCTGCAAATTTTATATTATACAACTTGAATTGGCAGACACTTGATATCACAATGGTATGAACACTCGATTAATACGAATGAGATCGAGAGCTCGTGCCTCACACTGTCACGATATAATTTACGTATTGTTTGAATCACCTGGTTGGAAATACGTGGAATATGAATTAACTCCAATCGGTGGCATGATAACTGTGTCTTCGGACCGTCATACCGAAGTATCTCAATGACTATCTTTTCTTACTATAATATATTACAGGGCCATCCAGGCACTTGGACTTGGATATCAGGACAAGATCCTTCTTACTCAAACTGGGATAATTCTTCCGGAATGCCAATGTGAGCTATTTAATTTGATATATTCATATTCTAATTATACTTATTAGGAAGATTATAATTGGAGCTATTTATAGTCCAAGGAAATGAATTGGAAAATTATGAAGTCTTATTGGTGTAAAACATATGCAGATAAGTAGTTATATGGATGGATTATAATACCCTTCCTTCAAATAGGGGAAGGGTATCAAAATCTACTGATTCGAATTAAATATTATGATGATTTTATCTTTCTCATCCCTACCATAACGTTTTCTTTATAAATGAAAAATTTATATACAATATATTCCTGTTGAAGATCACAAGGAGGTTATGGAGCGGCAGTTATAGACGAAGAAGATTCTGAAGGGCATTGGATAACAGAATCTGTATCGAACAACCACCACTTTCTCTGTGAGAAACCAAAAGGTAATATTTTAAAACTAGGAACTAGTCATTAATTCAAAAATGATTCAAATGATCATATTAGCTAAAAGTTATTATTCAGCAATAGTATTTTGAAATAACCAGGTGGTTGTGTGACTGGATGGGAACAAAACGAGGATTCTTGCTACTATTTTTCAAGAGGTGATTTGGTCACATTCGAATCTGGAAAACAGATTTGTTCGGATATTGGAGCGCAACTTGTAGTTATTGAAACTGAAGAAGAAGATGACTTCATTTCATCACATGTGGATCCTAATTTCTACTTTTGGATTGGATTAAGTCGTAAGGAAAACTAACCAGACTACAAATTAAATAATGATCTTCTATTTTTGTGGCACCTAGATATATGAAATTATATTTTTTTTAAATAACATATGTGCTGAAGCATTTATTGCTAAGCGCGCTGTTTAATTTATTGGTTATTTTGGAAAACACTTTTGTAAATATTCAGTAATCATTTTCATACGAAGATGAACAAGGAAGCTCTTCCTTCATGTGGGTTGATGGAACTCCATACAACAGTTCTGAATTCACGAAAATGACAGCGTCAAACGAAGATGAAGCACTGACCGCTTCTGGTGATCGGCGTGATTCCATTCACTTGCTATGTAATTTTTTTTGTAAATATATATAATGAAAATGATGATAGTAGGTTTGTAACGATAGACTAACCTAGAATAATAATTTCAGCCGCAGGAACATCTACAGAAGATTCTGATTGGTATCCTGTTGTATGCTCTGATGTTCACAATTATATTTGTGAAGCGCCGAAAGATACTCCATTAAATCTAACGATTGTTCCAAGTAAGTTTGGTAAAATAATGGAATTGCAGAAACAAAATTTGAATCAATTATCGCCGTACTCAAAAACAATATTCTGTGGATAATAATAAAAGTCATGCACCAATTTCTGATTGCCCTATCTAGATCTATGTTAACCCTAAAAACTTGACGTTCAGAAGGTATGGGAAGGTTTAAATATGTGTTTAAAAAATACTTGTCTTATTTATAAACTTACGGTGCTGTATTTTTTACAAGTTGTAAGTATATATACTAAACTAATGGGTTTCAAATTTGAAGTAATATTCAGGTATACATTGCTCGGCGTGTTTGTGTTCTCCGTGAAATCGTATGGTTTTATGTGTGTTTAGCATGTACCAAGATGTATTTCTACGTTGCCACACGTCACAACATTACAATTAATACCCTTATTTACGTGATTTACGCCAATACGTAAATATTTTTAAACTTTTAAATACAAAATATATTTGATATTTATGTAGGAACAAAAACAGGAAAGGCCGACAAATTTGAAGGAAGAATATGAAATATATAAAGTAATTTAAAATGATGTGCTTAAAAGAAGTCAAATTCATTAGGATTAGCACCAACTTAAGGAGAACTTTAATCAACTAATCATCCTCTTGTTCAGTTGGCCTTATATTCATCATCTACAACATTGTCCTTTTCAGCTGTCCAATATTGTCACAGTGGATGGGAGTTGAAGAATGACTACTGCTACTTCTTCTCCCAAGTTGAAAAATCTTGGTCCCAGTCCGAAAACTACTGCAAAACTTACGGTGGACATTTAGCCTCAGTTCTTTCTTATCCCGAAAATGATTACATTAGAAGTAAGGAACTATGATTTGCTAATTTTGAGCCTTTGTCTTTTCTGTTTCAAATCAACAGTTCACAGAAAATATATATGCAGTATTTACTCAAAACTATATTTTTAAATTTTAGATTCACTGCAGACAACAAGTTGGTTTGGCTTGAATGACAGAGATGAGGAGGGAATGTATCTTTTTTCCGACAATAATCCACTTGTTATTGATCAATGGAGTCCAAGTAATTAATACTCTCATGTCATTAATATATAACTATCGTCCTCATAAACAAACAAAGAAATTAATAGCAATGATTTGTATTTTGCATTACTTAAATTATTATTGAATTTAGTGATTCAAAATTATTGAACTGTTCATTGCAGATGAACCAACTGGTGGAGAAGAGAACTGTGTCGAATTTTATACGGGGAATGGACTATGGAATGATCTTCCCTGTTCTGATTTGCTTACATTTATTTGTAAAGCTCCTTACTCGAGTACACCTCTCGACACTGTAAGCACAACATCAGAGCCACCGTTCACCTCATCTTGTGGAGACGGATGGCAAGAAAATTTAAAAAAAGACACCTGCTACAAAGTAGAAACCATGAAGCTGTCATTTACTGACGCTCAGATTCATTGCTCAGAACTCCCCTATTCGCTTGATCAAACTCAACCGACGTTGGTCTCTTTCAGCAACATAATAGAACAAAATTTCATTGAAAGTGAGGGATTCTGAATAATTGTCAATAACATTAAATAAAACATCTGAAAAATACTTCATATATTAATAAAAAATATCTTGGTCCCGCATAATACACTTTATTGATCAGCGGTTACTCTGACTACAAGATGTTATAACTTGATTTAAAAATGGTTTTGTTCAATGACCATCCAGTTCAATATGTTAATGAATCAAATTATTACTTCTAAAACTATTTTTTCAATTGAATTTTTAAAATGATGTGTTCATTAACACGTTTCCTGCAATTGCCAGATGCTCAATAATGCTCCCAATGCGATTCCATACATACAAGGTATATTAACTACAAGGTAGATTATTGCACAGGTTCACATTAAGATGATTACAGTTTTGTTGTGAAAGACGCTTCGGTGACCCGGGTTAATTATTTTTACATAGAAACAAAGGTATGTTATTTGTTCTTTTTAGAATCGAAAGCTTAACTTCTTTCTATTTGACTAAATTGGCTAATTTCAGCATTGTCTTTATTATCCTAAAGATATAATAACTTAAAAGGTATGCTAAATGCCTTGATACGAGTTTTAGACTCTTCTGCGCATAAACAAATACGAACATACGAACGCACAGATGTGACCCTGCATTATTACTTTACATACTTTATATAATGTACAGCGGGTTGAATGTTATTTGTATATAAGGATTTGCCCATGATTGTTGATGCAGTGTATGGATACCATTTAAAAATTGTTTAACCCGCTGTACATAGCAAGGCTCATAAACTACAGTGTATATAATCTTTGCTGTATAGTGTATAAAGTATGTTATCTAATATTGCAGGGTCACATCTGTGCATTCGTACGTGCGTATTTGTTTATGCGCAGAAGAGTTTAAAATTCGTATCAAGGCGTAGCATACCTGGTAAGTTAATGTATCTTGTATACATATGCATTATTTCCAGTGCCTCTTTGGCTGTCGTCAAGAGAGGTTTGTGTTATGCTCTTTCTCATATCGTTGATTGATACATAGTACAACAAAAAGGTGACCATCTGTAGGTCTCTTTTGCATATATTTTTTATTAACTTAATGTTTAAAAAAGACTAGGGACTCACCAGAGGGTCCCTTCGCAGCACAGGACAAGTCAAGGGGACCCACCTGTGGGTCCCTTCGCAGGAAACGTGTTAATAAATTATGTAAATTAATGGATTAATTTAACATGTCATCAAGTTTATCACATATTTTACTTAATATTTGATCTAAATAAGTATAGAACATCTTAATTGTAAAGAATTTGTACGCAACCACGCTATATTCTATTCTGTAAAAGATATTCATAATTCTTTGATCTTAGTTTCCCTCAACGAATATAAGGCAGAACATCAGCACCATCTAAATTTTGTTGTTGAGTTATAGTTACTAACTTTCATTGAATTATTAATATTACGTATTCATTTTTAGGTTTAATACAAGATATGGTTTTCGAAGAAAACAACATCTTCATTGGACTGACGAATACCCAGAATGAAGGATTGCGGTGGTTGGACAGCACAGTAGTATCATACTTTGATTTTAAAGATGGATTTTTAGCTCAGGATTGTATAGGTAATTCAATCCAATGACTAAATTAGGCAGAATCAAAATAAGCTGTTTTTTTCTTCAGAAATATGATTTTTTTTTGATAGTTAAAGAAATAAATATAACAAGTATTGTCAAGGTACTATTATAGATAAGGATCTCCATATATGATCTAAATTACTTAAATCAAACTTTTCCAATTTCCGATTTTTTTCCAATTTAATAAATTTGTCATCGTGTCCACAGACCAATTGTAAAATATTTTCCATCCATTGCAATTAGTAACAGTTATTTTTGGAAATGTAGGTATAATTAGTCAAAACTGTCAACAAATCATTATGGTTACAATTTTCTTTGACTGTATTTACATGAAACTAGCAACCTAACCGACCTAAAGTTGTATGCATTAATCCATGCAATATAGAATTGTGAATTAATAAGTTGAATAAATCAGATTACTGTTCTTAAATAGATGAATTAGATTTAAATTGATGGCGAATCCAGCCACAAATAGGCACAGTAGATTCATAGATCTTCGGTGGGTCTGTAATTGACCTGCTAATCCATTGAACTTAATATTAGCTGATATGAATCGTCTTTTCTAATTTTTCAACTCTCCTGTCAGTGTTGGACATCGAATCAGGTTATCATTGGAATGGTATCTCTTGCTCGAGTAGGATGCCCTTTATTTGTGAGAAGAAACGTGAGTGATTTTCTTATATTTATGCTAAATAACTAGTATTTTAAAAGGAGTTTCAGTTAATTCAGGATGTTAATTTTATTAAATTAGGAAGATCATTTTTACAAATAATGTCTGATTATGGTGATGATCATTCATTGTCTATGCTTATAAAAATTGTCACTTTTCTACATTGTTTTCGACTGTATTTGAGAATCTTTACTGAAATTCATGTAAATATTTTCCGAATGAAAATTAAATGAATTTTCTTCGAAAGTCTAAATATTCACAGTATTAGGAACTAATTATACTTCAAAGTTAATTATGAATGAAGCATAACAATTTTTCAGTATAAAAATAAATTTATTTCAATTGAAATAGAAAACATTTCATGAACATCGTGATAAAACATTTACTTTTATCTTTACAGAGACAGACTACGTAACTCCAACTCCACCAGGTCCAACGTGTGAGTTTATTTCATTTCACCTAAAGTTATTAAATTTTGAAACCAATTCGTTATTAACATTTTTCGTATGTAAAGAAAATAACAGCTGAATATCGGTAGCTAAATTATTAGAAGTAGAAAAAAATCTACCAATTGAATGTTATTTTTTTACCATTTCCGTAGTCATATCGAGAATATCGGGTACAAGATCTATCTACTATTTAAATTTTAGACCCTATTGTAACTAATTTAACTACTTAACTTCAATCACCTGTAAGTAAAGGATCTATCTACCACTTAAAATACTTACTCATAAATTTTAAATAGAGGTTTTGTATATATTGTTTAAATACCAACCTAGGTCATTAAACCTGCATGATTATTCAACATTGATTCTGTACGAAGCAGTATGTCCAGAAGGCTGGCAGCTGTTCAACAATCATTGCTACTACGTTTATTCTGATGGTGGGTATGGTTACGATGAAGCTACGGACTTCTGTGCTTCTTACTATGGAAGTTCGCTGGCCTCCATTGATAGTGAGGACGAAAATATGTTTCTATTTGGTAAGTAAAAAAGTAAATTTTACCTAAAACTAGATACTGAAACTTATAAAACATAAAATATACAGAAATGAAATTGCAATTCGATATGCAAGTGTAGACATTTTCTTATAGCAGGAGCCTGTGAAATAAAGTTTAATTTATCGAACTGAATGAATTAGCGAGAAATTAATCTCTCTGAATATTTAGTGGTTATTAGTGAAACAATATATATAAAAGGAATGAACGAGATTAATAGGTATAAATAGATAATATATACCTAAGTTTTTGCAAGTCTATTATTATTTTTATTGTTTACCATAAAGAATAAGCTCATGAGCAGTAACGCAGCAACTATTGTCTTATATACCTTCAATTAAGTATCGTTAATTTAATTCTTTCACTTGAATACTATCATATTTTAATCAGATCAAATAGATGGAGGAGATTACAGTATGTGGATTGGCCTCCATAAGAACAGTGGTGAGAATGAAACTTACCAGTGGACAGACGGATCATTATTGGGATACACCAATTGGTATCCTGGAGAACCAAGTTACTCTGGCTCTTCAGAATTTTGCGTGAAGGTAATTTAACATCACAGAATATAAAAAAAATATCCTTTCAATAAGAAAATTATGGTATTATTCTAAATAAAATTGTAAAGAGTAAAAAAAATATATATTTCTCTTAATCTTCAATGGCACCACCATTACATTACCAATAGATGTACCACTTGTTTGATGAAGGGCAGTGGATTGATACAAGTTGCTCAGATAATTACTTCAAATTCGCCTGTAAAACCACGTACAGTGAGTATCTTCGAAAAGAAGTTTGATATTTTCGACACTCTTACCCAGGGTACAGGAACATAAACAACCAGTAGACGACGCAAACATATGACGTCACCACAACAACACATTTCTTGTTTGTGACCGAGCGGCTCATAATTCCTCGTATTTGCATGTTAATATGGAGAAGTTTAAAGTCATTTTATAAGGGTTTCGTGCAAAAGAAAAGCGAAAAAGGCGATTGAACCTCAAAGTTGAATATATAGATACAATTCAGGTCTGTTTATATTGTTCATTTCTTTAACTTATCTTTAAAAAATAGGGTCTAGAACATATGCTGCCTAGGAGCCTAAACTAGTGCTAGTTAACTGCTAAATTGTAGTTCCTATGAATAACAATCAAGGGAAAAATAATGGAAATATAATTTAACCAATGCCTAGTTAGTAATTGATAAGAAAAAAATTGAATTTAGAAGGACTAAGTTTAAGTAGGTATTCCCATGTTTCAAAGTGTGGTCAGAGTCGCTATTTCCAGTCATCCGGTGGTTACGTCAAACTAGATTCGATCAGCTGATTATCGTACCAGATATGTTACTCTTACCTGTGGTAGCCGAATAGCCGAGACCTAGAATTCCTCTTTTGCGAGGCCTTCTTCCAATCGTGTCCATTTAAATACCTAATTGTGAATAAGATCAACTTTTGAGTACCTAAATAATAACTTCTATTGCTTTATAATTTATATTTTATAAATCATAGAGCATTTATAATATTTTGTACCTGTTTCAGAAGTGCGATTGTGGTAAATAGGAGACTTCAAAATGCTATCGATTTTTTTTTTTAAATTAGGATATTTTATATGGTGACCGGACGTTTCGTGCCCGGAAGTTTCGTACCCGGACGTTTCGTTACTAGAACGTTTCGTTACCAGGACGATTCGTTACCAGTTTATTTTTTTTATGAAATGGAAACGATTTTTTATAAGACAATTTTATTTTAGACTACAATTTTATATCAATCCCATGCATTATAAATTTTTACTACTTTAAAAATAATGTCTACTTTAGTACTTTTCAAACATATTTTTTATTCATTTAGTTATACATTGATTTTAATCATATGTATTAAAATTAATAAAATTACTTAATTTCTTTGATTAGAAAAGCTGGAAGTGAAAATATCATGGATACCAATCGATATAGAAGTTAAATAACAATAATTCTATTTTTTTTTTGTCCTCTTAGATTGTTTTTTTTTTTGTCAAAATGTGGTTCAGTCCGAGAACCCGGAGCTTACCTACATTGGAAAAATCATTTGTTTTTCATATTCTGGAAAATGTTTTAACGTTAGTGTAAAATTCCAATTACCAGATGTTACAAGTAAACGAATGAAAATAACTTAATGAGAAGAAACATAACCTTCCGCAATTTTGCGAAAGTAATAATTATTTTCGATCATATAAGAAAAGACTACATAATTTAACATTTCAACTCTTCATTCTTATTCTTATATACTATTTACTGTTATGTTCGAAAACTTCCAGTAATTGGTTCACATAGGGAAAAATATTTAATACATATTTATAATTTATGTGATTGGTATATTTTTCAGTCTATAACTCATTTCGAATTTAAAAATCGTTAGTAGCGATTTGGAACGAAAAATCTGGCAACGAATCGTCCTAGTAACGAAACGTCCAAATAACGAAACGTCCGGGTACGAAACGTCCTAGCACCATTTTATATATTCTCTTCAGAAACTTGTCCAGAAAATTGGGAGTTATGGAACGCCAAATGTTACCACATCAGCGAAGAAACTCAAACTTGGGACATCAGTGAAGAGAAATGCAAAGAGGTGGAAGGAGAAGCAACTTTAGTCAGTTGGCACTCACAGGAAGAGGTCTCCTATGTAATGAGTAAGAATATATAGGATTAGGTATTATTTGGTAATCCTTCTACACAATGTAATACTGAATACATTCCTGATACCTTACCAGAAATTATGTTCTGATACGAAAATTTATGAGGTTTTCGTGTTATAGATATGATTGATTCGTCTATCTCTAACACTTGGATTGGTCTTCATCAAAATCAAAGCAGTCTGGAGTGGGAGTGGACAGATGGAACAGATCTTGACTACCCGAATTGGAATACAGGACAACCTCAAAATAACTCAGAATTTTGTGGAGCAGCTAATGCTGATGGTACCGTGAATGATTATCCTTGTGATGACTCTTACAATTATGCATGTGAATTCTATCCAAGTGAGTATAACAAATCAGGTCTAGCCAATATGAGTATATGACGGGACTTATATTGTTAGATTGGAATAAGTATTTATTAGCACCATAATGAAAATCTAACTATATCATTATTGAATGTAACCAAATGATGAATTTTTATGTGTAACATCACAAACATAATTCAATCAATTATAACATAAAATACTCACTGATAGATATTTGATTAATATTATCTTCATTAATCTTAAACAGCTCACACAATAGGCTGTGAAGACGATTGGCAATATTACGATGGATTGTGTTACTATTTCTCTGGTACTGGACATGATTCCCATTCTTCGTATCATGATGAAGCAGTGACAGAATGTGAAGATATGGACGCTGTCTTAGCATCTATTCACTCAAGAGAACTAAATTCGTTCCTCGGGAGTCTTCTGCATGAGAGTTGTGAGTCAATTCTATTTTGCAAAAGGTTCTCTATTGTTTATTTATGTTCATAATTTATATTTAAAATAAAAATTTCATAAACGCGTAAACAAGCGAGAAATAATTCTCCTGGTTAGTATTTCTCCTTATTTTAAATAATTTTCATTTATTGAACAGTGAAAACAACCTAAACTAAAGCATTTCAATTTTCCAGCGAGTTCATTATTACAGGCTTGGATTGGTCTTGAAGAAACCGATAAATCTGGAGAACTGAAATGGTTGAACGAAGATAAAATAGTTTATACCAATTTTGGACTCTATACGCGTAAGCATTTCAATATTGGCAATAAATGTTATTATTTTATTCTCTTATGATTTACATTTTATATTCGATATATTCAGCTACGACATACCAGTGTTTCGTAATGATGGATCCAAATGAAGATGGCTCTTATCAATGGAAAGAAAAAAGTTGTGACGGTTTCACAGCCTTCATGTTTTGTCAAAAACCACAAACTGTGACGTCATTGTTACCTCCTGAAAATGGTTGCCTCCTGGTATGTAATTGTGTCCTAAGCGTGAACGGACAAAATGCCTACGGAGAAAATGCCTAAGGGACAAAATGCAATAAGGACAAAATACCTAACGGACAAAAGGCCTAAAATGCATTGTACAGGTATAGCACGTACACCGGACGGTATATGTAGCGGAAAAAGTGTCCGCTGTACCGAGCAAACGACGCTATGTGCGACTGTGGTTTTACTTCAGTTGGGGATTTAAACTTTGCAAATTTTCTTTAACATCATTTCAAGGAAACGCTAATGAAGGTACACGATCTCAGATTATTATTGAATGAAAATTTTAATTGAAATCTTATAATATTTATATAACTTACTCATATAAATATACGAAATAATAAGGTAATTATAACTGTCAATATTCTATAATATAGTGACACCTCTTTTTAATTTCTATGGAACTTTTCTAATCTAAGAAAATGTGGCGGAAAAAAAGCAACAAAATTAAAATACTGAAAATCTGAAAAACTATGCATATAAAATGTTGATTGTAATCCCTCTGAATATAATAAATAATTGACTAGATACTTGGTAGACGGATAAAATATTTGTTAAACCACATAATTTAAAGAAATGCAGCAAGCAAGCTGCATATCCGGTATAACGGACAATTTTTGTTCTTTGTAGTTGGTTTCCGGTTAAAGATCATCCGCTGTACAAGCTTTACCTGTATACTTATTTCCTATATGGGTTTCCTCACTTTTTAGATTTCTAATATGTGAGACCAAGTGAAAACAAAGAGTTTTCTTTCTATGAGAGTGTAATAAATTACTATCACATTGAATATGAACATTTGTAACTCACCGTGATTAGTGTAAGCACTGTATTATTTGACTGAGTTTGTTATTTTTCACTAAAGTGTTTATTTTAATAAACAATTCTCTTGAATATATCAATCTTCCTCTATTTTGACTTTTTTAATTAGATTCATCCATAATCATCTCATTCTATTTTGATTTGAAAATAGCGTTTATTAATTGGAGAGGTATAATCATCTTCTTCTATTTGAGTTTTTTTTAAATACTTTTAATTTTATTAAATAGCTATAATCATCTTTAATCTATAGTGATGTTTATAGTTGCTTTTGAAATTCTGGATCAAGTTAGGGAATTTCAATGTTTTTATAAATTAGTGCTGACATGGAATTAACTACCCATGGTTATATAGAAACCTGCAGATATTTGTATCATTTAACAACCTTAGGTATTAGATGTACCGTTGGAAAAAAATACTACAGTATCCTTTATGAATTGTAACTGAGACGATAGAAGTATACATTATATACCTGGGTTTTTCATTAAAAAAATTGTTTGATATTATTCAAGGTTCATTACAAAATAATGTATGCTGTTCTTTATTCTCCAATAATCATTTCATTACAGATATCAACTCAATATTTTATTCGGACCTCTTATTTAAATATGGAGTTTATTCTTTTATTCTCTTTCCAACATTCTTTTACGTCATTGTTCTACTATTTGTATATTATATATTCATACATTTTGTACATTAGTCATTTTGTCCGATAGGCATTTTGTCCATTGGGAATTTTGTACGTTAGGTATTTTGTCTGGAGGCATTTTGTCTGTAGACATTTTGTCCGTAGGCATTTTATCCTAGAACCGACCTAAGTTAAGTCAAATATACCTGTATATATATAGGATAAAGAAATAGGTCTATCGTCCAATATATCCTCCAATCACTGAGAAATGAATTTGACGGTTTAAGTGGCAAATCATTGATTTGCCCTAACTCGTTTCCTCTTCCAATTGATACGAGAAATGAAATTGATACTCTGGTAGTATACCTAGTTTAAAATTGCAGATAATTGGAGTTTCTCTCCACTTCCTAGGACACTGACCTCACTCACGGGACATCTTGCTACACACCTGTCACTACATTCATGCAGTATGAAGATGCCCTTGCAAACTGCTCTTCTCTCGTAGATGGCAGTCATCTTGTTACGATGATGAATGCGTGAGCGAGTTTTTGATAGCTGAAATAATGACAATTTTTTTTAAAGAGAATGCTGCAGAACAGGTTTTTAAACAACTTTGTATTTACTGTTTTTTTTTTTCTTCGTATGAAATTGTTACCGTTCACTTTGTACTTTATACTGATTGAAAATGAAAATTTGATTCATAAGCTAAATATAGAATTTATATAGAAGCAGAAAAAAATACAAAATCTGGAGAGATCAACAATTTGAAATAAGAGCATTATTCGGGAATATTATTTACAACTTTTAAATGTAGTCCAAAGACTGAATAGTATTCTATTTATGAGTGCTACTTTCAGTTTATTTTAATATATGCAACTGTTTAATTTTAATAATATTGATTATCAAATATTCAGACATGAGAGCGCTTACCTCTCTGCTTATTACGAAACTCTTGGTGTCATGTCTTGGATTGGATTGAAGGAGTCTTTTACAGACGAAGGAGCTGCTGAATTCAAATGGATTGACGGAACACCTTTCACGTTTGACGCATGGGGGGAATACGAACCAGGTCAGTACTTTAGTTGATTTACTTATGCTTTGTTATTCGAATCAACTGTTAAGTTAACAATGATGAAAAGGAAGTTTGAAAACTTTCCGACGTTTCAAGTTGAACTTTCCAGATTTTTTTTTTTCCTCAGTAGAAATTTTTAAATATGTTTTACGTTACAGTTTCAGATAAAGGATTGTGTGTTGCTGCATCGGGAGAACCTGAGAAAGCTGGTCTTTGGTATGTCAGCAGCTGCAATGACAACAACTTTCCATTTTTCTGTGAGTTCATATTCATTGAGATATCATGACACTGTGAACATATTTAAATCTCATATTCTGATGTTACGTGTAAGTTAGAATGCCTTGAAATTATAAGATATTTATAAAATATTAATTAATTTATCTATATCCCTTGTAGGCGAATATCCAAGAACTGGATTCACTACTGCGGCCTATCCCCCAACTACTGAAGGTCCTGATTACTGTGCAGCAGGATGGTCACATTATTCTATAACAAAATCGTGTTACAAGGTATATGAAAAGAGAATTTATAAAGTGACAATTCAATTTTTTTAAATTAACTTGATACATTCTTTCATAAATACTAAAACTTATTTACCTATATGAGCTCAGCTGAAGACGAATGAAGGACTTACTCAGGCTCTAGCAGAGGAAGATTGTTCTCAGTACTATTACGGTCATCTCGTCAGTATAACAGATGAACTGGAAGAGCATTTTATCTTGGGGTAAGTGTTATCGATTTAATTGAAATAAATATTATTTTTGTGTAATTCTCACAAAATAAATAGAAAATTTTCTATTGATATTCAGAATGAATGATGTGAAACAACTTAACTCCACTTATTTCTGGACTGGCTTAGTGCTGGGGGAAAATGGTAAGAGTATCATTTCCAATGAAATGGATTATAACTATAATTTTGTCCCAATTAACTTTCTATGACTGTCAATTCTCCAGGTTACCAATGGCTTGATTATTCGGCAGTTGGATATCTGAATTGGGCACCAAACCAGCCAGATAATCAAAACTATAGAGAAGATTGCGTCTTTGCTAATAAAGATAATTTACAAATATCAGATGCCTACTGTGACGGAATATACCCTTATATGTGCAAAGCAAATGAAGGTCTGGATGTTAATTCTAGACTAAATGATATGGTAGTTAAGCTATAACTAATTACTTTTTCTTAAATCTTGCAGGGATGTCTGAAGTAACGTACCCCAGTGTTACCAAAACACCTGATGTTCCGTGCTCAGTAGATTCACTGGCTTCTGATGGCTGGTTGGAGCACAATGACAATTGTTACAGAGTTTACGCCCAAGAAGATATAAGTGCGATGTCTTGGAGCTCTGCAAGTAATTTCTGTCGTAGTAAGGGTTCAGAATTGGCATCCGTATTGGATAACAGCGAGAACAGCTTCATTCTATCAAAGGTATAATATATTTTGATGAAAGATCTAAATATAAAACATATTTATACAATATAAATAAGAAAAACCTAAATATACATATCATTTATCTTCAATACATACATACAGATACTACCTAATTTTATTATAATTGTGTATCTATGTATTTCAGATTTACTCCTATTCAGATGATATGTTTTGGCTTGGAGCATCAGCAGATCTCGACAGACAGTTCACCTGGTCTGATGGCTCCCCTTTCGTTTTCATAAACTGGAGAAACGGAGAACCTAATAACTATAACGGTATTATTTCAAATTTATTTGGTATTCATGATTAATGTTAAGTATTTAGATTGCCATAAGAACAGGAGGCGTACCACACTGCCAACACCACTTTAGTATGACTGTGGTACTAGATTATCTGTATTACGTGCCTTGCAAGATACGTGTCTTGGGTATTGCTCTCTCCCTTCTTGTTCAACCTAGTTTTTCAGTATATAACAGTGGCGACAAAACGTGAATAAATTAAGAGTGTTTTTCTTCCTACCTAGGGATAATATTTCTAGTCAAGTATTCAATGACAATTCTTCAGAATAAGTGATATTATTTTAATTTAATGCTACAAACAGTTGCGTTCTTACGATACCCACCCAGTTATGTGGTTACAGAGAGAGTGAATACTTAGACTAAAACGTTTCATGGGCAGCCGTATCTACTGTGTCATTTCAATTTCTTGTAATCCATATATTAACGTAATGGCTTTGTCTTTTTCATATCCAGAATTCAAGCTAGACTTTGAGACAGTGTCAGAATTCATTAAACGATTTGAAGTTCAAATGTCCATTTACTTGCATAAAGTTCGCAACGACGATATTTAATACCAGCTGGTCTTCTATAACGTGCTATTCCCGTATCCATGAATACAGATCTACAAAGAAGATTAGCTTCAATAAAAACTACACTCAGCATTGTGATGATATTAACAGCAACTTAATAGACAGTTACTGTAATCGGAGCAGTCTGTAATCGAAGCATCGGTTCAATTTCTTTCGTGCAAACAGAGGGAAGGCGAATCAATTGACGATTTCTGCAAATAAATAAAGTTCCTTGCAACACAATGCGGTTTTGATCAAATAATAATCTTGGAGAGACTTCTCAAAGAGATTTTTTTGTAGCAGGCATAGCATCATCTCCCATTATTTTTGTATCTAAAGTAAAACAGTCAGCAGATTCATTAACTTTCTATATGAAGTAGTTAACAAGGCAAAACTCGTTCATTAGATTCGTCAAGATTCAGCTATTATACAACAAACGGATATTGAACAGAATTCAACAACCGGATATCTGAACAGAATATAAAGGTAAACAAAAATTCTTCTATATGTATTCCTGACAAGTACGTATGTGCATGGTGTGAGGCAAGAGCACGACATTTCGTCGACAAATATTTCGTTGCTATGAAAATTCGGTACAACAAGTGTCAAAAAATATCACACATTTCTTCCTTGAGCCATTCTTCAAAAGTTACTCCACAGATCATTGAATAAAGAAGATGGTCCACTACTGCTACGTCGACGCAAGTGGCCAAATAATTATTTAAGTCAGAGTGTATCAGCCAATTAGAGAGAGCCGTAACGTTACAAACGTACGAACAAACTGGCAAATGCATATATATGTATGTATATAACAGTAAGAGCTACATTTTCAAACAGATATGGAAATTTTAATTTTCAGGAAAAATGGTTATTTAAAGTTGTATATTTTAACTATATTTATTATAAAACAGAAAAAAAAAGAATCGGAGTCGGAAAAAAACTGTATCGAGCAAACTGAATAATACACTGAATAGTGTCTTATTAACTGTTCAGTCTCAACGCCATTGTGCAATGTGCATGCCTTTACCCAGAGAAAAAACAACGTTAGATGTATTGGTACAATTGAAAAATGAACTTTTTTAGCACTTTGCCCATTTCTCACTAGTTAGTTAAATTAGATGAAAGATAAGAAATAAATTTAATTTAGTCACAGAAAATAGCGTACGCCAACCGCTCATGATATTGCATTAGAAATAAACCGACGCTTCATATTTGTACAGAACACACGTACAAAACATGTACAGAACAGAAATAATTATAATATTTATAAATGTATAATTTTATTATCAGTTTAATATCATAAATACATCTTTTGATTTTGAATAGCAAATTTAAATTCAATATTATTCTCTTTATGTCGTTCTTGAATAATTAAAAATAAATAATATATCAATCATAGGCAACTGCAAGGATACGTCACGTTACGCGTTTCTCCGATGCCAAGTGTCGTTAGAAAATTGAAAATACTGTTATTGGACATCTTCTATATTCAATGATCTATGGTTACTCCAAATACATAGAATATGGTCCAAGATATTAACAATGACGTAGCTGCATTGCATCATATTTCTTTTAGCCTCAATGTAGCCACAGTATAAAGATTAGGGGAGTAGCCCAGTTGTGTGTTATTATTTTTCAAGTTGATGGTGCGTGACGTCAGCAATCTTGAACCAATCAGCGACTCCCAGAGTCATGTGATTGTGAAAAGTATAGACAAACCAATATGATATTTAGAAACAAACAATGTCGAACGCGCATGATAGGAAGGCAAGGAAGTTTATTAAATGTTTAAAGATAATAAGAAAACAGCAGAAAATAGTTTTGATGACGCCTCCCGATTTACATATATTTTATGACCGCTATTTCAAAAGTATCGGACTACTGTAACCAATTCACCAAAATTTTGACTACCTTCAAAACTAAGTTGGGGTCTCTCCTCAACTTTGATTTGTCACTTTTATTAGTTCTGTTATTAGGGTTGCGACAATATGTGTTTAAAATCATAGATCCTGAAAATATAGTAGTGATTGAATTTTCGTATGATATTCTTAAGATCTATGATTTAAAACTCATATTGTCACAACCCTAGTAGTTATCTTATCAAATTTTTTGAATTATACTTTCATAAAGTTGTAAATACATTTAACATGTTTATTTAGTTAATATACAAAAACTACATAGTAAAATAAGTAAACAGTAGTAAATTTTCCCGCTCATTACGTCACGCACCACCGGTCTCTTCTGCAACGCTATTAGTCATTTTGAAAAAGATGTCTTCCATATGAGATTGGTCTACTCCCCTATACTTTATTTATACTGTGATGTAGCTTAGAAGAGTTCCCGCCAAACAGTAGCTCCGCCTACTAATGCGATGCGAGATCCAATTAGCGCACAGGGAAACTTCGTTCTCGTTCTTCCGTGGTGCTGAATCCAATGAGCGTGCAGGGAGACCAGCACTCTCCTATTACATCACAGCGAACAACTACTGACTGCTGTTTTTTTTTATAATTACTAAGTCATAATTATGAAAATACTACTAATTTTCTTATATCTTTGTCCTTTTGAAAATTGAACTGAATATTTTTAGGAATAATGATTATTGATAATTGAGCATTTACAGTTCAATAATGACATAAATATTTCTTCAACAGATCAAGAATCGTGCATAATTACCTATAGTCACGACCAAGCTCTATGGAATGATGTTAACTGTGGACGTTTGCTAGGATTTATTTGCAAAAGACCGGTTTCGAACACTGTCCCTCCTCGTCAAACAACTGCATCTTCCACTGGTCACTGTGGAGAAGGATGGATTCACGCGGGTAAAACTATTAAAATATACCTTAAATCTTGATATATTTTCTTCTCTGTGCTAACTCTGTTTAAATATCAGGTGATAAATGCATTCAAATAAACACTGAACAGAAAACGTTTGATGAAGCAAGAACAAAGTGTAAGTCTTCTGGCGTCAATGCGGATTTAGTGAGCATTCACGGACCAGAGATGCAAGGTAACATAACATATTGAAGTTATGAAGATATTACTTCTATGTAACATGTTTTAAAATATTATTATTTTTCAGCTGCAGTATCCGCTGCTCTGGCAATTCATGATTCAAATGCCTGGATAGGATTGAGATGGAACGACAAGTTTTACTGGGTGGATGAGTCAGAAGTTCAGTATACGAATTGGGGAACTGGCGAACCTAATGGTCAGGACGAAGTGAGTATTCCTCTGACGAAAATATTAACCAGCAGATTTATTGTCACCAACCCATTTAAATTTGATTGGTTCTTTATTACAACCGATTAGGAACAAAACTGTGGATTGATGTTGCACCACGATGGTTCATGGGATGACTTCGAATGTTACAGTAATAGTAGTTCTGTGTGCATGCAAAATATTGGTGAGTGGATCATTGAAACAAGACTTTTCAACAATAGTTATGGTATTTATATCAGCAAATGAATCCTTCACTGACATTATCAGATCCAAGTGTGTCCTCTCATCGTCCTCCTACTTGTACTACTCCTAACTTCGAAACATACACCAATTACTCTGGAGATTGCTACTTTGTGGTCAATGACCCTAAAACTTGGCAGGTTGGAGAGAGAGAGGGAGAGTGAAATATGAAGTAAGAGATTATTTTAATCATCAACTGAATAGTATATATTATTGAAAATTGTACTTTATTTTAAGGAGGCAAAGGAATACTGCGAATCAATTGGATCGAATCTTGTTTCAATCGAAGGAATCATTGATAACAACTTCGTTTACGCGTATGCTGTTGATTCATACTTGACAGATGTTTGGACTGGACTTAATTCTTTGCAGGTTGAAAAATAAGTAATTTTTTCTGTTGAATTATGATTGAACGTAAATAAGTTTTCTTATAATTCTTGTATTTAATTTTATATTGCAGAACAAAGAGCAATACACATGGGTTAACAGTTTTCCAGTTCTTTATACAAACTGGGGTGACAACCAACCTAATGTAAACAACACAGACGGACGATGCGTTGAACTCAAAACTGGAAAAGATGGCACTTGGTTCAACAGTGACTGCAATCAGAAAAAATCCTCCATGTGCAAGCATTATGAAGGTAAAATTAGAAATGAGTATTATTAATGATTCTTAAAACAAGTTTTCCCTTCAATTTTTAATTTGTTTTATTTAAGGGTTTCGTCTCACATTTCATAATTGTTTTTATTTGTGGACCTTATATGTAACTTTTGAAAATAAACCCATTTTGTTCGTGTGAATTTTTTTAGGCATTAGTTTTTAAGAAAATGAAGATTTTATAAAATAAATAGTAAATTTTAAAAGAATCTATATATATACTAGATCAAAAATTAAGACAGTTATATAATCCTAGTAACATCGAACTGTCATATAGAAAATATTTCTATAATCGAAAATATTGTACAAATACATCTCATCTATATACCATTATTTCCTTTAACTATGAAAACCAACTATTATCAATCTTTTTTCTTCGCAGGACAACTTCCATCCGCTAGTCCAGCAGTCGATGGATCTTGTCCTGACAGTAATTGGCTCAACTTTGGATATGGATACTGTTACATCATAGAAACAAAAGTGAAGAAGTCCTGGAATGATGCCAATCTCGCGTAAATAAAAAATAATTTATCATACTTTTTTATTTAAAAAAAATGAGTTACTTTTTTAACTAGATCTTTTTGTTTAGTTGTATTCAAGCTGGAGGGTATTTGGTTTCAATTCATTCTGAAGAAGAGATGAATTTGCTGAAGAAAGCGACAGAATCTTATGCCTACAGCCTGTGGTCTGGACTTGTTCAAAGAATGACTGGTAAATACCGATGATGTAAACTGCTTATTATATATATTCCATTCATTATTTTATCTTATAAGAGCATATCATTGTGCTATTAAATTTGATGCATCTTCCATGAGATTACGGATGGAGTGATGGAACGGCGATAGATTTCTTCTATTGGGCTGATAGTGAACCAAATGGACAAGCTGAAGAATGTGTGGAAATGTACCCAGACTCCAGGAAATGGAACGATAACGAATGCTCTGCTAAATATGGATATGTTTGCAAAGCTGCTACTGGTGAATTTGTTGTAACAATTTATATTTCCTACCAGATTTATTACTCATTTTAAGTGGTGAGGCATATTAATATCACATGGAAGAGCAGGACTTCCAACAAAATTGAATCTCACGAAATTATATATTCATGATATTAAATTGGATGGAGATTGCTTGTTGAATTATATTACATTGGGCAGGCAAGTACTAATCTAATTAATTTTACAGTTGGTGGAAATCAAGGACAGCTCACGACTCAAAGTTCAAATAACCCATCAAATCCCGGTGAATTGAGAAAGAATTAGTTAATGAAATTTTGCAGAAAGAATGTAATAATTTAGAAAGTTAGGAATGTCTGTCAATATCAATGGAATAACCTTTCTATATCTGTCTTCAGATGACGGATCTACATTTGGTCTAGGCGGAGGTGCTATTGCAGCTATCGTTATAGTTTGTCTGGTGATCATCTCTGCTGTGGGATTCCTCGGCTACTCTAACAGAGAAAAAATTGAGAACCAATTTGATAATTTGAAATCTAAAATTTCGCAACCGAAAACTCAGTCTACATCGTCTGCTGGATATGATAATGACTCATTCCCTAAAGGTTAGATAAATTAATTGATTGAATAAAATTCAAATAGTCTAATAAGGCTTGGATTATAAGGAATATTGTATTTATAAATATTTTCTGGTTTTCCTACTTGTAAACCAAAAAAATTGTGACATACTATTTTTGAAATATTTATGAACTATTATGAGTTGATCTATTGACCTGTATTACCAACCGGCAACCACTTACTGGTATTGAACTCAAAGAACTTGCTAATACTCTTCAGTAACTTACAAAAGCGCTGGAATAGCAATTAGTTCTTTCCAGTGTTTGGATATGCTTTAGTAACCAGTAAAGCTATACAGTAAGTTAGTAACTAGTTCTGCCTTTCAGTGACTAGAATAATGTCTCATAGTTATCAGTAATATGAAATGGTAACTAGTAATAATTTCATGTACCTAATAGTTCCTTCTAGTAACTAGGAATGCATCTAATGACGAGTAGTACCTTCTATAATTTGTAGTACCTTCTATAACTAGTAATACCTTCTATAATTTGCATTACCTTTAAGTAACAAATACTTTCTGTTATTTCAGAAGATCCAGGGGAGTCTCAGAGTGTTTTAGACATCGAAGGCAATGATTTCTCCAATAAAGGAAGCAAGCTATAGTTAAAAAAAACATTTTTATTGTTTGTTTATATATTCACAAACTTTTATTTTCAATCATTAAATGTACTTAATTGTAAAAGTTAATAAATAACAAATATACAATTTTCATTCTACATAATTAATTTTTTGATATATGTTCATAATTTAAATTATTTTTGTGATTGCAAAATTAACATAGATATCAGGTATCAAATGAAATGATGTGGTTTATAATATATATTTATATGTACAAAGACTTCCATTTATTCCTCACAGAGAATTGTTTGAGTTCATTTCTATTTTGGCAAAAATTATTGCGAGATAAAAAATTCTTTAGGCTTAACCCTATTCTTAACGTTACTTTCAGGTACTGTAGATTCACGGTTGAGCAGACCCACTTTCATTGATTCTCTTATATTTTGAAAAAAATTCGAACAATTCGTTTAAAAATCGCTAGAGCCATAGCCTTAATACATTGAGGCAATGTGTAAAAAAATTCTTGCAGTTACATCAAGTGATTTTTTGATAAAAACTATTATGTAAAGAGTATTGTTATTACATTCAAATAAGCCATTCACGCACACTCACCCAGCTGGCTGATTACACCTCCCCTCTCCCCCCAGTTAGCACGCTAAGAAACACACACGCGCAGACTGCGGAGAGATTTAATGATGTGAAATGCTGAAGGTATTCAAGGCATGCATGTGTAGTATTGTTTACTGATACAGAGTCTGGACATGATGAGATGTTGTTTCTTGATGAAATAGTTATTATTCACTGCCACATATTATGGGTAATTCTTTTACTGATGTATAAATTGAATTAAATTATTTACCCAACAGTGATCTACAGAACAGAATTAGTGACAATTGAATGGGAAAAAGAATAAATGGGGAATATCCTCATTTGATATAATATTTGTTTGGTCAAACTTGCATTACGGTAATCTTCGAGCAAACAGTAGACGATCAATCTGAGACTCAGTCAACCCGCGCGGCCGAGACATGTTGCACACAACCACACGGCACAAAGAATCGATAGGCAAGTTGCACTACACACAGTAGACAGATGCAAGCCAATGCAACCGACACGGTGGGCTAGGCTAACTGGCTGACAGTGAGTGCCAAACAAGAAAAACAGTGTGAATATGGAAATTCATTTTACATTTTGTGTTATTATTCACGATTGGAATTTCACAAATAAATGATTCTATATCCAATAGAGAGAAGACACTTTCATGTCAATAGTCATATAAATGAAAAAATAATTGAACAATCTTGAAAGAAGTTACATACATAGAAATTTAAAAATATATTATTATTTAGAAAAAAACTTATTTCCTCAGTTCTATAATTTCTTAATTCATGTTTTTTTATGATATAAATTATTATGATGAATAATTTAAGGTGGTTTTGAAAATTGAAACGTACGTATTTTTAATTGACCGGATAGCAGAAAGTTCATTCACTTATCCCGCGCCTGCTCGGCAGCAGCTCAAAATTATCAGGGAACTCTTGGTTACTTTAAAGTTCGCTGAATGTTCATTATTCACGCTAAGCAAATTTATTTCAGAGGTTTTTATATACTAAGACTTTCTCTTCTTGCTCTTAATTGGTACTGATAATATTTATCTAAACTCAAACTTTATCCAGGAACGTGGTTTTTAATCCGAAGATTTTCACATATAATGCCATATTTCATGTAAATATAACACATAGAATATTTTAAAGTATAATTTTATAGGAATAGCTACATGAATTTAAAGATATGTTTGTTTTTATGTACGATAATATATCACATATTACAACCATTTTATTAGAAAAAATTGATGGGCATCACGTATGAATTTGCTAGCTATACACATAGTAACATACTGAAATATAATAATTATTCAATTATTAATATTATTAATTAACACATATAAAACTATCACAGATGTTACAAACTAACTACAACATAAAAAAAATATTCAATTCAAACCTCTCCTGTCATATTGTATGGGACACTCTGCGTGTGCAAGGGACGATGAAATTTGTTTTGTTTACTAGCCCCATAACTTAAATTCATACATCATCAGATACAACTTCTGGAGACAAACAAAGAGGTATATGGCGAAAAACACACAAAAAAACAAAAACACAAAATCACCATAGAAGTAAGGGTTTAATTTACAAAAAAAAATATGTTGTATAAATACATAAATAAACTTCATCTGAAATTAGTATTGAAAAATAAACGTTTGAAATCGTCAGTTGATATTTCGATATGAATTTAAAAACAGGTTATTTTAATCGTATTGCCATGTAATTCTTACGATTTACAAATTTGTGCTATTATAAGATTGCTCAGTTCTTATCAGAATCCTAAAATCTAGGTCGGCACTAGTATATTTGGAAGAAGTGGATAAAGTGCCACTACTTTTAGCGTACGCTACAACCGTCGTTTTTTTTATGTGCGTGGAGGCAATGCAAAAGAGGCTTCAACTTTATGTGTAAGTTAATGTAGCGGCAGCGCCACTCCTTTTTTCAGATGCGCTAGAGGTTTTCTCTGCTACAGCACTGCCGCTTCTTTTAAAAAGAATCTAGACAAGTTGAAACGAGTGCGCGACCACAGCTTTAGCTCATCAGTTAAAAGTTATATTCAGATAGATCCACGCAGTGCGTCCGACTGATATTCAAATAATGATACACAGTATGACCAACTGATGGTAAGAAAATTCTACGCACTGCAACCATCTAAATATTAGTTATACGATAGTTTGTGTGTAAATATAAATCACTTAATACTGCATAGTAATGAGTGGTTTGTAAGTGAAAGTGGTGGAAAGTGAAAATGGGAGAATTGTTGGAAGGGAAGTGTAGGTAGTTGGGGGAAGTGAAGGTAAGATGTGGAGCTAAAAATATAACTTAGTTTAAGTAAGAAGTTGTATGGTGATTATATTTAATTCCAATATTATATATTATTATATATTATTATATTATATTATATTCCAATATTCAATGGATGAAATGAACTGTAGCCACTTGAATAATTTATTGCATTGAATTTACTCTCCATAATTAAACTATTTAACTGACTGACAAGTGAATACCTTTATGGATTTCCCAATTCCGTGGAATTTATTCGGGGTCCAGCTAGTTTGATATTAAAACTTAGATAAATATTCGATGCTCAGTGATAGGCAATTTGGATTCAAATCAGGAAAATTTACAACTCATGCTATATTGAACTACCTTAATTATATGTACCCAAATCTTGACTCTAATAATTGTTCTTTCTGTATTTTTAGACTTTTCTGAGGTTTTTGACTGTTTAAATCACTCAATATTATTATCAAAGTTGTATCATTATGGTTTTAGAGGTTTAAGCTACGACTGGTTCAAATTTTATATCACAGGACGTGAATAGTACGTTTCTCTGGGCAATACTTTATCTAGTAATTTGATGGTGTCACTGGAGTACCCCAGGGAAGCATCCTCGGTCCCTTGCTTTTTCCCCTAATTCTTCAAATAAATTCAACTTTACTCTGTTTGCAGATGATAGCACATTGTCACTAAAGTTGCACCATAACATTGATCATTATATATCGTCCATGGTAAATTCTGAATTATTGAAAATAAATAACTGGCTTTTAGTCAATAAGATAAAAATTAATGTGGAAAAAATAACTAAATATTTATTAGTTTATTATAGAGGTAAAGTTGATGTAGGAATGATAAAGTTTGGACACCATGAAATATGTCGTACAAGTGTTATCAAATTTCTTGGTGTAATGTTTGATGGAAATTTAAAATTTGACCTCAAAAATGTCAGGTTCTTTGAATGTACTAAATAAAGTAAGTTACCATGTCCCAGAAAATATTGAGCTCTATTTATCACTGATTATATTTAATATATGCAGTGGAACTTTGGGGAGGAGCATCTGCATGCTACACTAGAAGAGCTTTGAAATTGCAAAAGGCGGCAGTGAGATCAATTTAAAATTTTCCTCATTATGCACACACCTCTTGTCACTTCAAGCAGCTTGACATTCTAAAGTTGCCTGAATTATATTAATGTCCAATTCTATTGATGATATTTTCAGCTTTAAATTTTGTTTTTGAATTCTGACGTCTTATGTGATTTGTTGCGTAATTCCTCGTACCACTCACACTCAACCAGACACTGTGATGATTTGGTAATTCCATATTGTCATTCATCAAAGACTCAAATGAGTACAGTAAATCTCCTGAGTTATGAAGTTCTTCGTTATGAAGCACTCAAGTAATGAAAGACCTGAGTTACGAAGTATTTTCTATGTTTCAATTAAGGAAAACGATATACCTCAAAAACCCTAGTTTTCTCCAAGATTTTAATCATAGAAAACTGTAAGTGTCCCTGAGTTATGAAGTAGCTAATACTTCATAAATCAGAAGTTTCACTGTATTTAATTTGTGGGTGCCAAACTTTGGAATGCTCTTCCTGCAAATTTTAAAAATTTATAACTTCCTTGTCCATAATCAAAGATAGAGTTCGCCTTGAAAATTTTAGAAAATATTCAGGTTTGATTTACTTGATAGCGTAGAAGCGGCCATTTAATTTCGTGGTTTACTATTCTCCATTAGGACAATAATCAATTTGTTTAATTTCCAGCTTGTGTTTATAGTCAAATATATCATTAACTTCTTCATATGATGAAATAGACTTCATTAATTAGCATCAAATTAAATATCATACCAAAAACAATTTTTATAAAAACACACATAGATTAAATTAGGTGTACTATAATAATATAATGAATCAAACAAAGTTTCAAGAACATAAAACAAAGTTTCAAGAACATAATTAATCCTACATTAATATTGTTATAATAATTCAATTAATCAATAATCTACCTATGAAGGAGTTAACTTACAACATGGGTCAACTTTGGAGGTAGAGGGTAGCTTAACCTTAGAAAGATATAGTGTCTTACAATATTATTATTACTATAATATATACAAAGCATAATCAATGATAAATTAATCATATTATTCAGTTATGCTCAATTATACTCGTGGTCCCATTTCAAATTGAACGTCGTTTGGAAGAATTGTCAGGTTATGGCTATATTTCTATAGCCCGATACTTAAGGTTCATCTACTAGACCTGAAAAAGAATAAAGAAATACATTTAAACTATAATGAAATAAAAAAACGAACTGTAATTTCATATTGTAAGAAATTACTTCTCTTTAATTTTTTTATTGATAACCTTATATTCATACTTTTTTCTGAGATTGGAGCAGGTGAAGATCTTAAATTCTTAATATTTAAATAATACTTGAGGGTTAGATAATATCTTGGAAACCCAAATAACGTATTTTATTCAAGGATTTAAGCCGGAAACTTTTCTGAACAATGATCTAAAGATGTTTTCAGAAATGATCTGAATATGATTTTAGAAATGATCTAACAATGTTTTATGTTCCACATGGTTAATTTCTGGTCTGCTATCTTTAATTCGTTAATTTCTTTTATACTTGCTCCCTATTTTTGAACAATTCTAACAATTTAATCGTCTATTGATTAGTTATTCACACCTTTGGGGAATGAATCATTATCATAACCAGCAGACGATGTGGATTGAGTTTTCGGTTGTGACATTTTAGATTTCAAATCGTTAAATTGGTTCTCAATTTTGTCTCTGTGAGAGTAGCCGAGGAATCCCACTGCAGATATGATCACCAGACAAACTATAACAATAGCTGCTATAGCACCTCCGCCTAGACCACCTGTAGATCCGTCATCTAAAGATAGACATAGAAAGGTTCACCATTTAATGGAATGCATGATTGATAGTCACTTATTATCTCTACTACCTTTTACCATATCTCATCATTTCTAACTTAACTCACCAGGATTTGATGGATTATTTGAATCCTGCGTTGTCAGTTCTCCAGGAGTACCTCCAACTGTAGGAAAACATGATTCATATGAATAAGACTCTAATTTATCTTTTTATTCCACTATTACAATGAAGTTTATGGATATAAAAACGAAATTACCAGTAGCTGCTTTGCAGACATATCCAAATTCACCAGAGCAATCGTTATCGTTCCATTTTCTAGAATTTGGATACATCTCGACACATTCTTCTGATAGACCATTTGGTTCACTATCGGCCCAATAAAAGAAGTCTACTGCTGATCTATCACTCCATCCATAGTCTTGAACGAAATTGTAATACTATTAACTTATTCAGTTTAAAGGAGGTGCATAATAATATATTCAACATTGCAGTACAAATTATATTCTTATTGTGTTACCAGTCATTCTTTGAACAAGTCCAGACCACAGACTGTAAGGATAAGATTCTGTCGCTTTTTTCAGCAAATTCATCTCTTCTTCAGAATGAATGGAAACCAAAAACCCTCCAGCTTGAATGCAACTGAAACAAACAACGATTGTATATTAGGAAATGTAGATAACGAAAATAGTTAAGTACAAAGTAATATGCAACCAATAATTTTTTTTTTAATTTACGCGAGATTGGCATCATTCCAGGACTTCTTCAATTTTGTTTCTATGATGTAACAATATCCATATCCAAAGTTGAGCCAAAAACTGTCAGGACAAGATCCATCGACTGCTGGGCCAGCTGACGGAAGCTGTCCTGTGAAAATAAAATATTGATAATATTTAGCCTCCTTAGTTTTAGCCAATGATTGTTTAATATCATAATAAATGATATTCTATTGTTCATTTTAACCTTCATAATGTTTGCACATGAAGGAGTTTTTCTTGTTGCAGTCACTGTTAAACCAAGTTCCGCTTTCTCCAGTTTTGAGTTCAACACATCTTCCGTCTGTATTGTTTGCATTTGGTTGATTGTCACCCCAGTTGGTATAGAGAACAGGGAAGTTGCTAACCCATGTGTATTGCTCCTTGTTCTGTATCATTTAAATATTCAATAACATTATGGCAAAAATATTTAAATTCTATCAATATTTAATAAAACTAATAAATGATTTTTTCACCTGCAAAGAATTAAGTCCAGTCCAAACATCTGTCAAGTATGAATCAACAGCGTATGCGTAAACGAAGTTGTTATCAATGATCCCTTCGATTGAAACAAGATTTGATCCAACAGATTCGCAGTATTCCTTTGCTTCCTGAATAAAGTAAAAATTTCAGTAATCTATACTAATCAGATGATAATTATAATAATCTTTTACTTCATATTTCACTGTCTCACTCTCTCTAACCTGCCACGTTTTAGGATCATTGACCACCAAGTAGCAATCTCCAGAGTAATTGGTGTATGTTTCGAAGTTAGGAGTAGTACAAGTAGGAGGAGGATGATGAGTGGAGACACTTGGATCTGATAATAGCATTAAAAAGTCATTCATTGATTCAAATATCATAATTATTATAGAAAATTTTTGTTTCAATGATCTACTCACCAATATTTTGCATGCACACGGAACTCCTATTACTATAACATTCGAGGTCATCCCATGAACCATCGTGATGCAACATCAATCCACAATGCTGATCCTAATTGATTGTAATAAAGAAAAATCAAATTTAAATGGGTTGGTGACAATAAATCTGCTGGTTAATATTTCCATCAGAGGAATACTCACTTCGTCCTGCCCATTAGGTTCGCCAGTTCCCCAATTCGTGTACTGTACCTCCGACTCGTCCACCCAGTAAAACTTACCATTCCATCTCAAACCAATCCAGGCATTTGAATCATGAAGTGCAAGAGCAGCGGATAACGCAGCTGGAAAAATTATTTACTTTTCATAATAAGTTACCAAGTTACATGTACAAACTGCATCACTTACAGTTGGTGTTATGTTATGTTACCTTGCATCTCTGGTCCGTGAATGCTCACTAAATCTGCATTGACGCCAGAAGACTTACACTTGGTTCTTGCATCATCAAACGTGTTCTGTTCAGTGTTTATTTGGATACATTTACCACCTGATAATATATAGCGTTAGAAAAGACAAAAGGGAGACTCAATTACATCCATATGTTTGTATTTCTCATGATTATTACCAGCGTGAATCCATCCTTCTGCACAGTGGCCAGTGGGGGACGCAGTAGTTTGACGTGGAGGAACAGTGTTCGAAACAGATCTTTTGCAAATGAATCCTAGCAAACTACCGCAGTTAGCATCATTCCACAAACCTTGGTCGTGACTATAGGTAACTAAACACGATTCTTGGTCTGTTAAGGAAATCAGAATAATTTCATATAAATTTTTAATGTTGTAAACACTTAAGTAATATGAACAAAACACGTTCTCTTCAACGCCTAGTTAATTACCATTGAAGTTATTTGGTTCTCCGTTCTTCCAATTGATATACTCGAATGGTGAGCCATCTAGCCATGTGAATTGGCTGTTGAGGTCACTATATCCTCCGAGCCAAAACTTATTATCTGATCTAGAGAAAATCTGAAGAGAAATGAAGATTTATCAACTGCATGTTGAATTTACTTTTATCAAAACCAATTTATTTGTTGTTTCAACTATCTTGCAACAATAATTTCTTCCCAAATACGAAAACTTCGAAGACAAATTCATTACTACTGAGAGCAAGATAGTAATATGTAGATTAGTCATAACTGAAATATTTTATTGCATTCTCACCTTTGAAAGAATGAAGTTATTCTCGTTGTCATCTAATACGGAAGCCAATTCTGAACCCTTACTACGACAGAAATTACTCGCAGAGCTCCAAGACATTGCACTTATATCTTCTTGGGAAAATACCCTGTAACAGTTGTCACTGTGCTCCAACCAGCCATCAGAAGCCAGTGAATCTACTGAGCACGGAACATCAGGTGTTTTGGTAACACTGGGGTACGTTGCCTCAGACATCCCTGCAAGATTTCAAAAAAAATGATTCGTTTATGTTGATAAATCATAATATTAATGACAAATGTAATATAATGAATCCAAACCTTGATCTGCCTTGCACATGTAAGCGAATATCCCACCACAGTTTGTATCTGATAGCTCCAAAGTATCTTTGTTTGCGGTAACACAATTTTCTCTACCGTTCTGACTTTCAGGCTGATTCGCTGCCCAGTTTAGACCATTCACTGGTGACCCATCTAGCCATTCATAACCTGGAGACAAATAGAATTTATATTTTTATCGTCGGATCCAACAAATTGTGGTCCATTTAGACAAAATCATCATTTTTAATCTTACCATCTACCCCAAGAACTAAACCAGTCCAAAAGTTGGTGTAGTTAAATTGCTTAACATCATCTATCCTGTAGCAAAATATATACTAGATTTAGTACAAAAGTTAAAAGAAATTTATACTATGTAACAGTTTTTAAGTTTACCCCAAGATGAAATGCTCTTCCAGTTCATCTGTTATACTGACGAGATGACCGTAATAGTACTGAGAACAGTCTTCCTCTGCTAGAGCCTGAGTAAGTCCCTCATTCGTCTTCAGCTGTGTTCATATTGGTAAATAAAATTTAGTATTTCCAAAAGAAATAGAATAAATTTGAGTAAATTTATTATATTTCCACGAGATTTTCTTTTCAATTGTACCTTGTAGCACGATTTTGTTTTAGAATAATGTGACCATCCCGCTGCACAGTAATCAGGACCTTCAGTAGTTGGGAGATAAGCAGCAGTTGTATATCCATTCCTTGGATATTCGCCTGCAAGTAATATAAATTTGATAAATATAATTCTTAACATATCCCAATGCATTGTAACTTTTTCCTGTAACATCAGAGTAAAGGGACTTTTAGACGTGATACATTTTGTATCATCAACATTGTATATATACAAATGTCGCAAAAATGTTTCTGTATACGGCCAGCAATCTGTTTAGACGAGAATACGATGCGAGGCAACTTTAGTGTCGCACAAGCAACTGTATATAGTTTAAATCACTTGCTATTAGCTATATCAAATGATTTGAGGAGAGGAACTTAGAGGGATAACTTCAGTAGGTAAATTTACTTGGATACAAAATGAAGAGATCAATCATAATTTAGAACACAGGTCTTTATGACTTAAAACCCATTGCAATAATAAATTGCTAGGACGTCAAAACAATATTTTATTCCATTTATAGAGCGTTGGCTGTATTTCATATAATTATGAATAAGCTTGTAAAATATATATTTACTTATAAAAAAATGATACATCTGTATGTGCTGTGTAAGGAGATGTGTGTGCATTTGTAGCAGTGACGCAGTCACCTCCCTCTGACAGCCAATAACACACTGAGGATTTCTGTAAACATTTGTTTCAGCACTGTTGCGCGACACCAACTCGAATAGGGCAAATCGAGAAATGTCGCAGAGAAAATGTCTCACGTCTAAAAGGGCCTTTGGTTATCAACAGGCTGATAGGAAACCCAATGAATGGCAACTCACAAAAGAATGGAAAGTAGTTGTCACTGCAGCTACTGACATACCAAAGACCGGCTTTCTCAGGTTCTCCCGAAGCAGCAACACACAATCCTTTATCAGAAACTGTAACGTAAAATATTTTAGAAATTTCTTTCAAGGTGGAAATTCTTCAAAACTGGAAAATTCAAATTAAACTAGGGAAGGTTTTCAAACACCTTTTTTTTCACTGTTAAACTAGTTAGCTTATTTTATTGACAAATCATAAGCAAATCGACTAAAGTACTGACCTGGTTCGTACTCTCCCCAAGCGTCAAACGTGAAAGGTGTTCCGTCAATCCATTTGAATTCAGCAGCACCTTCGTCTGTAAAAGACTCCTTTAATCCAATCCAAGACATGACACCAAGAGTTTCGTAGTAAGCCGAGAGGTAAGCGCTCTCATGTCTGATATATTGATTGAAAAATAATAAATAGTGGATTGTATATTCGAAATACAATTTACCGAATCATAAAAATTAAATTATTTCACTTTCTATACATCACGGTATATCCTTTTTACAAACAGAAGTAGGACCAACATTGAATTATTTTTTTAAACTTACGAATGCATCATCGTGACAAGATGACTGTCATCGCCCAGAGTAGAACAATTTGCAACGGCATCTTCATACTGCATGATTGTAGTGATAGGTCTGTAGCAAGATGTCCCGTGGTAGAGATCATCGCTCTGACATGTTTATGAATAGAAAATGGAGTTTAGGATTGAAAGAAAAAGGATTGAATACAGTTAAGAAACTATCTGACATTTGGGAATAAAGGATATAGGTTTAAATAGATAATTCCTTTACTCGCAGTGTATTGGAGCTTGAATAAAAAAATTAATGATTAGTTACAGGTCTATGTGGTAGGCAATTCCATTAAGTCAATATGATTAAGGAAAGTTTTCAAAATGATTGATAGCTTCTCTTTTATTGCTTTTTAATTCATGGATGGATATGGTATTCTAACATTTGTAATACACTTTTAGTTGTAAGAAAGTCATTAATTGTTATCTAAATAATATGGCATGATTTGAAGATGGAAATAGATATGAAACTGAAAGAATGACCAAAGCAGTATGTGATTTGATGATAAATAGGACATTTATGGTAATCTGCATCTATTTACCTTAAGACATCCACTAGCAGGAGGTGACAGTGACGTAATTGCTGGTGGTTTTTGGCAGTAGAAATATGTATAAGAGGAATCGCAATCTTTTTCTTCCCAAGTGAAACTTTCGTCATTATAATAATCGTACATTTTGAAACAACGATATGAATAATCTGGGAAAATTAAATACATAAATCATATATATATCGTTTTGGTTCCAACTAACTCTCAGAATGGAGTATCAATTTTTATTACAGCCTATGCAGTTTATTCATCATAGTATATTATTTCACGAAAGGGATATACCATTGTAATATCCGAGATGAGTGAATATGACAGGATCTCCATTCAGCCATTTTAGGTTATCTCCCACTACATCAGATTTGTAAAGACCAATCCACCCTTGTCTGTAAGAATCTAAGAAATGATAGATAAAGTTTCAAATTTCAGTATCGGATATACTTCGGAAATTTTTAAAACATGATTGATCTTTTTTGACTTGCTAGAACAGTTTTCAACGTTTCAGAACATAAATTGTATCCACTGCCATCGAGTCATAGAGTTATGATAAACTACTCTAGAGAGAGGAAGTGTTGCAGCGATTGCAGGACGCTAAGGAAAACGGTGTAAAACCTTATTTTGTTTCAGTTATATCATTTTTCCACTGAAATGACGCCAGAATGCCAGTTAAGTGACCCAAAAAAAAAGGAATTAACCGTCCTGCAAAACGCGATTTGATTTTGGCCACTGGCTCACCACTTGCATCGAATATATCTTATAAGTACTATTTATAATTCATTAATATCAAATGTATATTTTCGTTGAATTATGAATAATGCAGCATCAAGGCAGTGGATACATTTTTTCTGGACACACTGTATAAGTGTGTATAAGGCACCCCAAGTTTCCACCTGTAGATAAGGCACCCCAAAATTTCCCTCCTGTAGATTATGTATCCCAGGGATGACGAATAATTATGTCAATATTGTATCACATTTATTGGGACAAAAGGTGTTTGAACACATTCATTCATGATTTTGAATTTATTTTAATGTGGTATCAAGATTGCAAAAGATAACGAGGAAAATTATTCAAATTAAACAAATTTAAACAAAATAGATTATCTTCAAAATGCAGATGAATACATTCCAAGAATATCTTGTAGCTAACTATACTTTAAAATTTTAAATTCAAAATATTGATTTAGTTACACAATTATTATTAAATTGATTTAAATCCATTACTTTCTGTAGATTAAGTACCCGAAGATTTCTCTCCTGTAAATAAGTCTGTGTATCCCACTTTTTTCAATTTTGATGTTTTTCAGTTGAGATTTTTAAAATAATATACCATATAATAGTATTTACATTAAAACACTATTATATTCTATTTCGGCAAAGAATAAAATCATAACTTGATAAAACATACATAAGGTAGTGATATAGTTCATGAAACCATATTCACTTTATTATTTATCTCCATTATGAGGTAAGTGATATGTCTTTTAGTTATGAATCAGATGCTAAATCATATTGAACTCTATGAGGGGCACTCGTAGAGCACTACCTTTACCGCTGCTTAGAAATAACCTTGTCCATCCTATAATCATTGCAATATAAAAAAAACCTGACCTTGACCTTTGACCTGATCGCTTCCAAAATCTGATAAACAGGTTATTGGATAATGGCCATTGTCCCACCAAATTCTGAGTTATAAGATTAACCTTCCGAACCATAACCTAACGCAATTAGCAAAGGTAATTAGCAAAATATTAAAAATGGTACTTACAACTAATAGATGTTGAAAGGCTGGAGAGAAATAGATTCACTTCATTTGAATGTATGGAAGCTAACGTAGCATCCATTTCTTCACACATATCTTTTGATTCTTCGAAATTATAGCTGCTGGCACTGAACTCATAGCTATAATAATAGCACATTCCATCGTAGTAGTGCCATCCCACATCACATCCAATAGTGTGCGCTGCGTAAAGTTAGAAAGAAACAGATGATAAAAAAGGCAGATTATTATGATTAGTAGTGAAACTAAGTATAGCATGTCTTGGACTGTTCTTTTCATCGTAAAATACCTATGAGTTCGATGATCGTGACCCGACATACTCACTTGGATAGAATTCACAAGCATAATTGTAAGAGTCATCACAAGGATAGTCATCCACGGTACCATCAGCATTAGCTGCTCCGCAAAATTCAGAGTTATTTTGGGGTTGTCCTGTATTCCAATTCGGGTAGTCGAGATCTGTTCCATCCGTCCACTCCCACTCAAGACTGCTTTGATTTTGATGAAGACCGATCCAAGTTGTAGAGATAGACGAATCAATCAAATCTGTAACACGAAAACCTCATAAATTTTTGTATCAGAACATAATTTATGTTAAGATATCAGTATACTTTATTCACTATGACATTGTCCTATATATTCTTACTCATTACATAGGAGACCTCTTCCTGTGAGTGCCAACTGACTAGAGTAGCTTCTCCTTCCACTTCCTTGCATTTCTCTTCACTGATGTCCCATGTTTGAGATTCTTCGCTAATGTGATAACATTTACTATTCCACAATTCCCAATTATCAGGACAAGTTTCTGAATGGGATAAATACAATATCATCATTTATTTAAAAATTAGCGATAATACCTTGAAGTATAACTATTTAACAAAATTGCACCTTTAAAACAAATGTAATTGTTCATTAACCTATGGAACAATTGTGAATTAAAAATTTATATATGTTAAATGCTATAAATTTACAACATTTCCTTTTGATGATACTCACTGTACGTGGTTTCACATGCGAATCTGTGATTATTTGAACACAAAATATCAGCCCACTGTCCACCGTCATATGAGTAGTACATCTAGGTGATGAAATTGTTCTGCATATTACGTAGTAATGGCGACCCTACGTAATTAAGGCCTACATCACACGTGCGTTCTATTTTAAAAATGCCCAACACATACATTAATTTAGTCCTTGCGTTTTATCATTTTTGCTGAGGCATGAGAAAAACGCCCGTGTGAGAGGGGCTTTAATCTTAGATGCTCCCATAATAATTTAATTTGGGATAGTACCGAATTTTCAATTTGAAAAATAATTTCTCCACATTTTATAATGATATTAAATTACCTCCACACAATATTCTGAAGTACTACTATCATCTGGGTGTCCAGGATACCAATTGGTGTAACCCAATTCTGATCCGTCTATCCACTGGACAGTTTCATTTTGACCATTCTTCTTATAAAGGCCTATCCACATACCAGTAGACCCATCAGAAATTTGATCTGTAGAAATAAATCAATGTGAACAATGATAGCTAGATTACATGCACTCGCTAAAGCGCATACCTTCGCCACCGCTTATTCGTTTGCTTGCTACCAAAATCTAATAAACTGGTGACTGGATAGTGACCAATTGTCTCACCAAATTTCATGCAATATGGTTCAATACTTTTTGAGTTATTGAGTTATAGTTATAAATGACCTTGACCTTGGACCGGATCGCTTCTAAATTTCTACCAGATGGTTCCTGGACATGTCCAATCGTCCCATCAAATTTCTGACATTTTGGTTGAAAAACTTTATGAGTTATTGAGTTATGAATGGCATTGACCCGATCGCTCCCAAAATGTAACAAAATGGTTCCTGTTTATTGATCAATCGCTACACCAAGTTTCATGCAATATGGTTCAATACTTTTTGAGTTATGAATGACAATAACCTTGACCTTTGACTGGGTCACTCCCCAAATTCTACCAGCAGTTCATTGGACATTGACCAATCATTTCATCAAATTTCAGACAATTTGGTTGAACACTTTTTTAGTTATGCGAATAACAAGATGATAAATAAATAATGCCGTCTATAATATAACCTTTCCGCATTCTGCGAAGGTAATAAGATATTTCAAGCACGCCCCTAACTGTTAGAGCCACAAAAAAAGTTTGAATATCGTCTTCTATCCCTTTAAGAAGTTATGGATAATAGACATTTCGAGAAAAAAGTCATTATTGAGGTATGGAAGTTCAATTAGGGTTCACTCAAAATCTTTGGTGGCTCTACCATAACTTTCTTTATAAATAGGACCTACTCCAGAGAAAGAGGTTCTCGTCTTCGCTGGTGATGGAGGCTAAAGTACTGCCATAGTTTTCTTCACAGTAATCAAGAGCTCTTGTATAATTGTAAGAGGTGCTTGAGGAAACGTAGTAGCAATGTTTGTTGAACATTGACCAGCCTTCAGGACATAGAGCTGAAATAAATTATCAATTGATAAATATATTAAGAGTAAGCGTCCTTGGTGAATATTATCGTTTTAAAGAATTTTATAATAAATATATCGATGTTATCGATTTTTTTAAATATTTATGTAATTATTAAGATTCACAATATTATTAAGATATTAGGTAATTATTATTAATTTTATATTTTTATTTATTCATTGAAACATTATGTTTCCCAACAATGTATATAGAGTCGGGTTTACACAATCAAATATATTTTAAGATCAATCGTATGACCTCAGATCGAATGAAAATTCTGTCGTATTTAGACGCATCCGATTTATCTCAAGATCTGTCCTGTTCATGGTATAATAACAATACAAGGTATGCTCGTGCGCAAGTACCCACATTCCTCAAATTCGGGCAGGAATTTTTTGTGACGTCATAGAAGTGAGAAAAAGAATTTTTACCATGCTGTTTGGAGGAAAATGAGCTCCAAAGTTATATTCTTGTGTAAAATAATTTAATCCATGGTGTCAATAATTCCCCGAGACTATTTATTATAGAAAACACAAATTTTGAAAAAAAATAAAGGAAAATTTTGAACGCACATCCAATGTATCGCACGATCAGATCTCAAGACCAGATTCAAAGATAAATCTGATCGTATAAACCAGGATTAAGAGAGCCGGGATTACTCTTTTGCACTGACTAAATGACAAAAACTAACGAGTTAAACATTAAGTCCCGATAAGCTAAATGCTTTTAGGGCAACTTATATAAAACACTTAAAAGAATAATAGTTCCAAGTTTTTGAATGTACTCCATATACATTAGAGCTTCTAATAATTTGAACCTCTTTGACAATCTGTAGGCATATAAACGCATTAGATATTTTCTTGTACTCACAGGGAGGGCTTGGTTCAGTAGGAGTGACATAATCAACCTCTGAAAGTGAGAAAAGTGACCTTTCAAATTTTTCAATTGGGTTTAGATTATTTAGACGATAAGTTTTTTCAAGAAGGAATGAGAATTTAATACTCTTCCTATTATGAATACTAACGTTTTTTCTCGCATATGAATGGGTATCTATAATCGCAATAAACATCATCCCAATGGTATCCATTATCGGTTTCCATAACTGAAAAAAGGAAAGTGAAATGTATCTTATTTCCAAGTTAAATATCAATATGCTGGTTTTTTTGTAGCTCCACTAACTATCAATTTTAATTTTTTTTTTGTTCGAATCATTCAGAACCTAACCCTTTTTATTATATATATCAACGTGATAAAGTTATACACTCTCAATAATAAATTTGACATTAGGTTTTTGAAACTAGAATATGTATTTACCCATGCAATTGCTAGAGGAGCTGTAGGGAGCTCCATCACCGAAATCGAAATACGTAACTGGTGTTCCATCTGCCCAAAACATTCCGTCATATACATCATTTCTAAGTCCAATTAATACATCATCACCTTGGATATCAGAGTTCGAAATCATTTCTGCGAGATAACACAATATTAAAAGGGACATTCACTTCATTAAGAAAGATTCCTAAAATAAATTTATGGTGCGGCCACTAAAGATTCTAATTAGTTTTCTATAGCGATAACTTTCACTTTATGTAAGATAATAAAATTTCCAATCATATTCAACTAACCTTCTACAAAATTCTGTTCTTCGATATCACTGAAAGTGACTAAAGTCGGTTGGTGTGTTGAATAGGGAAGATCGGAGCAATGAAGCTGAGCGTCGGTAAATGATAGTGTCATAGTTTCAATCTTGTAACAAGTGTTCAACCTTGAGTTTTCGATCCATCCGTCTCCACATCCATCAGTGGTAGACGGATCAGTTGTTGTGCTTACAGGGTCCAAAGGAGTATTCGAATAGGGTGCTTTGCAAATGAATGTATATAATTCTACGCACTCAATATTACTCCAAGATCCATCAGCCACAACTAATATTGCACAGTTTTCATCGTCTTGATAACTAGGTTCACCTGCAAAAAAAAATCATTTTCATTGTTTATTGGCACACTTAGATCTATTAACATAGTAGTAGCTTACTCACGGTAGCCGGTAAATTGCTCGAAAACAATTGCTCGAAAGACAATTGCTCGAAAACAATTGCTCGAAAAACAATTGCTCGAATGAACAATTGCTCGAAAGAACAATTGCTCGAAAGACAATTGCTCGAAAAACAATTGCTCGAACGAACAATTGATCGAATGAACAATTGCTCGAATTATCAAATTGCTCGAATGAACAAAATTGCTCGAATTATAAAATTGCTCAGTTTTCGATTTTATAACAATCAGTTATTCATGAAGTGGAGCTGCACCTAACAATCATTGTTTCTTTTTAGTAATTGATCATTAATCATTCTATAAATGATTTTAATTATTACTTATTCTGCATAATCATTTTTTTAGACCATTTGTTTCATCTCGTATGTAACATGTGAATTGGAATCATGTGGTGAATCAGTACTATTCATGTTTTTTTTATCATAAAACCCGAAAAATTTGTAGATTTATTAAAACTCTGACATAACTTTGAGTTATTTCACCTATAGAGGTGCCACATACATATAGGCTAGTAATAAATTAATCTACAAATTTTTTCGGGTTTTTATGATAAAAAAAAAAACATGAATAGTTGTGATTCACCACATGATTCCAATTCACATGTTACATACGAGATGACACAAACGGTCTAAAAAAGATTATTCAGAATGAGTTATAATTAAAATAATTTATAGAATGATTAATGATCAATTACTAAAACGAAACAAACATTGTTAGGTGCAGCTCCACTTCATGAATAACTGACTTTTATAAAATCGAAAACTGTGCAATTTTATAATTCGAGCAATTTTGTTCATTCGAGCAATTTGATAATTCGAGCAATTGTTCATTCGATCAATTGTTCCTTCGAGCAATTGTTTTTCGAGCAATTGTCTTTCGACCAATTGTTCTTTCGAGCAATTGTTAATTCGAGCAATTGTTTTTCGAGCAATTGTTTTCGAGCAATTGTCTTTCGAGCAATTGTTTTCGAGCAATTTACCTAGAACCCTTACTCACCTACGCCCCAATTATCTATAATCAGAGGATTATTATCAGAATACGCATAGGTTCCCTCCTCCTCTCTGTCATTCAAACCGAACCAACTTGTTGTCTGCAGTGAATCTATAATTTAGAGTAATAATACTGAGTTTGACCAGTAAGTATAATCTATTTCAAATACTGAAATGGCACAAATAAAACATGGGCTAAAAATCAACAAATCATATAACTCTACCTCTAATGTAATCATTTTCAGGGTAAGAGAGAACTGAGGCTAAATGTCCGCCGTAAGTTTTGCAGTAATTTTCAGACTGTGACCAAGATTTTTCAACTTGCGAAAAGAAGTAGCAGTAGTGATTTTTAAACTCCCATCCACTGTGACAATATTGGTCAGCTGAAAAAGACAATGTGGAAGATGATAAAATAAATTTGAGACGAACAGGATAGGGGAGGTTTGGTTCATGACATATGTTAACGCCTAAATTCCGATTACTTTGTGGATTCAAGTACGGTGTTGTTTTCTTAAGTTAATTCGAGTTAGATTTTGGTTTTTCCAAAATCTTTCAAAACTTACTTGGAACAACAGGTAGATTTATGGGAGTATTTTTCGGCACTTCACAAATATAATTGTGAACATCAGAGCATACAACGGGATACCAGTTCGACTGTTCTTGAGTTGTTCCCGCGTCTGAAATTATTATGATAAATCAATATCACTTAGGTATTATTTTATCTATCGTTTTACAAAAATATGTCCAATTCACCTAATATTTGAATGAAGTCACATCGGTCATCAGAAGTGGCAACTGCATTACTTTCGTCTGCTGATGTCATTTTTGTGAACCCAGAGCTGTTGTATGGAGTGTTATCAACCCACATGAAAGATGAACTTCCTTGTTCAACTACTCAAGACCAAAAATAAAATCACATTTCTTATATTATTATTTGTATTTAATTAAATGCTTTTCAAATTAGTTATCCTTACTACTTAATCCAATCCAAAAGCTGTCATCACTATTGAGATGTGATGAAATGAAGTCATCTTCTTCTTTAGTTTCGATAACTACAAGTTGAGCTCCAATATCCGAACAAATCTGTTTCCCAGATTCGAATGTAACTTCCTCGTCACTTTCAGAGAAATAATAGCAAGAATCTCCTTTTTGTTCCCACCCAGTCACACAACCACCTGATATTTTCAAATATCATTGTAGAATGATAATGCTATAGATGAATTATGTTATATATATCATTTGGTTCATTATTGTAAAGCTCCACAGATTTAAAATATATAGTTGCCTTTTTGTTTTTCACAAACGAAGTGGTGGTTGTTCATAACAGATTCTGTTATCCATTTGCCTTCGTAATCTAATTCGTCTACAACTGCCGCTCCGTAACCTCCTTGAGATCTTGTGTATTGAAATAGAAAATTGGTATATAAGTTCTGTTTATTTTAGTACATAAGTTCTGTTCAACGATATTAGTACAAATAGTATGTTCTTTTCTTACACCGGCATTCCTGAAGAAGTATCCCAGTAGCTGAAGGTTGAGTTCTCTCCAGAAATCCATGTCCAAGTGTCAGGATGAGTCTGGATTTGATATAATGAATTAATAATTGTTTTCATTACAGAAAGATTATCCGCTTGTCTGTTTGTTTTAATAGATTTGCATGGTAGATATCAAGTACTTTTTTACTTTACGAATGGCTATTTTTTGTGAAACTCGTGAATTGTTTAAAGTTCGAATTAAAATTTTGCTGGCATTCAATTTTTATCATGTGAATATGATGAAAGTATCGTAGACATGGTTTCTATAGACTTTTCTTCATACGTATTCTAATTATTGGTACGATTCATTTCGAGCAAGTACATAGAAACTCATGAAAAGACACCATTCCTATATTAGCTACACATCATTTTGGAATTCATTTTAAATATTAATTCCAAGCTGTAATAATACTATTGCAGAAGATTCATTCTCCATGAGAAAAAACAAAAAGAAAGATAAATGTATATCTGATATGTTTAAATAGTTTACTATCCATATTACCAGTTCATTCAATCCAATCCAGATGTTGTCCTGGTGTCTTATGGCTTCATCATAGGCTAGCAATTGCTCTTGTAAGCCATTTACTGTGATGAGATTTCCGTCCAGTCTATCACACTCAATGACAGAATCCGAAAACGCAACCGAAACATTCGGACTCTGATAGGGCAGTAGGAGCATTTTTAATTTTGGTATAGCCCTATATTTCACAATAATAATTAAGTTCCTCAAGAGGCAATCCACGGAATTACACAGGATTAAAACCTTTGCCTTTCACTATTTTTAATTTCCGTGAGTAACCCAACTAATTTATACAAATTTATGCACATATGCACATAGGAGAAAACTTCAAATAGTATGCTTTTATAGTAACTTGATATGTAACTTACCAAATAACATCGGTCGTTCGAAAAATGCCATCCATCATTGGATGCACAATAGGATGGTTCATCTGAGAAATTCATAGTTGTTAATACTTGTGAAGAATATTACGATAATTCCATCTTTCTTTAGTATTGTTCTTTCTTTTTAAAATTTCATGATACTTGATAGCTATATGTGATTACTGCAAGGTTAATAATTGAAAATAATATTTATACTAAAGGTCAAGAAAAGAAAGAGCTAGTTTGTATGGTACTCACTGATATCTCGATAGCAAATGAAATGGTACAATTCAGTGCTGGGTTCACCATGAAGAGTAGAGTCGAGACTTAGTGAACCAGAGTCTCCTTCCCGTGTAGAGTCAATCGATCTAAGATTTAAATATAGTTTGTTGATATTAGTTAAAAAAGTTATATAATTGTTGTATTTTTCGTTGGTTTATGTAAAAAAAATATATATTAAAACTGGTAGCTTATACAAAAGTTACACAGTGTTAGATATAACATTACCGAAGTATTTTCATATCTTACATATAATCCTCATTAACTGCTGTTCCGTCACTGTCCCAAATCCATGTTGAAGTGCTATTGTCGTATTGAGCACCAATCCAAAAGTAGCTGGAGTCGCCAGCTAAACCTTGCTCAATGATTTGAAGAGATAACCAAGCCTGGGTTGAAACTTATCGTTATAACAAGAACATATGAGTTACACAAGCAAGATGCACAGTAATTTTCTTTATAAAACAGTAATTGAAAGTTCTATGAAGAGAAACATATAGCTTCATTGGGAGGGTTTTTCTTAAAGTGAACCATATGTGACTGCATCATTTTTTATAGAGAGAAGTGAACTCTCACTGTGTGTAAATGATTTTGATGAGTCGGTGGCCAAAAATGAAATATTGTACGCCGACCATAATATTATATTTTTAACTCTTACTTCCTATTTAAATAAAGAATACTTAAAACACTGCTAATTCAAAACTTGTTCCCTTATTTTATTATTAATTAATTAACTAGGAACTCGAATAAGCAATCGAAAAGGAGAGAGGGTCCATGAAAAAAGACTCTTACCTCCAGTTGGTGATAACTCGCATGTAAATAAGCTACTTTGTGAATACAGTCACATACCAAGGTATGTGCTAATTCAATATTTAGTTTATTTGTGTGCTCCATCGTTCATCTCACCGTAGTATCGGCGCTGTCTATCTTCACCAGACTTGCAGTTTCCCTTGAGCAGTAAGTCTTAGCGTCGTACCAGTTTCTTTTACTCTGACTGAACAAGTAGCAGTCGGATGTTCCTCCTTTTTGAATATAAGATGACGGACATCTTGCCTCTAACTTGGCATTTACTGAGAAATAAAAGGATATTGTTGCTAAGCCAATTATTTTCTAATTTATTATTTAAAAAATTAACGATTCACAGCTTAGTTCATTCACAATATATGATGGATGTTCAACCAACATTGATTAATATAATGTTATAAAAATAGAAATTGAACGTAACTGTTTTTCTAAACATTTTCTTACTTTATATTTTTCCACTGTATCAAATATACCAAATCCCGCTCGGATCAGTAATTATTTATTAGAATCAAACAATCCTTTCAATTACAAATGCTTAAATAAATAACTTACCATTAATAAATAATACAGATAAAATTAATAAAAGTGCCCAATTATGCGAGGGAAATATTTCCATTTCACACTTCTTTCAAATATTTCGGATCACTTGATCGTTAACTTTTCACTAAATTCTGGTAGGCTTGTTACGCATGAAGAATATTGAGGTAGACTGTGAAAGATCAGAGCTAACCACAGTTATTAACGTGATTAATAACTCTATTGTTACACTGATAGTTTTATCACGCCCCCTTTAGGATGCATACGCAATGTGATAAGTAGGGTTGTGAAAATTTGCGTTTAAAATCATAGATCCAGAATATATTATAGACGGATTGAATTAAAGACCATTAAATCGTTCTAATACAGCGGTTTATAATATTCAATACTATTTCATTTCGTTTCGTCTATGATATTCTTAAGATGTTTTATTTTATTTGCATATCGTCACAACCCTAGTGATAAGGAAAGTATTACGTCATATACGATTGGGACGATGCTATATCGTAACTATTGAGATAGACTTTTAATCAGATATATTTTTAACAGTAATTACCCTAGAGCAGTCTACATGTACACCAATCCTGCGGAACAGTGTAAACCTTACAAAATAAACCTACGTAGACTACACAGAGTGCAGCCTTACAGACCGACTAAGAAATCATGCACAAAATGGTTCAATAGCACTTCACAATTCTGAAGAGCATCGAATCAAAATCAAAACTCAATAAATATTCAACAACCGAAGAAGATCTAATAATATCAGTAGTACTCTCAATTAAAGAACTCAACCCAACATTAAAGTACAAATGGAAGTACTATCAATATTTCAATCTTTATCATTCTATGTTATAACTTATACTCAACAATCTATACAATGTATTATGTTTTTTTTAGTAAAAAAAAATTTGTTCATTTAAAACTAACCATGTTATATATGCTAAATTAGAACAAATTTCATTTGTTCATTTCAAATTTTTATAAAATTTTGTGCAAATCCCAAAGTAACTTACACAGTATCTTTAACTCAAATGCATGTGCACGTAAATATGCACATCTGAGCTAACTCTATATAAAGCACATTAGCACCTAGCTATTTCACTATTCATTTTGCCACTGCCTAGTAAGGTATGTCCATGTGTAATGATCTTCTTTTTTGTGTTGTATTTGTGTTTTAATGATAGTCAAATAAATTATTGTATGTATGCAGGTATATTTTTATAATTTTACTTGCGTTAATGAATAAAGTAATTTGGGTCTTTTTGTCACTTGCAGACTGAATAAACTGCCTGATGATGCTAAAAGTATTTAGCGAAATATCGCACCATGTTCATAAATAAAGATGATACAGACAGAAGAAGTATATTACCTGGAAGTCCAAAATAATAATCAAGATAAGCAACGATGAAACCAAGCACCTACTTTTAGACATATAAAAAAATTATCAATCAAATCGGAAGAAACAACAGGCCACTTATCATTTAATGATTGTAGCCTACTAAATTGATCAAAGTAAATTAAATTAATTAGGCACTCAGCTTTATTTATACCAACACCTGTGCAAAGAGTTTGCCAAATGTAGTAATGTCTCTTTTTAGAGAAAGAAGGAACTAGGATTCTAAATAAATAGATATAAGTCACCGAGTTTAAATTTCTTCCTAGGATAATGATATAAGGTCCCAGAATAGAGTGATCCATTTAAAATAAATCTGGTAATAATACTATTCGAAGCTACATATACAAAAAGAAGAATCTAGATATAGAATGAATCACAGAGTGAAATTTTTGTGAATGCGTCTATTATAAAATATGTCTTTAATTGTCAAAATGAGATATCCACAATATCAAAAAAATCTCTATTCAGCCTAAAATAATTGCCACATATTTTTAGAAACTGAATTTGAACAACATTTTTTTTACTAATAATATAGGGGAATGTTGTCATCAATGGGACACTGGGAACAATGGGACATGCCTAATAACTCTTTTATTTGAGGGTAATTTTTAACAACATCTTAGTGGTACATTAGGTACACTTCATTGCATTCACTCGCATTGCATTCAGAGGTTTAGGTGCAGTCAGATCTGCATAACAGCGAAAACGTCTTTTAGAAAAGAGAAAATTAAGTTTTTCATACTTTGTTTCAATTGTTATAAATTTGTTAATTTCCTATATAATATGCTTAGGGCATTCTTTTATAATAGTAAATAATATGTAAAATATGATCACAAGAAAGGATTGCCTGTATACTTTTGTAGTTGAAACACAATACCCATATGTTTTCAAAATGGCGCTATTGGATCATTGGGAGAGAAAATTTGGTTAACAATGGGACAGTGACATATTGTCAGCCAAACTGTCTAGTTACTCCATATGAATCAATAAATATCTATTTTTGGTACAATAACGTGAACTGTAGCTTCAGAGCTTCTTGTAAAAACATAACTTCCAGCAGAAGCGGAACTTTCGACAATGATCAAGGGCTTTAGCAATCTGAAGTCATCACAAAGCACAGCATAAGAAAACAAATATTACATAATCAAGGAAAAACATGCAGCATGGTTGAAACGAATACACCAGAGAAAGAAGAGCTTTTTTCCGGTGTTACCAAAAAGATAAGTATTACGAAATCCCACCATAAAGTATCCGTAGTAATGGTATACAATGGGACAATTCTTTTTTTTTCTAGTCAACGGTAAATGTGATACCATTCTAGTTAGTTTCATTTTATAAAGAAATATCCATATTACATAAGGATTTTTATTGTTCATATTTTGCCCATAATAAATAGAATATCTATATTTTTGTGTTTCTTGTCCCGTTGATGTCACGGGACACCTATAATGAATGCAGAAGATTCTCGATACGCTACGAATTATAAAAAATTTCATATTCCCAAATCTATATTTTGATGTATTGATGTGATCCAATAGAAATAATAAGTGTTTTTGTTTCATACCTATATTTTTCAGGTGAAGTACTGGTTATCGATGTTATATCCATATCAGACACAGTTTTTTCAGCTTTCATATGTTCCACTGATTTTTTTTCAATTATTCTTTGGTTACAAAATTTTTATTATCACTTCATCTGGTATGTGACTCCTTTTGTCTTCTTCAGTTATTTCTGATTCACGTGATGTCATCAAGTTTATATTATCTTCAACCGTAACTAGATAAAAGAATTTCATTTTGAATATTTGGTAATATTATATTGAATATGCGCTACGCAATCTTTTTATACCTAACCAAAGTTTCCTTGTAAAGTCAAATTTAATCGCAGTATAAGTCCAATTAATTAATAGTTTCTTCATTCTACCAAAAATTGATTCAGTTTTCTTTGTTAATTTCAAAGTTTCTTTATTGAATTTCAAATACATTTCACTCAATAGGTTTAACTCTTATATTTTAAAATAGTTTTAAGTAATTGACTCGTTCAATATTGCTCTTTCTCATCAACTTACCAAGTAGCAAACACACAGTTGCTACACCCACTCAGATCTTGAATCTGGGTAATTTAAATACTTGACCAAAAATTACCTCTACTCTTTATTTTTTCCTCTTTTTTCCAAATTGATTAGGAAATATGTATAAGGATGTGTTTTATTTATTCTAGCAGCTTCAAATATTTCCTTGGAAATTTTTAATGTTATATTTTTTGTCATATTTTTGTTGCTAAAGAAAGTCGCACATGTTCACCAGGTCCGAACACGTTGTTTAATGGATTAGATTTTGGAATGAGTTCTTTTTCAAACATTTGTTTGAATGAATTTACAATTTCTTCCCACTTAGTATATAAATGAGCATCTGCAGGCATTTTATGATAGAACCCTCTATGTTTAGTGTAGTGATATGTTTCTTCAATTATAAGTGAAACATTTTTATAACTCTGTTATAAATCGACCAATCTCCATTTTTAGCATATTGATTACAATTTCACTATGTGATGCCTTTTGTGATGGTCCCCCATGGGGTGTCTTCATCAACTGTGGTACCATATAACAGTCCACTGTATGGGTTCTTCTAGTGATTAGAATCTTACTCTTTTGTTTATATTTTCAGATTCCTCTTTATATCTTTTAATCTCCTTTTACTAAATACTCATTGCCATGCCCTAGAACCAACTTGCTTATATGGTTCCGACCTCAGGCCTATGGTCAATGCTCAAACGTATTTAGGTTAAATAACACTTTATTATCATAACTCAAAAGGGATTGTATTTATAGATCAAGCAATAATTATAACACAATGCACTTCACTAGGCACTCACAAGTATTTGTCTCGTAAACTAAGGACTTGAGATTTAGATGTTAATCTCATACGAGCCAAATGGTAACTAGCTGTGAATGCTCATTACACATAATTATATAGGTTCGCCAAAGCAGTTATGCGGACACAAGTAATGTGTTTGCATCACTACATTGCTCCTCCCCTTTCGAAAATTTCAAAGTTACAACCCACAATTCCCACGACTAACAGCTGGCCTCTCTGAACATTTGTACTCAATAGTTGACTATGTTCAGATGCGCACTCTGTAAGTGGAAATCTGTGTATTGGATCTCTTGAAATTTCTCGAACCGGCTATAATTGTTTTACTAGCAAATTGATTAAAAATATGAGTTTAATTCAATTGTTTCTAACATTCTAAAAATGTTTTAGAACTAAAGTGCATCAATAACTATTTATAAAATTTATCTTACCTATACAATCTTAACTTTTGCTTTAACAATATTTTTAATTTATTACTAAATATTCTAAGTTATTCCTACCTACTACGTCTCAGTTCAAAGTAAATATTTTTTTCATTTTATAAATGTTAAACATGCCTAATATATTTGAGATCTCACCTCGCCCCTCCTAATATTTAGAATATTAATTCTAAATATCGTCAGAGACTTCGAGCACCTCAATATATTACACATAGTTCTCAACTATTCAAGGTGTTATTAAAGAAAATTATGATTTAAAGAAATATAAAAATATATTTTTGTTTAACTATATTTGTTTTATTTTAATGAAATTCCTAATTTTGATCAATTTTACTATCAAATTTTGAGACGGTCTTAATACTTAAAACTAAACATTAAAATTAACATCGAGAAAAAAAAATTAAATTAAAATAAAATTCAATTGGAAACGATTATATTTTAATTTCACTTAAAATTACCCAGACTTAAAAATTAAAAGCTTACAGTAATGTTCTAATTAATTTGAATTTTTATTTATTCCTAAATACTTAATAACCTTTTATATTTTTTACTCCTAGGTTTTCGAATTTTATGAGGCATTATAATGAAATTAGTTGCCAAGATGTTAATTGCATGGTCATTAAAATAATTAACTGTTTTGTTTAAATTACCTGTTCTAAAGGGCGTTCCCTATTTTTAATTTGGTTAAAAGCTTCAGTAGCCATCTTGGACTTCAAACTTCTTATTTCATAGAGGTTCATATCCTCATCTCTTTTAACCTTTTTAGCATGAGTGTATCCACACACTAATATTCCCACCATTAGGACGGTTAACACCAGCACTAACATGTCACTGAATAGATTTGGTATGAGATCGTATTCCGTTGTACCCATAGTCTTAATTGCGGCCTCCAGGTGTGCTTTGTTCATCGAAGTTGACTTTTGGATAAGTTCTACCACCGAATTAAGATCAAAATTACTCTGCGTCTGACCCATTTTGATTGTAACAGCTGCGTGTAGTTTCTTGTGGCAGTCAGCGGCTATAGGGAAAACAAACGTTTTCTCTCAGCGAACGTTTGTTCAGTAGGCACTGGCAGTGAGTGGCTGTTGTCACGTGGCTGGCTTTGAGTGGCTTTTGCGCTGGAATAGGAACGATACAGTCAGAGATGGGCTGGATTGTACTTCCCAAGTACCAAGTAAAAGTACTAAGTACCAAGTAAGTACTTCAAGTACTACTTGAAGTACTTTCTAAAAAGTACTTTGAATAATTACTTAGAAGTACTTTTTACAAGTACTTGTTACTTTCCAAGTAAAAAGTACCTTATAAAGTACATTTTATTCCTTTATAATAAAATGACAGTAAAACTTACGACGATGTCGCTACAGTTGCTAGATGTTTCCAATTGGATTTAAGAGATTCTAATAGATTTAATCTATAATCTCTGTAAAATTGAATCTTTTTCCCATCTAGAAATGTATTTACAGCACCGTACACACTAACAAACTGGATAAAAACTGTTGGATTTTAGTGTTGTCAAATAATAAAACCTAGAGTTTGAAGAGCCAGAAGAGGTCCAACATGTTGGAAAATTGTTTGTCGAAAGAGTCACTGTAATGATGTTCTATCAGAGAAAAGAGTCACTGTGATGATGTACTATCAGCGAAAAGAGTCACTGTGATGATGTATTATCAGAGAAAAGAGTCACTGTGATGATGTAATATCAGAGAAAAGAGTCACTGTGATGATGTACTATCAGAGAAAAGAGTCACTGTGATGATGTACTATCAGAGAAAAGAGTCACTGTGATGATGTACTATCAGAGAAAAGAGTCACTGTGATGATGTACTATCAGAGAAAAGAGTCACTGTGATGATGTACTATCAGAGGAAAGAGTCACTGTGATGATGTACTATCAGAAAAAAGAGTCACTGTGATGATGTACTATCAGAGAAAAAAGTCACTGTGGTGATGTACTATCAGAGAAAAGAGTCACTGTGATGATGTACTATCAGAGAAAAGAGTCACTGTGATGATGTACTATCAGAGAAAAGAGCCACTCTGATGATGTACTATCAGAGAAAAGAGTCACTGTGATGATGTACTATCAGAGAAAAGAGTCACTGTGATGATGTACTATCAGAGAAAAGAGTCACTGTGATGATGTACTATCAGAAAAAGAGTCACTGTGAAGATGTACTATCAGAGAAAAGAGTCACTGTGATGATGTACTATTAGAGAAAAAAGTCACTGTGATGATGTACTATCAGAGAAAAGAGTCACTGTGATGATGTACTATCAGAGAAAAGAGTCACTGTGATGATGTACTATCAGAGAAAAGAGTCACTGTGATGATGTACTATTAGAGTTAATAGTATAAATTAATATTTTTTATTTTTTAAATTGTATAGTTAATGTACTTGGTACTTCAAAGTACTTTAAAAAGTACTTAGTACTTGTACTTTGAAAGTACTTTTTAATTTGAGTACTTGGGCAACTACTTCAAGTACATTGATTTACAAGTACTTGTACTTAGTACTTAAGTACTTTCGATGTACTTTTCGCCCATCTCTGGATACAGTTAATACATGGCCCCTGATGTTATTTAAATAATTTATCAGTTATCAGTCTCAGCGTAAATGTGAATTAATTATATTTGATTTTAAATTCTTTCAGTCTCTCAACCTGGTTTTAATTTTATTTTAATTTTCATTTTGATTCTAAACAATTTAACTTCTACATTTCTTTAGTAATTGACAAAATATAATTCATCTTATTCGTTACACTAAACATATAAATACAAAATATAAAATTAACATGCATTAATAATTATATATCTTAAAATTATTATATGAAATTTTATGTTATTTAAAATTCATATTTCATCCCACCAACTTAAACTAAATACATACAATTATTTTACACTTTAAAATTATCATTGTATTGATACAATGATTATTTTACTTTGTATCAAGTAAGAATTGTATCATTAACATCGTACTGTATAATGTGTGTTTGTTTGATTAGCGTAAGCAGAAAAGATGTAAACATTTCTCTGAGATGTTGTTTCTCTGAGTTATGTGTCAAGTGTTACTGTACTATTTGTTACGTGTTACTTCGTGTTACTACGTGTTACTACGTGTTATGTATTACTATTTTGGGCTACCTACATGATGTTTATATTCAAATTGATCACATTTTGATTTCCTGTTTAGTGATGATAATTAAAATACTTAATTAATTGGTTATAAGATTTTCTAACTTAGTCAAGTAGTTTATGTTGCTTGTTATCGTCTGATGACCAATTTTTATTACTGCTTTATATTTGTTGACCTATAGTACCTTACCTGGTCCTATCCAATTCAATTGTAGTTTATGAGTTTTTTGATGGTTTCTAATTAATACTCGGTCACCTATTTGTATATGTTTGTCTTTTCGTGTCATATTGTGGTAAATTATTCGTTTGTTTGTTTGGTTAATAATGTTTGCTCGAATCTGTTCTTGAATGTATATAGCTTGTCTGGCCTTTACTTTGACTAATGATTCTGATGTATCTAGGTTATAAATGTTATTCAAACTTTCTGCCTGGATGTTTGGGGATGTATCTCTCCCATACATGGCGTATGAAGGAGTATCCTTCAGAGATACGATAACCTGATTGTTGACTGTATTTTGGACAATGTCGAGAAACATGTCCCAATTATCGTTATTTACTGTTGCTACGTAGAATCTTAATAGTTTGTCAATTCTTTGGTTATTTCGTTCACAAATTCCATTAGAATATGCTGAGTATGGTAATACTTCGCATTTATATATCTGATGTATTTCACTGAAAGTTTTAATTGCGTTAGACTTAAATTCTTTCGCACAATCTGACATTAGAATTTTGGGATATCCGCATCTGCTAAATGTTTTACTTAGACATTCAATTACTGTGTTAGTTGATCTGTCAGCTACAGCGTGTAATTCGTTATATCTTGTCAACATACATGTTATTGATAAAATGTACTTGTTGTTTAGATCTGTTGTAATGAAAGGTCCTATAAAGTCAAATGAAACTGTTTCAAATGGTGTATTAGATACTGGGGCAGTCGTTAATTTAATAGGAGTATCTAGACTTCCTTTAAGTATTTTGCAAACGTCACATCTTTTAATAAAAGATTCTATGACCGATCTTTCTTGAAAATGATAGTATTTTAGGCGAAATTTAAATAGCGTATGAGCTAAACGACAATGTGTGTTAAAATATATTGAATTGATTACTAAATTAATCATTTCCGTTGGTATAACATAATTAATAATGCTGGCTGCCCTAGTATCTATTTTTCTATGTCTATATAATATTCCGTCTAATATGAAAAACTCAGCTATGTTTTAATCGTACATATTTGTTTTCTATTCAAACTGTCCATGATATCTTTACAAGCAAAATCTTTTGACTTTGCTGTTTTTAGTCTGTTTCGAGTCCATGTTATTTCTTCGTGTTTAGGTATGTAATTCAAAAATGGTTTTTCTTTGTTAATTTTATACAACTTAGATGGATCTGATTCTTGTTCATGTTCTGAGTCTGTATCTGATTCAATGTCATTGTTGTCTATAATTTGTGGTACATTCAGTTTAGCCCTCGATCTTGTGTTAGCTATAAAACTTTCAATTGATTTGAAACTTTCATTAGATGGTGTTAAAAGTTCGCATTCATCTATTGATTCTTCCGGTAAAGGTGGTAATCTACTTAGAGTGTCTGCTACTTCGTTTCGCTTTCCTTCGAAGTATTTTATCGTGCAGTCAAAGGTGCTGGCTTCGATCGTCCACCTGGCCATTGCTGCATCTAATGGGAGCTTATTACCAAAAAACGCACACAACGGTTTGTGATCGGTGAGTATTGTAATTTGATACCCTAGACATAGATATTGGAATTCCTTTAACGCTAGATGTATAGCAAGAAACTCTTGCTTTGTGACTGAGTACCTTTTCTGAGTGGAATTTAAAGATTTACTGAAATAGGCTATGGGTCTTAATGTTTTGCTCCTGGTTGAATCTGGCTGCATCAACGCGGCGCTGACACCCGAATTGGAACTATCAGTAAATAAATAAAATGGTCTTGAATAATTTGGATGAGCTAAAACCTTATCTGATGTCAAAATATTTTTGAGACTAGTGAAGCTAGCCTCACATTCGTCAGTTCAGTCAAATTTAGTGTCCTTTCTTAATAGTCCGTATAATGGTTCGGCCTTCTGGCTAAATTTAGGGACGAACTTACGAAAATAATTCGCAGGTCCCAAGAAACGCTGAAGTTTCTTTACATCTGTTGGTCTAGATGCCTCTCTAAGTTTTTCGTTTTGGATGCACCGTATGCCCTCAGTCGTGACTCTATGACCAAGAAAACTAATTTCATGTTTAAAGAATTCACACTTCTCTAATTTTAGCCTCAAGTGAGCATCACGTAAACTCATCAGCACTTGGCTAATATCATCTAAATGTTGTTCACGTGATCGACTAAAGATTAGGATATCATCAATAAATACGAAACATAATTTCCGTAATACTTTATTTAAAGCTTTCGTCATGATTGCTTGAAACACTTTTGGGCTATTGACATATCTAAAAGGTAACTTAATGAAATGGTACTTCTTACCATTTACAGCGAATGCTGTGAGTCTCTTAGACTCCTCAATTATTTTAACTTGATGAAAAGCACTCCTTAGATCTAAACTAGAGAATACCTTGGACCCAACAAGAGATCCTAGCATATCATCTACTCTTGGTAATGGAAACCCTTGTATATGTACACATTTATTCAGAGATCTGAAATCTATTACGTGACGTTTTTCCCCATTTTTCTTATGAACTACGATAACCGGAAAGTTGAATTCCGACATTAAAGGTTCAATTATTCCTTCTTCTAACATTGATTTATTAACTTCTTCAAGTTGTTCTTGGAATTTATTAGGTATCCTATGAGGAGTTTCATTAATAACTACATTAGGATCTTTTAATTTAATCCGATGTGTACTTATACTAGTGGTTCCTATTGGTTCGTCTTTTAGGATAATAACGTCTCTAAAGTCATTCAATAACTGTGTTGTTTGGTCTTTATACTCTGACTTTCCACATGTTATGTCAGCATTAATTAACCTTCTCAGTGCTGATGGCGTCGTCTGAGAATTGTTTTCTACATCATCATTTATTACTTTGATATCATGGCTTCTCTCCGTGCTACTCTCACGTGAGATTTTACACTCTATCTCGTGGTTACCATGCACTGAATCTAATGGCTCTCCATTATTTCCAACTGCATGTACCATTGACTTAACATAAATTAAATCAGGGGTAACGTTTCGTTCAAATGACTTCGCTATATCGTCACTCAACACGTTTCCTAATCTAGATTTTTGAGTCCTATTACTTAAACACTCAGAAATAGTCGCTATATTCACTTCGACTTGTTTTTCATAGACTTCAAGTGTTCCTAATATTTGATAATCGTGTAATACGATTTCACTATCAGTTGGGTTCATTACAAAAACTGGGCAAATAGAGACCTTGTCTCATTCTTTATCGTTATCCTCCATTTTTATCAAGGTTTCGGCTACCACTAAACCCGAACTGCAAATTCTCTTAGCTACTATAAAACTTCCTGATTCGTTATTCTTAACGAAACCATATATGACTTTTATCGTATTTGCCTCAACGACTTGGCTACTTACATGAATATTACCGTACTTCTTCAGTTTCATATTTTTTCTTCTAGACTTTGTTTTCATCTCGGATTTCATAACATCCGCTTGCCCGTTCTTTTTTAACTGCGACTTAACTCTTACTTTCGCAATGCTACTGTGATTGCCTCTTCGCTCATTAATCTCTCTAATTAGACTCTTCCTCTTTGACCTATTAGAGATTAGGACTAACTCTGCTATTAAACAACCCGTGTTTAATAGTTCCTTTTTAGCTATTTTACGTTTTTCCATAAACGGAATTATTTCTTCACCTAATTTCAGGTTATTATTATTAAAATTGATTTGAGCTTGTTTCAATACATCTCTACCCAATATTATGTCATACGGAAAGCTCGCGTTTTCTATTAATAAGGCATTTACTCGGTGTTTATATGACTTAGATGACAATACTAAATTTATTTCACCCTTTACCTTTGAGTGTCCATTTATTCCCTTAATTGTGACATTTGACTCCACAATGTCTTCATTACTAGCAATATATTTGAAATTACGACTATTCAAAATTGGTCGCTCACTACCTGAGTCTAATAACGCTTCCCAATCAAATTCCTTATTATGCAATACAATAATTGGTTTAGAGCTCCCTTGTATTTTATAATGACAATCCTTTAAACCACTCAGTTCGTCTTTGTTTTTTACGAACTGAGCTGCTATATACGTCTCGCTAGTACTTACCTCTTCACTGCTTAAATTAACTTCCTTTAGTAAATCGTACTTATTTTTAAATTCGCATGGACTTTCTGAGTTGAGTGACGATTTGATTTTTCCACCATTGAGTTTAACGTACACAGGGTCTAATTTATTCATGTTTAATTCACATGACGTATGCACGGAGTTACCATTAGTCATCGCACTTGTCCTTGAAAGGTGTTTTATTAAATTAATTTTACCTAGTTGTTTACTTAATTTATTATCATTATTTACATCTTCATTCAAAAATCCTTACTCTGACCTCTATTGAATTGATTTCTGCAATTTCTACCGATGTGTCCTATTGTGTTACACCTATAACATCTTATATTGGTGTCACTGTTTTGCTGTTGTGTATGTATATTAATAGCCGGTTGTCTTCCTCGGTTTGTATACCTACCTCTTGCATAGGGTCTTATATAAATACCTCTTTGCCTACTGTCATGTGCGAAATATGTCTCAGCTGTTCCTTCATACATATCAGAGTCATATGTGTTAAAGTCATGGTTTTCACTTACAAATTGATCGGAATTTTCTATCAAAAGAGTTTCTGTAGTGAAGTTCTTCTTCGGTATTAAGATCTTTTTGTCATGGGGCAAGGACCTTATTTTCTTAGTTGTAGCGGGCTGTAAATTAGCTGTGGTTTTGAACGGTCCCTCAATTACACTTTTGACAATATTAGGGTTGATCTGTGGTCCTAATATCGTCAAGAACATGGCTGTATTCATCAAATCTTTAGCGTGTTTCTTCAATCTCTTGTTGAAATCCTGATTACTTTCACCTTCATTCCTTCCTGGGAACTGCGCATTCATGGTGTCATCATTTAAAATATGATCCGTTACTTCTCCCATTTTTTCCAACGTACTTAAAATGTCACTGGCGGCTGTAGTTTCATCTTTCAATTTATTAGTGTATAATTCGTGACAAACACTGTAGATGTCCTTACTGTCTTTCTGCATGTATATATCTTCTAGAACGTTGCATATCTCTTCGTATGTGCTGTCTTTGCATGTTTTTCCGTTGACAACGTTATTTACGGTAATTTGGAAATCGCCTAATTTGCAGTCTGCGTTCCTGGGAAGAATCTTCTTTTTCTGTGCGTCATCTTTATCTCCCATACTTGATATGTAGTTGTTTAACAAACTCAAGTGTTGACAAAATGAATTCTTCTCCTCGAAATTTGGATCTTCGGGTCTTCTTCTTCCTCTAAATATCGGCAATGAGTCTGAATTTATGTTGATAGTACTCGCTCCTTTCACTAATGCCTGTAACTGCGCTGGGGTCATTTCTACTCTGGTTCCCATTGTGTCTGTTGTATTTATATCTAAATCGTCAAAATATATTCTATTTAGTCTTTGTTGTTCTAAAACCAATAACTTTGAATCTGTATTTGTTTTGTGTTTCGCCTGTTTTTTTCTAACTCTTGGCCTTGTTTTTCTACCAGACCGTAATTTAATTGGACTTGGATTGATTATTTCGTCTTCGGAGCTGTGCATGTAACTAACATACTTAAATCAATGTAAAAGTGTATTAAAAAATGTGTGGGTTAAACAAATCAGTATTATAAAAATATTATAAAAATACAACATGCATAAAATTAACGAAATTCCAATATTAATACCTGTTTAATATCAATAATATTAAAAAGCTGAAATAAATTCATTAACATAAATACATCCTATTATAATAATTATTTGCAATAACAATTAATTAAATCTATATTGTAGTTGTTTTTACTTCTAACTAACCTTTTACACTTATGATCTTTTCGTTATTTCTTTTTGCTTGCTAATATATGCACACAGGCACTGACTCAGGGAAACGGCTTATTCACCACTGGACTTGACTCATAAAAGAACCCTATGCGATTAGCTCACAAATGAAACTGAATGATTGCAAGTATAAAATTGATGACACGCAAAAATAATTCGTTACGCTTAAATTATACTCAACTTTGGTTTCATGAACAGTGGGTCTCCCATCTTCAATGTTAACGGCGACGTTATCGATGATTTTAACTGTGTCACCTCGTGTACACTGAGTGAAGCAGGTTGAATAAATACTACTTCAAATTCAGATGTAGTGTTTAAACAAATTAGACTCTCAGCTTTTCGGTTAAATTACGGCTTTTTTGCATGTTGTATATTGATTAATTTAATGTTGACCACATTCACCAACGTGCAACGCTTTACCCTGTGTGTTCTCTTCCTCCTCCGTGTTTCACCGTGATTTACCCAAATGGTTAATCTCACTGATTGTCTCTGCTATATTTTCACTCAAATTTTTCAATTAGGTCATCTGTACTCTCCTTATCTCTCAGATAATTTTCGAGATACCTTTTTCACTATGCTTGATTTCGATTTGAAAATTCTTTATATTTTATCACAAAAATTCAACACCTTAATTGGATTATACTCTCAAATAGGGTCGCAAAACCCGGTCTTGCTGTAATCAAATACTCTCCAAATCAGATGGTTAACTAAGTTTTTGGTAAACAACAAAGTTTTCAAGTTTTCACTTTAGTAATTGAATTTCGTTCGTAAATTCGAATTAATTAATCACATACCATACTGGCCATCAATGTGATGGTCCCCCATGGGGTGTCTTCATCAACTGTGGTACCTTATAACAGTCCACTGTATGGGTTCTTCTAGTGATTAGAATCTTACTCTTTTGTTTATATTTTCGGATTCCTTTTTATATCTTTTAATCTCCTTTTACTAAATACTCATTGCCATGCCCTAGAACCAACTTGCTTTTATGGTTCCGACCTCAGGCCTATGGTCAATGCTCAAACGTATTTAGGTTAAATAACACTTTATTATTATAACTCAAAAGGGATTGTATTTATAGATCAAGCAATAATTATAACACAATGCACTTCACTAGGCACTCACAAGTATTTGTCTCGTAAACTAAGGACTTGAGATTTAGATTTTAATCTCATACGAGCCAAATGGTAACTAGCTGTGAATGCTCATTACACATAATTATATAGGTTCGCCAAAGCAGTTATGCGGACACAAGTAATGTGTTTGCATCACTACACTTTGTTATGCAGTTAAAAAATATGATAGCCACAAACCTTTATTTTATTTAATAATTCAATTTCTATCTTTGACTTGGATTCTACCCTTTCATCTTTGAGTATTTATGAATATTTTACAGTATTGTAGCCTCTGATTTTTATTCAATAACAGTTATTTATGAAAACTCGCTGAAACTCACCTCCAATTTACAAAAATATTCTCTCCAGTTGTATAGTATTAATTCATATTAGATTATTTGTTCTAACTATTCTGCGATAATCCATCTGATTAATACCATTCATTAAACAAATAAAAAAAAAATAATCATTCTTTGCAGGAATAACAAAGGATTGTGCACTCTAGGGCAAAATTATCCTCCTTTCAAAATTGAAAAATTCATTTGAATCAGATGATCTCAAATCAAAAGCAAATATAGTTCGACCGTCTTTCAAATTGCCGTATGTCAATAAAAGATTTTTTCCCATTAAATTTTCAAGGGTGTGATTCAAGAACCATGCTGATTGTGAAGGTATTGCTACTACGATGGAACTGCTAATATAACTGTCTATTTCCAATCGCAAAGAGTTTATATTACTTTTTCTAAATATCCTGAATTTATATTATACTTCCCTATCAATGCATTCTGAGAATTTCATTTAATGTACAGAAGTAGATTGTTGGTAAACGTACATCATTTCACTATCGTGAATAATATTAAGACTGTAATTATCATCCTGTTACTTGATTTGATATAACTTTATATTATGATTGGTAACATTTCCAATTTTATTAAAGTGTTGCATCTTGCAACATAAAGAATGCAATCAAAAAAAGTGGAATCACTTGAAGAAAGTGATAGTGTTTTACAGAAATATAATTAATAATGAAAAATATAATAGATTTATTTTCTAAGAAATAAGAATTTTTTGTTACATTATCTGATATCATTGGTATCAAATAATATAAAAGTTAAGTAATAATTATTTTGTACAATTTCTTATACAGATATACGAGTCAAAAAAGTGGGTACGAAATTAATATCGCCATAAATTTAACAAAAATTATCGTATCTTCCTGTGGTTTTCTTTGGCTAGTGCAAATTTTTATCAGCAATAACCACATTTTACGTTTATTTTCATATTCCTAATAGTTTTTCTACAGAGAGGTCATAAGTAGAGGGTGGTGAAATCACTCTTGCACGATATATCTAATTGTAAAAGGAAATGAAAATGGGTTTTGATCATATCAAAGTTAGCTCTCAAGAAATTCACACCATGCGTTATTCGATTTTTTAATTGATTCAGATTATCAGGTGGGGGGAAGCATTCATTATTTTAAAAATAAGTTGAATAACAATTAGGTTAAATAAGAAATAAGATCAATTTCGGAGATGGACAGTAGACAATTAGGAATATGAAAAACAGACGAAACATATGGTTATAGCTGACAAAATCTGCATTAGCCATAGAAAACCAAACGGAGATACGATGGATCTTTTAAAGTTATGGCGATTTTAATTTCGCAGCCCCTTTCTTTTTACTCCTACTGTATACTCTAGGGCCCAGGCGTTTGCGAGTGGCTGCCACTGTTCGATTGTGTTGTAGATGACCTTAATTGGAACAGAATGTGCTGCTTTTTCATTCCAAAAGTCTTACCGCCTCGTATTTCTACTATGTATTAATAGAAAAAATATTGATCTAAAAACTTAGTATTATATTATAGTGAATAAAACAACTTCATGAAACATGACTTTAATCAGATTATATTTTAAGTTTAATTTCCATCATATTGGTCAGATGAAACTTAAAAGGCTATATTGTCTTACAATATTATTACTACTTATTACTATAAAATATATGTACAAAGCATAAACAATGCTCAATTAAACCCGTGGTCCCATTTCAAATTTGAACATCGCTAGGAAAGGTGATCAGCTTATGGCTACAATTTAATAGCCCTATACTTAAGGTTCATCTACTAGACCTGCAAAAGAATATGGAGATGCATTTAACTATAATGAAGTTAGAACGAATTGTAATTTCATATTGTAAGGAAACTCTTTTCGTAAATTATCTGATTGATAACTATTTGTAACACAAATTATTTTAGTTCATGAATAGAGCAACCATAAATAAATCTATATATTTAGATGATATTTCTTTCTACTTTTGGAGCAAGTAAAGATATTGGACCTGGATCCGTTATGTCACTTGGTTAGACTATTAATACATATTGAAATAATAATTAGAATAGGAATAATATTTTGGATTCATTGATATCGTATTTTATTCGAGGATATTTTCTGATCAATGATTTATTAAATAAATGATCTGATTTCAATGATCTAAAGATGTTTTCAGAAATGATCTAGATATGTTTTCAGAAATGATCTAGAAATCTATTTGGAAATGAATGATCTAAACATGTATTTAGATATGATCTAAACATGTATTTAGATATGATCTAAACATGTATTTAGATATGATCTAAACATGTATTTAGATATGATCTAAACATGTATTTAGATATGATCTAAACATGTATTTAGATATGATCTAAAAATGTTTTAGAAATGATCTAAAGACGTTTTTAGAAATGATATTTTTGGAAATGATCTAAAAATGTTTTTAAAAATGAACTAAAGATGATTTTCTTTACTTGGTTAATTTCTTGTCCACTATATTTACCCGGTTAATTTCTGGTTCGTTATTTTTACTTGCACCCAATTTTTCAATAAAATAAAACAAATTGACAGTCTATTGATTACTTATTCGCACCTTTTTGGAATGAGGCATTATCATATCCAGCAGACGATGTGGACTGAGTTTTCGATTGCGACATATTAGATTTCAAATTATCAAATTGGTTCTCTATTTTGTCTCTGTGAGAGTAGCCGAGGAATCCCACTGCAGATATGATCACCAGACAAACTATAACAATAGCTGCTATAGCACCTCCGCCTAGACCACCTGTAGATCCGTCATCTAAAGATAGACATAGAAAGTTTACCATTATATGGAACACATGATTGAAAGTCACCTATTATCTATACTACCTTTTACCAAATCTCATCATTTCTAACTTAACTCACCAGGATTTGATGGATTATTTGAATCCTGCGTTGTCAGTTCTCCAGGAGTACCTCCAACTGTAGGAAAACATGATTCATATAAATTAGACTCTTATTTATCTTTTTATTTCATTATTGCAATGAAGCTTACGGATATAAAAATGAAATTACCAGTAGCTGCTTTGCAGACATATCCAAATTCACCAGAGCAATCGTTATCGTTCCATTTTCTAGAATTTGGATACATCTCGACACATTCTTCTGATAGACCATTTGGTTCACTATCGGCCCAATAAAAGAAGTCTACTGCTGATCTATCACTCCATCCATAGTCTTGAACGAAATTGTAATACTATTAACTTATTCAGTTTAAAGGAGGTGCATAATAATATATTCAAGATTGCAGTACAAATTATATTCTTATTGAGTTACCAGTCATTCTTTGAACAAGTCCAGACCACAGACTGTAAGGATAAGATTCTGTTGCTTTTTTCAGCATATTCATCTCTTCTTCAGAATGAATGGAAACCAAAAACCCTCCTGCTTGAATGCAACTGAAACAAACAACGATTGTATATTAGGAAATGTAGATAACGAAAATAGTTAAGTACAAAATAATATGCAACCGATAGTTTTTTTTTAATTTACGCGAGATTGGCATCATTCCAGGACTTCTTCAATTTTGTTTCTATGATGTAACAATATCCATATCCAAAGTTGAGCCAAAAACTGTCAGGACAAGATCCATCGACTGCTGGACCAGCTGACGGAAGCTGTCCTGTGAAAATAAAATATTGATAATATTTAGCCTCCTTAGTTTTAGCCAATGATTGTTTAATATCATAATAAAGGATATTCTGTTGTTCATTTTAACCTTCATAATGTTTGCACATGAAGGAGTTTTTCTTGTTGCAGTCACTGTTAAACCAAGTTCCGCTTTCTCCAGTTTTGAGTTCAACACATCTTCCGTCTGTATTGTTTGCATTTGGTTGATTGTCACCCCAGTTGGTATAGAGAACAGGGAAGTTGCTAACCCATGTGTATTGCTCCTTGTTCTGTATCATTTAAATATATAATAACATTATGCGAAAATATTTACATTCTATGAATATTTAATAAAAATAATAAATGATTTTTTCACCTGCAAAGAATTAAGTCCAGTCCAAACATCCGTCAAGTATGAATCAACAGCGTATGCGTAAACGAAGTTGTTATCAATGATCCCTTCGATTGAAACAAGATTTGATCCAACAGATTCGCAGTATTCCTTTGCTTCCTGAATAAAGTAAAAATTTTAATAATCTATACTAATCAGATGATGATTACAATAATCTTTTACTTCATATTTCACTGTCTCACTCTCTCTAACCTGCCACGTTTTAGGATCATTGACCACCAAGTAGCAATCTCCAGAGTAATTGGTGTATGTTTCGAAGTTAGGAGTAGTACAAGTAGGAGGAGGATGATGAGTGGAGACACTTGGATCTGATAATAGCATTAAAAAGTCATTCATTGATTCAAATATCATAATTATTATAGAAAATTCTAGTTTCAATGATCTACTCACCAATATTTTGCATGCACACGGAACTCCTATTACTGTAACATTCGAGGTCATCCCATGAACCATCGTGATGCAACATCAATCCACAATGCTGATCCTAATTGATTGTAATAAAGAAAAATCAAATTTAAATGGGTTGGTGACAATAACTCTGCTGGTTAATATTTCCATCAGAGGAATACTCACTTCGTCCTGACCATTAGGTTCGCCAGTTCCCCAATTCGTGTACTGTACTTCCGATTCGTCCACCCAGTAAAAGTTACCATTCCATCTCAAACCAATCCAGGCATTTGAATCATGAAGTGCAAGAGCAGCGGATAACGCAGCTGGAAAAATTATTTACTTTTCAAAATAAGTTACTTACAAGTTACAAGTACGAACTGCATCACTTACAGTTGGTGTTATGTTATGTTATGCTATGTTACCTTGCATCTCTGGTCCGTGAATGCTCACTAAATCTGCATTGACGCCAGAAGACTTACACTTGGTTCTTGCTTCATCAAACGTGTTCTGGTCAGTGTTGATTTGGATACATTTACCACCTGATAATATATAGCGTTAGAAAAGACAAAAGTGAGACTCAATTATATCCATATGTTTGTATTTCTCATGATTATTACCAGCGTGAATCCATCCTTCTGCACAGTGGCCAGTGGGGGACGCAGTAGTTTGACCAGGAGGAACAGTGTTCGAAACAGATCTTTTGCAAATGAATCCTAGCAAACTACCGCAGTTAGCATCATTCCACAAACCTTGGTCATGACTATAGGTAACTAAACACGATTCTTGGTCTGTTAAGGAAATCAGAATAATTTTATATAAATTTTTAATGTTGTGAACACATAAGTAATATGAACAAAACACGTTCTCTTCAACGCCTAGTTAATTACCATTGAAGTTATTTGGTTCCCCGTTCTTCCAATTGATATATTCGAATGGTGAGCCATCTAGCCATGTGAATTGGCTGTTGAGGTCACTATATCCTCCAAGCCAAAACTTATTGTCTGATCTAGAGAAAATCTGAAGAGAAAAGAAGATTTATCAACTGCATGTTGAATTTACTTTTATTAAAACCAATTTATTTGTTGTGTCAACTATCTTGCAACAATAATTTCTTCCCTAATACGAAATCTTCGAAGATAAATTCATTACTACTGAGAGCAAGATAGTAATAGATTAGTCATAACTGAAATATTTTATTGCATTCTCACCTTTGAAAGAATGAAGTTGTTCTCGTTGTCATCTAATACGGAAGCCAATTCTGAACCCTTACTACGACAGAAATTACTCGCAGAGCTCCAAGACATTGCACTTATATCTTCTTGGGAATATACCCTGTAACAGTTGTCACTGTGCTCCAACCAGCCATCAGAAGCCAGTGAATCAACTGAGCACGGAACATCAGGTGTTTTGGTAACACTGGGGTACGTTGCCTCAGACATCCCTGCAAGATTTCAGAAAAAATAATTCGTTCTTGTTGATATATCATAATATTAATGACAAATGTAATATAATGAATCCAAACCTTGATCTGCCTTGCACATGTAAGCGAATATCCCACCACAGTTTGTATCTGATAGCTCCAAAGTATCTTTGTTTGCGGTAACACAATTTTCTCTACCGTTCTGACTTTCAGGCTGATTCGCTGCCCAGTTTAGACCATTCACTGGTGACCCATCTAGCCATTCATAACCTGGAGACAAATTGAATTGATATTTTTATCGTCGGATCCAACAAATTGCGATAAATTTAGACAAAATCATCATTTTTAATCTTACCATCTACCCCAAGAACTAAACCAGTCCAAAAGTTGGTGTAGTTAAATTGATTAACCTCATCCATCCTGTTGCAAAATATATACTAGATTTAGTACAAAAGTTAAAAGAAATTTATACTATGTAACTGTTTTTAAGTTTACCCCAAGATGAAATGCTCTTCCAGTTCATCTGTTATACTGACGAGATGACCGTAATAGTACTGAGAACAGTCTTCCTCTGCTAGAGCCTGAGTAAGTCCCTCATTCGTCTTCAGCTGTGTTCATATTGGTAAATAAAATTTAGTATTTTCTAAAGAAATAGAAAAAATTTGAGTAAATTTATTATATTTCCACAAGATTTTCTTTTCAATTGTACCTTGTAACACGATTTTGTTTTAGAATAATGTGACCATCCCGCTGCACAGTAATCAGGACCTTCAGTAGTTGGGAGATAAGCAGCAGTTGTATATCCATTCCTTGGATATTCACCTGCAAGTAATATAAATTTAATAAATATAATTCTAAACATATCCCAATGCATTGTAACTTTTTCCTGTAACATCAGAGTTATATCAACAGGCTGATAAGAAACTCAATGAATGGCAACTCACAAAAGAATGGAAAGTAGTTGTCACTGCAGCTGCTGACATACCAAAGACCGGCTTTCTCAGGTTCTCCCGAAGCAGCAACACACAATCCTTTATCAGAAACTGTAACGTAAAATATTTTAGAAATTTCTTTCAAGGTGGAAATTCTTCAAAACTGGAAAATTCAAATTAAACTAGGGAAAATTTCCATCACTTTTTTTTTCACTGTTAAACTAGTCAGCTTATTTTAATGACAAATCATAAGCAAATCGACTAAAGTACTGACCTGGTTCGTACTCTCCCCAAGCGTCAAACGTGAAAGGTGTTCCGTCAATCCATTTGAATTCAGCAGCACCTTCGTCTGTAAAAGACTCCTTTAATCCAATCCAAGACATGACACCAAGAGTTTCGTAGTAAGCCGAGAGGTAAGCGCTCTCATGTCTGATGTATTGATTGAAAAATAATAAATAGTGGATTGTATATTCGAAATACAATTTACCGAATCATAAAAAATAAATTATTTCACTCTCTATGCATCACGGTATATCCTTTTCACAAACAGAAGTAAGACCAACATTGAATTATTTTTTTAAACTTACGAATGCATCATCGTGACAAGATGACTGTCATCGCCCAGAGTAGAACAATTTGCAACGGCATCTTCATACTGCATGATTGTAGTGATAGGTCTGTAGCAAGATGTCCCGTGGTAGAGATCATCGCTCTGACATGTTTTTGAATAGAAAATAGAGTTGAAGATTGAAAGAAAAAGGATTAAATACGGTTAAGAAACTATCTGACATTTGGGAATAAAAGATTTAAGTGTAAATAAATAGTTCCTTTACTTGCAGTGTATTGGAGCTTGAAGAAAAAAATTAATGATTAGTAACGGGTCTATGTGGTAGGCATTTCCATTAACTCAATATGACTAAGGAAAGTTTTCAAAATGTTTGATAGCTTCTCTTTTATTGCTTTTCAATTCATGGATGGATATGGTATTCTAACATTTGTGATACACTTTTAGTTGTAAGAAAGTCATTAATTGTTATCTAAATAATATGGCATGATTTGAAGATGGAAATAGATATGAAACTCAAAGAATGAACACAGCAGTATGTGATTTGATGATAAATAGGACATTTATGGGAATCTGCATCTATTTACCTTAAGACATCCACTAGCAGGAGGTGACAGTGACGTAATTGCTGGTGGTTTTTGGCAGTAGAAATATGAATAAGAGGAATCACAATCGTTTTCTTCCCAAGTGAAACTTTCTTCATTATAATAATCGTACATTTGGAAACAACGATATGAATAATCTGGGAAAATTAAATACATAAATCATATATATATCGTTTTGGTTCCAACTAACTCTCAGAATGGAGTATCAATTTTTATTACAGCCTATGCAGTTTATTCATCATAGTATATTATTTCACGAAAGGGATATACCATTGTAATATCCGAGACGAGTGAATACGACAGGATCTCCATTCAACCATTTTAGGTTATCTCCCACTACATCAGATTTGTAAAGACCAATCCACCCTTCTCTGTAAGAATCTAAGAAATAATAGATAAAGTTTCAAATTTCAGTATCGGATATACTTCTGAAATTGTAAAACATTATGTATCTTTTTTTGACTTGATAGAACAGTTTTCAACGTTTCAGAATATAATTGATTAAAAATATCTGGACCCTGAGATAAAATACCTATTTTTTTAACTACAATAAGAAACTTCTGGTGGGACAATAAAAAAAACTTTTTTATCCGCATCATAACTTTCTCCTTACGTAAATTATCTAAGTATGCAAGTATGAAAATCCTACTGAATAATTTTTCGAACATAAATAATTTTTGGATCTCCTGCATACAGTATGTCCGCGAAAAATGTATCCACTGCCATCGACTATATATATCTTATAAGTACTATTTATAATTCATTAATATCAATCTACGTATCTAGGGTACCAACATATTATGCATATTTTCGTGGAATTATGAATAATGCAGCTTCAAGGCAGTGGATACAATATTTTCTGGACACCCCAAGTTTCCACCTGTAGATAAGGCACCCCAAAATTTCCCTCCTGTAGATTATGTATCCCAGTTATGACGAATAATTATGTTAATATTGTATTACATTTATTGGGACAAAGGTGTTTGAACACATTCAGTCATAATTTTGAATTTATTTCAATGTGGTATCAAGATTAAAAAAGATTACGAGAAAAATTAGTCAAATTAAACAAATTTAAACAAAATAAATGATCTTCAAAATGCAGATGGATACATTCCAAGAATATTTTGTACCTAACAATACTTTTAAATTTTAAATTCAAAATATGGATTTAGTGACCCAATTATTATTAAATTAATTCAAATCCATTACTTTCTGTAGATTGAGTGCCCCGAAATTTCTCTCCTGTAAATAAGTCTGTGTATCCCACTTTTTTCAATCTTAAATGTTTTTTCAGTTAAGATATTTAAAATAATATACCATGTAATAGGTATATATTATCAGGGAAACAAATTATGAATACAGTTGAAATAAAAACCGTGGATTTTTCAGTCAATATTTTGAGATGTGGCACCGTTGCTTAGGATAAAGCCCGCCTTTTCATAGTAACAGGAAAAGATGCCAATAAATTAATAGTAAATGACAATGAAGATACCAATTAGTGAATTTTAATTGAATATGCAAAGATGGTGTCAATTAAATTATGTCATAGTAATATACAAACTTAACATTTCTTTTTAATTAATAAAAACTATTAATCTTTCGACGAAATATTATTTCTCATACATTTTAAACATGCGTGTAACTACGGTAACAGGGACTTCATAATCTAGTAAACATGTAGTTACCCTGATCTAGACCTGTGTAGCAACAGATTAAATAATGTATCAAATTATGATGGAAATAAATTAATCTAAGTTTTCATTCATTTATTGTCTTTGAATTGATTTTCTTAAATTTAATATTTATCAACTTTTCATATATTAACCTTCGGCACAGTACGATCAGTTGAGAAAGTTTTAACTGAAATTAAAGCTTAATTTTTACATTCAATACACTCTAAGAGCATCACAAAAGATCTGGAATAAAGTGAATTTCAATTATTGTTGAGACCAGCTACGAGAACAGCCTAAACACATCTCCTGTATTTTATTAGGGATTCCGTAAAAAACGTTAGTAATCTTTTAAATTCATCAGATTCGTCTGGACTCTGAAACAAACTTCAAATTGTAGCCCAATAGGCAAACTAATTACGAAATTTAACTTTAATGATTGAAAATCGGAAGATTTCGTTAGGATTTCCATTTATTTTTTACAGAGGAAACACTTCCTTAATTGTTCTTATTTTTATGAACGAGAAAGAGTTGACTTTAATACCTCCATAAATTTATTTGTATAGATAAAACAAGTACTGTAAAAATATTTTTTTAATATATAGACTATTTTTCTCTAAATAATTATGTAAAAAATAGAATCAAAGCATATTTCGTATTCAAAATGCTTAACAAAATCGTAATTATTTTTATTAATAATTACACATTAAATTGGCAGCTCGTCATTTATTTCCAACCGAAAAGCAATTTCCACATTAGTTTTTAATCGGACTAGGGGTTCAAAGATTTTGCATTCTACTCTAACTCATATTGATAATGTAAAAAAGATACAAGGGACTTCGTAGAAGCAGTCAGAAAGAAAATAGTTAATGTAATCTAGATGATGAGACATAACACCTTGCAATTGAACATTTTAATCATACGAATGCTTATTAGCGCCCAGGAGCTCTATCTTGAAGCTGTGGTAAATGGAAGAGAAGGGGGATGGCGTCCCTTGGGCCCCGAACTGTTGTAATTTGGATGAGGTATTGTCTTTTTTCATTTTTACCATTTTTATCATCGTAATCATTTTTTTAACGCTACTTGCAGTTTTAGAGGATAGCGCTAGGGTTATGCTCTTCAACTACGAGGTCTTAGATTTTGTGTTAGGTAGGCTCGTAGGCTTCATTTACTATCAACTCTTCATTTTCCTCTTTCATCCGCGAGTCCAGCCACCGGTGCTTGTGTCCCTTTTCGTCACATTCCTTGGTAAGTGACTGCATTCACGGAGTAGCTTTTCTGCATCCATGAGAATAGTCACTGACGGTGGTAGGTGACTTTGATCATGGAGTTACTTTTCTTTCTTACTGCTTCTTCCAGTCCTTTGTATTTAATTTCCTTTTGACGTCAGCAAAATAGTCACGATATGACTGAAGCAGAAGTTAAACCCCTACTAAAATAAATAAATTAAAGTATATAGCTATCAACCAAATTAATATATAAACATTATAGAAATAACAATAAATGAAATTTCTCCTGATAAGGTGCTAAAGTATCACAGTACATTATGCATCATATCCCATCCGCGTTAAGAAATAATTTTCATATTCACAAAAACTGTAGTTCCACCTATACAAGTATATACATTCATCAGTTTGAAATTTTATAAAGGACTTTGAAGAAAGGATTTTTACAGAAGGGATTTCTAATTCACCTATCACCAAAGTTAAAGGACGCAGGAAAGCTACTCAGCGAAAATACAATCACTTAGTAATAGTAACGCGAACAATGGTGACTGCACTTAAACTTATGTAGGTTACAGAAAATTATGTCTACTCTACGAGCCATACCTATAAATTAAGAACTTAATACTACCGTTGCTGGTAAAAACATACGCTGAACTTCTGATGTTTCTTGACAAATTTCTTTGTTCGATAATTGTTTTAAGAGTTTAATTTTCGTGCGATTTTAATATATTAGCTCATATTGAGTAATACCAACCACATTCTTAGTAACGTTTATTATCGGTGTTGTCATAGCTTATTTATTTATAATTAAGTAATTGCAATAGTGTTGATTATTTGCAAACCAGTTTGGCAGGCGTTGTTTATGAAATAAGCTTATTAAATAAATGCTTTTGAGAGGTACTTATATTATACGTATCAATTCCTGTCCAAATTAATATATTTCATTGATAATGGTGTAGGGAATGTCCATATTCTCGAATAATTGAACTCTCTCTAAGCTATCGGAGGACACTCCGTTACTGATACTTAGTTTGCAAAGCACTAGTGGTATAGAAACGAGAAAACTGTCCATTTTTAATAATATAATTTCCTCTAATTTTCATTATTCCATGGAAGTTAATATATCCAGTGAGTGAGTGACTTTAAAGATAAATTGAACTCAGCTATTGCGTTAAGTAAATTAAATTATTTTTATAGGAGATATTTCGTTTTTTGGCTAAGACCGCTGAGTCCACAAATGGGATATACAAAAATTGAGAAACACTAATAGTATATAGTTTTGTAAATTATGATGATTCATGCCAAAGACAATTTGCATATCTGTACTGAATATTAGGATATTCAATTCACCATGAATTAGTTACATCCACAACAACAATCAGTTATTAGCTATAGCTGTAAACTGTATATTTCGCTTCGGCTAAAATTTCCCCCTTCCCCCAATTCTCCCTTAGAGGAAGATACTTCTTTAAGGTGCTTCGATAATGATGAAATGTAAACTATACTGTTATAATGTTTGGTGTATTTACTTAGATTGCTTCACTATAAACAGTAAAGTAAAGATTTTGTCACTATTTACATTACGGGGATAAAACTTTCTCCCAAATACCCACACGAGCCATTAACCTATCATTATATAATTATTTATAAGACTGCATATAATGTTATCTATCGACGGTTGTGCTAATGATAGATCCAAAGACGTTGCAACACGATTGACCGATTACTATTATTATTTTAGGTGTTCCAAAGTTTTCCCTATTCACAACGAGGTGATCCAAAGTGAAGAAGACATCGTAGAAAAGGGGAGCGCGAAACTTTGCTACATGCAGTAGCCACTAGGATGCTTACCATGGCTATAGCAAGGCAGAAAGAATAGAAAAGAAGAGGAAGAAGTTGAGAAAAGATACAAAAGAAAGCTGAAGAAAAAGGGCACCAAACAAAACTTAAATACTAAAATATAATAAAAGCTCCATCAGTAATCTATCTAAGAATATATAGATATATAAAACTCGTTTTATCTAAGTCTCAAGTATGGTGTTAAATAATAATTTATTTAATTAAAATCATCTCGATTATAATGTTTAGAACTATGTAAATTGATTGAGTTTAATTGTTATTATTATTTGATTAATTAAATTTGAGCTTACTGTTGTGAGTTTCTTAAGATTTGTTCTGTATTTTCAAATGTAACTGGACTAAATGCAATATTTTATTTACAATTAGTACAATTTTAATTTATCATACCTATTCCTGTACAGTTACGTAATTCTCTATCAAGATGGGGCAACTAAAAAAACCCTCAACGCCATACGTTCCATCAAAGTGACAGTATATTCATATAAGTATATAATACTACATAGGAAATTACTGCTATCATAACTGCTAGCAGAGTCTAATTTCCCGTATAAAAATCTTTCAAACATATAAATGTGTTTCAGTTTATTTCGATTTGAAATGTAATTTATTTGTAAAAATTATTTCGTCAACAGTTGATTCTTTATCCTAATATATGATACTCTTATGGTATACTCTTATATGATACTAATATAGTTTTTACCTTACAAATTCGATTCCTTGTTTTCGAGCCACCCTATACAGTATACAATGGGAACACCCTATATAGTTTTCGAGCCACCTATAGAATATCTTCTCGGTAGATTTTAATGTCCCAGTTTTATGAAACTAAATCTTAACTTACTTCAGTAAATAAATTATTCTTCAGTAAGTTATTTAATCTGGATTCGAATTAAGTGGTGACAATAAAATTGAATCCACTACTAAATATAAATCTAATATCCTATTGAGCTCAGCTTTAATATCGGCTAAATAGAACTAAACATATAGTAAATTCAAGTCTGTAAATTTGGTAGATACCTTTTTATTTCCCACACATTGTAATTGTATAGCTGCCAATTAAAAAATTTAAAATCAATGAATTTAAATGTCTAAATCATTAGTTATAGCTTAACCTTAAATATGTATATTTTAAAACTATCTATGATCTAAGTCAATAGTTATAGATTCATAGATGGAGATTTCAAAAATAAAAATTGCAATTTTTAGGTGTTGCGCATTTGGTAATAATTGGGAAAATTTATGAAATTTCAGCATCATACACAATTACTTCAGGACAGTTGCCAAATCAGAATATCATAAGGACAAGGTTAATATTGATTTTCTGATTCTCAAGCCTCCATACCTTTTTCTTAGATTATTGCAAAATAAATACTATATATATATCTTCAATTTCTGTTCCTTTAAAGTAAATTTCAAATCCAAGAATTTTGTGATTAAATTTAAATTATGAAATTGGTGGTTTAACTTTACATCGGAACAAAAGGCAAAATAAATACAAGGAACTTTAAGAAGCAGTCATAATGGAAAGTGGCTCAATGAATAAAGTCACTAACTATCAGTCGGTGACTGAGCTCATTGATACAGAAAAGCTACTATAAAGGAATATGATAAAAGTGACACAAGCACCGGTGGCTTCCCTTAAGATTTGAAGAGAAAAATGAAGAGGTGATAGTTTTAAGCCTACGCCCCACCTAACACAAAATTGTAAGACCTACTAGTTGAAGAGCATAACCCTAGCGCTATACTATGAATCTGCAAGTAGCGTTAAAAATAATAAATACGATAAAATTTACGAGTGATATAGTTCATGAATGATATACCTGAAATAAAAACAAGTTCGATGATTATATAATATATATAACGAAATTGTGAATATTGAAATAATACAAACAGAACCTTTGATAAATTTAACCATACACTACACCGCTTAAATCATGACACCTGTCTTTTTGATAGATTTGCAGTATTTCGATCATTTTAGCGATATTCCGCTAGATTTAGTGGTGTTGTATATAATTTGATCGAAAGAATTATTCTTATTTGTTTAAAAGATATCCTGCCTTTGGTCTCTTGGTTATATTGAGATATTGCTATTGAGTGTTAAGAGTTGCTAAATATAATATATGATGCTACAAATTTAATTTTTTTGATTTCGAAAGAATTGAAAAAGAATTTGAAACTTACTCACCAAAATAGTTCATTAAAGTATATGTTCAAATATTAATAAACATAATTTAATTGATACCATGCATCTTTGAATATTCAATTAAAATTCACTAATTGGTATCTTCATTGTCATTTACTATTAACTTATTGGCAACTTTTCCTGTTACTATGAAAAGGCGGGCTTTATCCTAAGCAACGGTGCCACATCTCAAAATATTGACTGAAAAATCCACGGTTTTTATTTCAACTGTATTCATAATTTGTTTCCCTGATAATACATTAAAACACTATTATATTCTATTTCGGCAAAGAATAAAATCATAACTTGATAAAACATACATAAGGTAGTGATATAGTTCATGAAACCATATTCATTTTATTATTTATTTCCATTATGAGGTAAGTGATATGTCTTTTAGTTATGAATCAGATGCTAAATCATATTGAACTCTATGAGGGGCACTCGTAGAGCACTACCTTTACCGCTGCTTAAAAATAACCATGTCCATCCTATAATCATTGCAATATAAAAAAAAACCTGACCTTAACCTTTGACCTGATCGCTTCCAAAATCTGATAAACAGGTTCATGGATAATGACCATTGTCCCACCAGACAATAAGATTAACCTTCCGAACCATAACCTAACGCAATTACCAAAGGTAATTAGCAAAATATTAAAAATGGTACTTACAACTAATAGATGTTGAAAGGCTGGAGAGAAATAGATTCACTTCATTTGAATGTATGGAAGCTAACGTAGCATCCATTTCTTCACACTCAGCTTTTGATTCTTCGAAATCATAGCTGCTGGTACTGAACTCATAGCTATAATAATAGCACATTCCATCGTAGTAGTGCCATCCCACATCACATCCAATAGTGTGTGCTGCGTAAAGTTAGAAAGAAACAGATGATAAACAAGGCAGATTATTATGATTAGTAGTGAAACTAAGTATAGCATGTCTTGGACAGTTATTTTCATCGTAAAATACCTATGAGTTCGATGATCGTGACCCGACATACTCACTTGGATAGAATTCACAAGCATAATTGAAGGAGTCATCACAAGGATAGTCATTCACGGTACCATCAGCATTAGCTGCTCCGCAAAATTCCGAGTTATTTTGGGGTTGTCCTGTATTCCAATTCGGGTAGTCGAGATCTGTTCCATCCGTCCACTCCCACTCCAGACTGCTTTGATTTTGATGAAGACCAATCCAAGTTGTTGAGATTGACGAATCAATCAAATCTGTAACACGAAACCCTCATAAATTTTTGTATCAGAACATAATTTATGTTAAGATATCAGTATACTTTATTTAGTATTACATTGTGTAGAAGGTTTACCAAATTATAGGAAATCCTATATATTCTTACTCATTACATGGGAGACCTCTTCCTGTGAGTGCCAACTGACTAAAGTTGCTTCTCCTTCCACTTCCTTGCATTTCCCTTCACTGATGTCCCATGTTTGAGATTCTTCGCTAATGTGATAACATTTACCATTCCAAAATTCCCAATTATCAGGACAAGTTTCTGAATGGGATACATACAATATCATCATTTATTTAAAAATTAGCGATAATACTTTGAAGTATAATATTTATCAAAATTACAACCTTAAAACAAATGTAATTGTTTATTAATCTATAGAAAATTTGTGAATTAAAAATTTATGTATATGTGTTAAATGCTATAAATTTACAACACTTCCTTTTGATGATACTCACTGTACGTGGTTTCACAGGCGAATCTGTGATTATTTGAACAACTATTATCAGCCCACTGTCCACCGTCATATGAGTAGTACATCTAGGTAATAAAATTGTTCTTCATATTAGTAATGGCGATCCTACGTAATTCAGGCCTAAATCACACGGGTGTTCTGTTTTAGAAAGAACCAACAAATACGTTTATTTAGTCTTAGCATTTTTCCTTGTACCATTTTCCTTGCTGCGGCATTAGAAAAACGGCAGCGTGTAACGGGAGCTTTTATCTTATAGTTGCTCCCATAATAATTTAATTTTGGGATAGTACCGAATTTTCAATTTGAAAAGTAATTTCTTTTTATTTTATAATCAGTGATATTAAATTACCTCCACACAATATTCTGAAGTACTCGTATCATCTGGGTATCCAGGATACCAATTGGTGTAACCTAATTCTGATCCGTCTATCCACTGGAAAGTTTCATTTTGACCATACTTCTTATAAAGGCCTATCCACATACCAGTAGACCCATCAGAAATTTGATCTGCAAATATAAATCAATGTGAACAATGATAACTAGGTTACGTGCACTCGGTAAAGCGCATACCTTCGCCACCGCTTATTCGTTTGCTTGTTACCAAAATCTAATAAAATGGTGACTGGATAGTGACCAATCGTCTCACCAAGTTTCATGCAATATGGTTCAATACTTTTTGAGTTATTGAGTTATAGTTATAAATGACCTTGACCTTGGACCGGATCGCTCCTAAATTTCTACCAGATGGTTCCTGGACATGTCCAATCGTCCCATCAAATTACTGACAATTTGGTTGAAAACTTTATGAATTATTGAGACTGTTATGAATGGCATTGACCCGATCGCTCCCAAAATGTAACAAAATAGTTCGTGTTTATTGATCAATCGCTACACCAAGTTTCATGCAATATGGTTCAATACTTTTTGAGTTATGAATGACAATGATCAAATTTCAGACAATTTGGTTGAACACTTTTTCAGTTTTGCGAATAACAAGATGATAAATAAATAAATAAATAAATAATGCCGTCTATAATATAACCTTTCCGCATTCTGCGAAGGTAATAAGATATTACAAGCATGCCCTTAACTGTTAGAGCCACAAAAGAAAAGTTTGAATATCGTCTTCTATCCCTTTAAGAAGTTCTGGATAATAGACATTTCGAGAAAAAAGTCATTATGGAGGTATGGAAGTTCAATTAGGGTTCACTCAAAATCTTTGGTGGCTCTACCATAACTTTCTTTATAAATAGGACCTACTCCAGAGAAAGAGGTTCTCGTCTTCGCTGGTGATGGAGGCTAAAGTACTGCCGTAGTTTTCTTCACAGTAATCAAGAGCTCTTTTATAATTATAAGAGGTGCTTGAGGAAACGTAGTAGCAATGTTTGTTGAACATTGACCAGCCTTCTGGGCATACAGCTGAAATAAATTATCAATTGATAAATATATTAAGAGTAAGCATCCTTGGTGAATATTATCGTTTTAAAGAGTTTTATAATAAATGTATCGATGTTATTGATTTGTTTTCAATATTTATGTAATATTAAGATACACAATATTATTAAGATATTAGGTAATTATTATTAATTTATTATTTTATATATTCATTGAAACATTATGTTTCCTAACAATGTATATAGAGTCGGGTTTTCACGATCAAATATATTCGTATGACCTCAGATTGAATGAAAACTCCGTCGTATTTAGACGCATCCGATTTATCTCAAGATCCTGTCCTGTTCATGGTATAATAACAATACAAGGTATGCTCGTGCGCAAGTACCCCCAACCCTCACATTCGGGCAGGAATTTTTTGTGACGTCATAGAAGTGAGAAAAAGAAATTTTACCATGCTGTTTGGAGGAAAATGAGCTCCAAAGTTATATTTTTGTGTAAAATATTTTAGTCCATGGTGTCAATAATTCCATGAGACTATTTATTATAGAAAACACAAATTTTGAAAGAAAGGAAATAAAGAAAAATTTTGAACGCACATCCAATGTATCGCACGAAGAAAATACCCATTTAGACTTGAGATCTTATGGTTTCGATCAGATCTCAAGACCAGATTCAAAGATAAATCTGATCGTATAAACCAGGATTAAGAGAGCCGGGATTACTCTTTTGCACTGACTAAATGACAAAAACTAACGAGTTAAACATTAAGTCCCGATAAGCTAAATGCTTTTAGGGCAACTTATATAAAACACTTAAAAGAATAATAGTTCCAAGTTTTTGAATGTACTGCATATACATTAGAGCTTCTAATAATTTGAACCTCTTTGACAATCTGTAGGCATATAAACGCATTAGATTTTTTCTTGTACTCACAGGGAAGGCTTGGTTCAGTTGGAGTGACATAATCAACCTCTGAAAGTGAGAAAAGTGACCTTTCAAATTTTTAATTGGGTTTAGATTTAGACGATAAGTTTTTTCAAGAAGGAATGAGACTTAGATACTCTTCCTATTATGAATACTAACGTTTTTTCTCGCATATGAATGGGTATCTATAATCGCAATGAACATCATCCCAATGGTATCCATTATCGGTTTCCATAACTGAAAAAAGAAGAGTGAAATGTAACATATTTTCAAGTTAAATATCAATATGCTGTTTTTATTGTAGTTCCACTGACTATCAATTTTAATTTTTTTTGATCGAATCATTCAGAACCTAACCTTTTTGGTTATATATATATATATCAACGTGATAAAGTTATACACTCTCAATAATAAATTTGACATTAGGTTTTTGAAACTAGAATATGTATTTACCCATGCAATTGCTAGAGGAGCTGTAGGGAGCTCCATCACCGAAATCGAAATACGTAACTGGTGTTCCATCTGCCCAAAACATTCCGTCATATACATCATTTCTAAGTCCAATTAATACATCATCACCTTGGATATCAGAGTTCGAAATCATTTCTGCGGGATAGCACAATATTAAAAAGGACATTCACTTCATTAAGAAAGATTCCTAAAATAAATTTATGGTGCGGCCACTAAAGATTCTAATTAGTTTTCTATAGCGATTACTTTCACTTTATGTAAGATAATAAAATTTCCAATCATATTCAACTAACCTTCTACAAAATTCTGTTCTTCGATATCACTGAAAGTGACTAAAGTCGGTTGGTGTGTTGAATAGGGAAGATCGGAGCAATGAAGCTGAGCGTCGGTAAATGATAGTGTCATAGTTTCAATCTTGTAACAAGTGTTCAACCTTGAGTTTTCGATCCATCCGTCTCCACATCCATCAGTGGTAGATGGTTCAGTTGTTGTGCTTACAGGGTCCAAAGGAGTATTCGAATAGGGTGCTTTGCATATGAATGTATATAAAGTTGCGCACTGAAACATACTCCAAGATCCCTCAATCGGAAAAATTTTGGCGCAGTTTTCATCTTTTCCATAACTAGGTTCAGCTGCAAAACAAAAAATTTATTTTGATAGATTATTCGTACAGTTAGAACTGAGATAATAATAGAAGCTTACTCACTTATGCTCCAATTATCTATAAGCAGTGGATTATTATCAGAAAAGACATACGTTCCCTCCTCCTCTCTGTCATTCAATCCAAACCAACTTATTGACCGCAGTGAATCTAGAATTTAAAGTAATAAGATCGAGTTTGGTCAGTAAGTAAGTGATCATATCTAAATGTGACAAATCAGATATAGTCTTAACCCTAGTAATCTAGCATCAAAAGTTTGCTCACTAAAAAAAACGCTGGCGCGCTCGAACAAGCCCTCACTAATTTCTTATAAAATTTTAGCCAATTGATTTTTCTTTTTCTTTATGTAAAACTTCATTTGATATAGTAAGAATAATTTTCCATTAAAATAAAATTAATAAGCAAAGATAAAAACAAAAATATTTTTAGGTATTATTGTATGTGCGGGGCTTGACACTGTGCGGAGCTTAAAGCCCGGTTCGTACGATCATGCATAATGTCATTCAGCATGAAACGTATGCATGATAGGCGTTTAGCCTACCGTCATTCAAATAGGTTTCGCCATGATAGTAGAATGTCTCTATGTCCTCAAAATGAGGAGATTTTATTATCTTAATAATAATAATAATATTGACAGAATAAAAATTCTCTCCCAAAAATACAAATGAATTTAAGTAGGAATTTATAGCTGAAAAACAAAATTCGTATGCAAATTTAAATTTTGTATTTAAAAAATTTAATTCTCTTACAAATTGATTTTTATATAGGTATGTTTCGAATAAAGCACATTTAAATTTTTTTTTATTACAATAATCAATAGATTGAATTTTTCATCAAGCATTTGTGGTTCTAATCGTTTTATGTATAAAAATAAATTTTAATGTTATCTATTTTAGAGTTGCTTATCCATTCTTGTGAAAAAAATAACATTTTGACCGAAGTTCTAGGCGTGTGTAGGATATAAGCTCCGCCCAACTTGCTTACTGGATTTCCCTTCATTCATCATGCTGCGTGATCATGCAGCATGTCATGCAAAAAAGGGGTTCATACGATCATGCCTTATGATAGGCAGTAGAATCATGCCAAAGGTTGCCAAAAGTATTTCCCTGAATGTACCAGATCAGATACTAAAAATGTACCAGATTTGAATTATTTGATAAAAAAATGTACCAACAAATTCCAGGCTGGCAAATTGCATGCCAATTTTTGAGCCAACTTTTAACAAAAATTCTGAGCAAATCCAATTTTGACTGATTTTTGAAAATTTAAAGCCAAAATTAACATAGGAATATTTACAAGATTTATAGCCAATTACATATACCTATCTGAGATATGACCATTTGAAATGTAAGCCAATTAATTGGATTTAACTGACATACTGTATAACATGAAACAAATTCAATTTCTTATAAAATTAAACGTAAACCGTGAAAGGCAGCTACTGAAAAATGAGGTAAAAAGAGTACTAATATGGTGCTTTGACAAAAATGAGAGGGGAAAAGCACCAAATTTGGTATCAGGTTCGGCACGCCTGATCATGCTCGTACTATCATGCACTCATGATCGTGCGAACCTGGCTTAAGCCGCAAAAGGTTACAGTTAACTAATTATAGTGAGAAATTCACCCGTATGTTCTCAAACACACTCGTGCATCTCATGAATGGAGAGAACTCTGATATATTTTCTATATATTTAAATAAATGCTTTTAATATGAGTATCTTACCAATTATTACCTTCGTTTTTGTCTAATCGTATGTAATTATTTGGGAAAGTAAAATTCATGAAAAGACAGCTTCTAAATCTGATTAAAATTATCATTATTATTCCTTGAGGACTGGTGCGCCTGCGGCTAGGTTGCTAGGGTCAAAATGAACTAATCTAATTTCCTTACTTTGAATGTAGTCGTTTTCTGGATAAGAAAGGATTGAAGCTAAATGTCCACCATAAGTTTTACAGTAATTTTCAGACTGTGACCAAGATTTTTCGACTTGCGAGAAGAAGTAGCAGAAGTCATTGTTCAACTCCCATCCACTGTGACAATATCGGTCAGCTGTAAAGGACAATGTTGAAGATGATGCAATAAATATAAGACGAACAGGATAGGAGAGTTTGGTTCATGACATTGTTACTCCTAAATTCCGATTACTATGAGTGTTAGAGTACTGCCACGTTCATTAATTTAATTCGAATTTTATTTTAGGTATTCCAAGATCTCTGAAACTTACTTGGAACAACCGGTACATTTATGGGAGTATTTTTCGGCACTTCACATATATAATTGTGAACATCAGAGCATACAACGGGATACCAATTCGACTGTTCTTGAGTTGTTCCCGCGTCTGAAATTATTATGATAAATCAATATCACTTAGGTATTATTTTATCTATCGTTTTACCAAAATATGTCCAATTCACCTAATATTTGAATGAAGTCACATCGGTCATCAGAAGTGGCAACTGCATTACTTTCGTCTGCTGATGTCATTTTTGTGAACCCAGAGCTGTTGTATGGAGTGCTATCAACCCACATGAAAGATGAACTTCCTTGTTCAACTACTCAAGACCAAAAATAAAATCACCTTTCTTATATTATTATTTGTACTTAATTAAATGCTTTTCAAATTAGTTATCCTTACTACTTAATCCAATCCAAAAGCTGTCATCACTATTGAGATGTGATGAAATGAAGTCATCTTCTTCTTTTGTTTCAATAACTACAAGCTGAGCTCCAATATTCGAACAAATCTGTTTCCCAGATTCGAATGTAACTTCCTCGTCACTTTCAGAGAAATAATAGCAAGAATCTCCGTTTTGTTCCCATCCAGTCACACAACCACCTGATATTTGCAAATATCATTGTAGAATGATGATGTTATAGATGAATTAGGTTATATATATACATATATCATTTGGTTCAGTATTGTAAAGCTCCACAGATTTTATAATATATAATTGCCTTTTTGTTTTTCACAAACGAAGTGGTGGTTATTCATAACAGATTCTGTTATCCATTTGCCTTCGTAATCTAATTCGTCTACAACTGCCGCTCCGTAACCTCCTTGAGATCTTGTGTATTGAAATAGAAAATTGGTATATAAGTTCTGTTTATTTTAGTACATAAGTTCTGTTCAACGATTTTAGTACAAATAGTATGTTCTTTTCTTACACCGGCATTCCTGAAGAAGTATCCCAGTAGCTGAAGGTTGAGTTCTCTCCAGAAATCCATGTCCAAGTGTCAGGATGAGTCTGGATTAGAAATGATGAATTAATGATTGTTTTCATTACAGAAAGATTATCCGCTTGTCTGTTTGTTTTAATAGATTTGCATGGTAGATATCAAGTACTTTTTTACTTTACGAATGGCTATTTATTGTGAAACTCGTGAATTGGTAAAGTTCGAATTAAAATTTTGCTGGCATTCAATTTTTATTATGTGAATATGATGAAAGTATCGTAGACATGGTTTCTATAGACTTTTCTTCATACGTATTCTAATTATTGGTACGATTCATTTCGAGCAAGTACATAGAAACTCATGAAAAGACACCATTCCTATATTAGCTACACATCATTTTGGAATTCATTTTTAATATTAATTCCAAGCTGTAATAATACTATTGCAAAAGATTCATTCTCCATGAGAAAAAACAAAAAGAAAGATAAATGTATATCTGATATGTTTAAATAGTTTACTATCCATATTACCAGTTCATTCAATCCAATCCAGATGTTGTCCTGGTGTCTTATGGCTTCATCATAGGCTAGCAATTGCTCTTGTAAGCCATTTACTGTGATGAGATTTCCGTCCAGTTTATCACACTCAATGACAGAATCCGAAAACGCAACCGAAACATTCGGACTCTGATAGGGCAGTAGGAGCATTTTTAATTTTGGTATAACCCTATATTTCACAATAATAATTAAGTTCCTCAAGAGGCAATCCACGGAGTTACACAGGATTAAAACCTTTGCATTTCACTATTTTTAATTTCCGTGAGTAACCCAACTAATTTATACAAATTTATGCACATATGTAAAAGGAGAAAACTTCAAATAGTATGCTTTTATAGTAACTTGATATGTAACTTACCAAATAACATCGGTCGTTCGAAAAATGCCATCCATCATTGGATGCACAATAGGATGGTTCATCTGAGAAATTCATAGTTGTTAATACTTGTGAAGAATATTACGATAATTCCATCTTTCTTTAGTATTGTTCTTTCTTTTTAAAATTTCATGATACTTGATAGCTATATGTGATTACTGCAAGGTTAATAATTGAAAATAATATTTATATTAAAGGTCAAGAAAAGAAAGAGCTAGTTTGTATGGTACTCACTGATATCTCGATAGCAAATGAAATGGTACAATTCAGTGCTGGGTTCACCATGAAGAGTAGAGTCGAGACTTAGTGAACCAGAGTCTCCTTCCCGTGTAGAGTCAATCGATCTAAGATTTAAATATAGTTTGTTGATATTAGTTAAAAAAGTTATATAATTGTTGTATTTTTCGTTGGTTTATGTAAAAAAAATATATATTAAAACTGGTAGCTTATACAAAAGTTACACAGTGTTAGATATAACATTACCGAAGTATTTTCATATCTTACATATAATCCTCATCAACTGCTGTTCCGTCACTGTCCCAAATCCATGTTGAAGTGCTATTGTCGTATTGAGCACCAATCCAAAAGTAGCTGGAGTCGCCAACTAAACCTTGCTCAATGATTTGAAGAGATAACCAAGCCTGGGTTGAAACTTATCGTTATAACAAGAACATATGAGTTACACAAGCAAGATGCACAGTAATTTTCTTTATAAAACAGTAATTGAAAGTTCTATGAAGAGAAACATATAGCTTTAGCTTCATAGGGAAGGTTTTTCTTAAAGTGAACCATATGTGACTGCATCATTTTTTATAGAGAGAAGTGAACTCTCACTGTGTGTAAATGATTTTGATGAGTCGTTGGCCTAAATGAAACATTGTAAGCCGACCATAATCTTATATTTTTAACTCTTACTTCCTATTGAAATAAAGAATACTTAAAACACTGCTAATTTAAAACTTGTTCCCTTATTTTATTATTAATTAATTAACTAGGAACTTGAATAATCAATCGAAAAGGAGAGAGGGTCCATGAAAAATGACTTTTACCTCCAGTTGGTGATAACTCGCATGTATGTAAATAAGCTACTTAGTGAATACAGTCACTTACCAAGGTATGTGCTAATTCAATATTTAGTTTATTTGTGTGCGCCATCATTCTTCATCTCACCGTAGTATCGGCGCTGTCTATCTTCACCAGACTGGCAGTTTCCCTTGAGCAGTAAGTCTTAGCGTCGTACCAGTTTCTTTTACCCTGACTGAACAAGTAGCAGTCGGATGTTCCTCCTTTTTGAATATAAGATGACGGACATCTTGCCTCTAACTTGGCATTTACTGAGAAATAAAAGGATATTGTTGCTAAGCCAATTATTTTCTAATTTATTATTTAAAAAATCAATGATTTACAGCTTAGTTCATTCACAATATATGATGGATGTTCAACCAACATTGATTAATATAATGTTATAAAAAATAGAAATTGAACGTAACTGTTTTTCTAAACATTTTCTTACTTTATATTTTTCCACTGTATCAAATATGTTAAATCCCGCTCGGATCAGTAATTATTTATTAGAATCAAACAATCCTTCAAATGACAAATGCTTACATAAATAACTTACCATTAATAAATAATACAGCTAAAATTAATAAAAGTGCCCAATTATTCGAGGGAAATATTTCCATTTCACACTTCTTTCAAATATTTCGGATCACTTGATCGTTAACTTTTCACTAAATTCTGGTAGGCTTGTTACGCATGAAGAATATTGAGGTAGACTGTGAAAGATCAGAGCTAACCACAGTTATTAACGTGATTAATAACTCTATTGTTACACTGATAGTTTTATCACGCCCCCTTTAGGATGCATACGCAATGTGATGAGGAATGTATTACGTCAGATACGATTTGGACGATGCTAGCCGTAACTATTGAGATAGACTTCAAATCAGATATCGTTTTCACAGTCATTATCCTGTTTATATATATTCTACTGTATAATGGTACAACTACAGTGAACAGAATAGGGAAGTTCAGTCAGGGCATATGTTGAATCGTTGACATATAAAAAGCATATTCTCCATATTCTCTAATTTCTCCATATTGAAATATGCTTTATAATCTTTTGAAATTAGCCTTATATTATAATACATGCCAAAATTATTGGAACATACAAGCCGAATTAAGGTTAGTACCACAAAAACCTGTTCAGGGTTCAATATTTAAAAGTTTCGTAAATTAATATTAGAGAATACTTTTTTATTTTATCCTAACAACTTTTCAACGTTCCTTAATTTAAATTTGAAATTTATCCATTTTTATAAACCCGATATTACTGTGACTGAACTTGGCCAGACGATGTACACATTGAATCCTTGTGCCATATGATTCAAGTTAATAAAACTTATTTAAACTCTTCAAAGATTTCCATTGCACCGAAACAAGAGATTAGCATCCGAATGTGATATAAGGAACTTGATTATATCCCTTATCATATTTATATATCTAATTGCAGCACTTTCAATGAATTGAGCATAAAAAGCATAATTGAGCATATAAAGCATGATTGAGAATAAAAAGAATATAAAGCATATTTTTAAGAAATATAAAGCATATTTCAGAGCATAAAATAATATATTTAGAGCATATGAGAATATATTTCGTGAGAATATAAAGCATATTTCAAAGAGAATATTGTCACAACCCTAATCATCATTATCTTTTTTTTTCGGAATACATTGTTTTAACTCTTATGTATTTGTTTTAGGAATTTATCAGTTATATTAGTTTTTTTCTGATTATTTACCCCAAGTTTTCAATGTTCCTATTCTAATTTAAGTGGCTCTTATCTAAATTTTGAAAGTGGGGCACGAAATATATTTATATCTATTCACATCGGTCTTGATTATATAGAGATTCTATAATATTATTATAATTATTCAATTAATAACTCTAGATAAAACTGAGAGCTCTGACCAGAATTTGTGAAGGAAATATACATACATTGAGATTACATTTTTTTCAAGAGATTATACTAATATATTAACATTATAATTTTTACACTACGTATTTATTAAAACAGAACGTCATTCATTACGTAATAATACTTATCAGTAGGGTTGTGACAATATTCTTTTTGAAATAAGCTTTTATGCTTTATGCTCTATGCTTGTTAAATATGCTTTTATGCTTTTTATATATGCTTAGTGAATGCTTTTTATGCTTAAAATATGCTTTTTATGCGTTCAGGTAAGCTTTATATGTTCAATAGTATGCGTTCAGGTTAGCTTTATTTGTTCTAATTTCTTTGAAATATGGCTAATTCTAACTGAAAGTTTTCATTAATGGTATATTTATATAGAAGGCAGGGTATGAAACAATGTCAAATTGAGACTGTTTATTCTGTATGAGGTAACCAAAATAATAAATAGTTATGTATAGCAATTTCAATTAGATATCATTCTATTTATAATAAATAATATAAAAATCATAGTATCCTAACCTAAACAAAAAAGAAAATTAGCATTTATTACATTTGATGATCATTACTTGTTTTAAATTCTCAAAAATAAATCTACGTCTGTTATCTGCTAATACAGATTTGTAGACAGAAAAAATCCTTTCAGCTTCACAAGTTACAACTGGTGTGTAGCTATATGCAATTAATTCTGAACTGGTGTGTTGTTTGATGAATTCACTGTCGGTTTTCTTCAATTTCCCAGATGATATGGAGCTTATTTCTTTCACTATTGAGAAACCTTCGTCTTTTTTTGATAATGTACTGCATCTTATCAAAATAGCGTTGGTCGTACAGTTTTTTAAGGTTTTGCTCAACTTGTTCAGTAAAATTTACAGCAGGTTCCACAGGGGGTACTTGGACAGAATGTCTACGGACAAAATGCCTACAGACATAATGCAAAACGGAAAAAAGGCCTAACGGACAAAATGCCTAATGTACAAAATATATGATTAAAGAAAATAGAAAGTGTAAAATAATGACGTAAAAGGATGTTGCAAAGTGAATAAGACTCCATATTATTATTTAAGTAAATGGGCAGAATAGAAAACATTGAAGTGATATCTGTAATGGATTGATTATTGGTAAATAAAGAACATAGTACATTATATATTGTAATGCCATAATTGAACATCAAATAATATTTTTAAAAATAGATGTAAAACATAAGAAAAAAATGTATACTATATCCCAGTTACATCTCATAAAGAATACTGTATTTTTCCATCGGAACTTCTAATACTGTAGAGGTAGCTGAATAAAACAAATATCGGTGGCATTTTTTTCAACCAGAGTAGTTAATTGCATGTCAGAACTAACTTATATAAACATTGTAATAATCGCTCTAAAAATTGGATAACTATAGATTCAAGATGATTATAGCTAAAGAATAAACAATATTAAAAAAAAAAGAATAAGATGATTATACATATCTTTAAAAAATGATAATAGAAGAAGATGATTATAGATATCCAATAAAAATGGCAAGATGTAGGAATAATAATTTTTTAGAGCAATTTGATAAATAGAGCAAACACTTTAGGGATATATCACAAACACAATGATATGATATAAGAAAGTGTTTACACTAAGCACCCTGAGTTACAAATGTTCATATTCAATTTGTGAAAGTGATTTAGTAAACTATCTCTGACACAAAACTCTTTGTTTCCACTTGGTCTAACTTATTTTAAATCTTTGTCCACAACTTCAATATTTGAAATAAGTATAAATGCATTTTAGGCATTTTGTCCATTAGGCATTTTGTCCGTTAGGCATTTTGTCCGTTAGGCATTCTGTCCGTTAGGCATTCTGTCCGTAGGCATTCTGTCCGTAGGCATTCTGTCCGTAGGCATTCTGTCCGTAGGCATTCTGTCCGCGCACGCCACAAGAAGGCCTCGAGTTTCTAGCTTCTCAATAGTCGTAGGCAACAAGGAAAAATTCGCTGCTATAAAGGATAAGCTGATCTTCAATTCGACATTATTCAGAAGCTCCTGGCATTCAGCAATACTTTCAGCATCGTTTGCATCAAGAGGCATGACAACATCAGTCATTTTTTCGATATGAGTGGAATGATATTTGGCCGCTTGCAACCAAGTTCCCCATCTAGTCAGGAACACTCTCTTTGCAGCACTAATGAGCCGATTCACGTTTGTATAATTAGCTCTAACTAATTCTGCAATCCTATGCAATCCATGAGCAATTTTAGAATCATTTTAGGATATTAAAATTACAACCCAAATATTGCTTTGCTCATGTATGGAGCTGCATCAGTTGTGACGATCAAAATATTCTCATAAAGAATTTGGTAGGGCCATAGTACTCTGAGCGAATCGTTGAAAAATGCTGCTATTGTGGAATGATTGACAGATTGCAGCATTGCCATGTTCACAAGGTAGAATTGATTTCGTTCATTTTCTTCTCCCAATATACCAAATACGAAACAGGGCACAGATCTCTGCTCTACATCACAGGTTTCGTCTAGTGACACCCACAGTTTTTTCCCAGCGACTTTGTTTTGTAGAAATTGAATTGTGCCGTTATAGATATGCTGGACATGGTACTTTCTAAGAGTACTTTGATCTGGTATCTTATTTCCTGTATATTTTTCCAAAAAATCAGAGAATGTTGCAGAACTCAATTTATTCAAAGGAATATCTGCAGATAATAGGGCTTTACAAAGAGCATTATTGAAGGTAAAGGATTTTTTCGTGGATGTACTCTCCTGCTCTTGAACTTCTTCGCCTTCAGGAATAGCATCTTGAAATTCATTTCCATCATTCTCTTGGAGTCTCAATTTATCCTCCCTGTGCTTTTTAGTTTTCAGATGCTGCAAAATTCTCGATTTCTTCAAATTCAGGACCTGAAAAACGAGGATGAGCAACTCTTAAAACCTAATCATTATTTAGTGAACTAGTTAATACATAATATTAATGACTAGTCAAACAGAATATCCTACAACCTAACATCACAAAATCGAATATGACGTAAAAGTCAATATAGCAATATATTTTGGCTATAAATTTATAATATCTTATTTTCTCACCTTTATATTACAAAACATGCATAGTAGAACGCCATTGACATCTTCAAAATCAGTATATTCCGAGAGAAATTTTGTTCGCAGTCTTCCTTGATCAACTTTAGGCATGTTTACAATAGGTATAGCGGGATTCAAAATGGCAGTTCATCAAACCAGTGATGTCAAGTTGTTAACTGCTTATTAAAAATTATAACTATTAATTATCGCCTTATAGGTTACAATGATTCAGTAAGGTATTTTCCAGACCTAGTCTTTTAAACCTTATATTTTTTAAATCATTCAAATAAACCATACAAAATTAGTTTGTTTCATTTGCAGTCACTTGGACTATTTGATTAGCTAAAAGCATATTTTTTGAGAATATTCTTTATTTACAAAAATATGCTTATTTGCTAAAAAGCATAAAGAATAATTCTTTAAGCCAAAAGAATATCGTCACAACCCTACTTATCAGTTACGGAAAACCCCTTATCAGATAATATAGTTCGCTAACTTATCTAACGTTACCCAGCTAGAAAGTTATGGTGTGACAAGAGAAGGACAATCCAACAACTATGGCCCAACCATAACTTCTTTCACAGTAGCTACGGAATATAAGAAGAATTGGGATAGTAAAACCACATTTCTTTAATTAAAATTATTAATGATTTGAGATTTTCATATTTTAAAAGAATCTTTGGTTTAAAATTATAAGTGCTAAGCAAAATATAATATTAAGAAATAATTTATATAATTAGTAGGGGGTTTAACGTCAGCTTCGGAACCAAAGGCCATATCGCTGACGTCAAAAGGAAATTACCTAATTACAAGGGACTGGTAGAAACAGTCAGAAAGGAAAATGACTCCATGAACTAAGTCAACAAAACTAGTCGTTGACAATGCTCATGGATGTAGAGAAGCTACTTCGTGAATGTTGTCACTTACCAAGTAATGTGAAGAAAAGGGACACAAGCACTGGTGGAAAATGAAGAGGTGATAGGAAATGAAGCCTACGAGGCTACACAGTATTTTTCACAATTTTTAGTGCAAGTTCAGTAAAATATTTTATCATTTCACCTGTTTCTTAATTGTATATAATAACAATAGTTAGTTACTAAAATTATATATTGAGACATAAGTTACATGTGGTTCACATCTATCGTAAGCTTCAAAGAACGAATTGGAATAGATATTTTATTTAGGGTAATCGAATAAGGTTAAAATGTAACCACATTTTTCGTTCATAATTTTTTTTATATTAACTATAAATTTAACTTTATTATTTTAATTATCATATAAATCTTTCATTTGAACGAAAATGTGAAACAATCCGATAACTCAGAACCTACCCTATAACGATTTCACCAAAATGAAATAATGTTAGTTTTCAGTATTCTAAAAAATATATGTAGCTACAACGAAGAGCATAAATAAAAATAAATTATGAACGGAATAGGTAATTTATAAATGTTGTTATTCGGTAATCCATTCACAATCAGTAATTCGGTACTTACCCTTACTTTTTAAGTTAGGTAGCTACCCGTAGTTATTTGATTAATTACGTAATTTAATTTTAAGTAATGAACAAAAGATGACAAATTTTTCACAAAAAAAATTGTTAAAAAAAAATTAAATCAAACTTAAAAGTAGCAACTTAAGTTAAAAAATGGCACTGAGATAAATATAAACTAAATATTTTAATTGGCAAATTAAATATTAATTATCTCGATGGTTATAAATAAAATGTAGCTAACTAATATATAGTTAATATTAGACAGTTTGATGAACATCTCAGAGTGAATATTTACAAGATGAAGTGACAATATTTGTGACAATATTTATAAGTGTTTGAAGTATTTACAATAAAAACACACTCGTGATATTTACAATGTTTTTCTCTCCACTTGTCACACTGTATCACCTTCACTCCCACCACTTGTCACACTGTATCACCTTCACTCCCACCACTTGTCACACTGTATCACCTTCACTCTCACCACTTGTCACACTGTATCCCCTTCACTCCCACCACTTGTCACACTGTATCACCTTCACTCCCACCACTTGTCACACTGTATCACCTTCACTCCCACCACTTGTCACACTGTATCACCTTCACTCCCACCACTTGTCACACTGTATCACCTTCACTCCCACCACTTGTCACACTGTATCACCTTCACTCCCACCACTTGTCACACTGTATCACCTTCACTCCCACCACTTGTCACACTGTATCATTTTCAGTCTGTCTCTCGCTGGCTCGAAGGTGGACTGTAGACTCAGGGTAGACTGATAGTACTGGCCTGCCTTCTGGAACTCGTCCTGCAGAGAAATAAAAGAAGGTAGTGAACAGGAGCCTTCGCATTGAAATGAAACTGATGACTAGGGTTGTGTCAATATGCTTTTAAAATCATAGATCCTGAAAATATGAATCGTTTAAAACCAGCGGTATTGAATACGATTGTATTTCGTTTCGCGCGTGATATTATTAGGATCTAGGATTTTACACAGAAATTACCAAGCTCTTTTCGCAAATCTGGGAGAAGAAACAACGTGTAGCAACTTGGAAAGTCAGTTAAAGGTAGATTGTGTTTTGAGCATACGTAGTCAACGTGTTAAAAGAGGTTGTAGGTTTTAGTAGGGAGAGAAAAGTTCGGTCGTATACAACACACGCAACCTAAAATGTGACTCACTCTTCTATTGACTCTCGTACTGTCAACACCAATGGTGTTATGTGCTTTAGGCTTCGTTTCAACTTTTTTGGTGTTTATAGTTGTTCCTTTGGACCGTGATATTTATTATTGATGTAACAATGCTTTCATATAGCTTTGTACCCAGCAATGTGCTAGCTAATTCTCATTAGACCTTTCTTTGACTAGGCTGAAAAATTTATTTTATAGTTTGTTCAATGTTAAGCTAAAGGGCCCTATCAAGAAAGTCTCCAAAACCTGCTTAACCGATTTCATATTGATTTTAATGAACGTTTTGAAGCCATGATCTTTAGAGTGTTTCTAACTTACTGAGGTTAGAGACCGAAGTTAGTTACCTAGTGTGCCGCAATTTACCTACTTCACCTTATTTAGGCTAGACTAGAAATTTTGCTTGAATTTATTTTTTGTCTGATGTTTCATGACTAGTAGCTACATATGTAGGTAGCGATTGTACGGTATCGAAATGAATTTTGGAATGTTTAAATTTCCTGTTTTATAGTGGTAGCTACAAAGACAATATAAGATGACGCTCAACTCCATGTTATAAAATACAGAGCATGTTTGCACTGACGTCAGCGCTCTGATTCAACTTCTAGCCAATCAGCGTTATTGTATACCTACAACTTAGTGTTGTCAAAGACAATATCCTACCTACATAGGTTTATACTCGCTTGGTATACCTAGTTATGACTATTCTTCGTTAAAAGAGGGTAGGTTATATTTAGAATACTAAATTGAACCACATATGCAATTGTAAACTTAATAAAGTAATTAGTTCTCTGATCCCAAATCAGTAGATGATATTTATATTTCTGACGACTTCACACGTTATGACTAAAGATTATCCTACTGTCAATTATTGTTTGGTGTGACGTATGCTATTGATCGCTTCTGATTGGTTGTTATTATTTTTGCACGTGCCCTATCAAGTTAAGCGTCTATCTTATATTGTCTTTGGTAGCTAGGTACAGTCCAGAAAAGTGCATCTGTCATTATTTTTTCACAGTAAATTAATTTAATATTTCCAGAAAATAAACTCTAATTGATGCGCTTGAGGCTTATAGATATTTTCAAATTGGTTTGGGTAGCTACACGATGACAATTTTGTAAGATTTGAAAATAAAAGGAAAATAGAAAACCGTAATTTAGGAAATTAACATCATGCAGACTCTTTTCTTTGATACTACCTACCTACTTATCTTTTCACAAAGAGTAGGGTGAAGTAGGTAAATTACGGCACACTAATTAACTGCGACCTCAAACCACAAACACAAATAAACATCATGACTTCAAAATACTCAAAAAAAAAATTATGGCACGCATTGTGCTTATTTAGATATGCAACATTTCAATATAAATTCGGTTTAGAAGCTTTTAAGCTCTCTTGAGAGAGCAGTCATTAAAAATTAAAAGGCCGCACTTTACCTGTGTGAACCTAAGAACGATAATTGGGAATCACCCCTATCTATCTCAAAACATTTCTGCTTCGTAGGGTCACTCAGGTAAATTGCGGTCCTTTAATTTTTAATTGCGGCCCTCTCAAGACAGTCTTTAAATTATTATTAATTATTAAATTATTTAAATTATTCTGATCCGAAATTACATTAAAATGTAGCATAGCTATCAAAAGAAGCGCAGTGCATGCTATAATTTATTAATTTAAAATTTTAACGTGTGTTTTGAAGATATGATGTTTCTGTTGTTAGAGGCAACTGTTAGTTAGTGTGCCGCAATTTACCAGCTTGACCCTACAATAAAATATTGCATATCAAAAGAAGCGCAATTCATGTTGCAATTTATTAGTTAACGAATGTTTTGAAACAATGATGTTTAGTACCTAGTGTTTCAGTGATTAGAGGATGCAGTCAGTCAGTTAGTTAGTGTAACTACGGCAATTTACCTACTTTACCCTATCTACAGTTGGGTACCTAATAGGTAGGTAGGTAGGTAGGTAGGTAGGTACTAACAAACGTATAGTAGCTACCAAGTTTACTAAAAGATACTCATAATAAATAAATAGAAGATTACTAATTACAATATTGGAACATCTGGAATTACTCTGTGTGACGTCACACAAGAGTATTTTCCATTTGTTTTTAAATAAGAATTGTGTTATTCAATTAAATGTGCATTTTAATGGAAATTAACTTAAATAAATTGAGTTTTTTTATCATGTTTTCACTTATAAAATTCAACTAATAATACTGATAATATTTGACAGTATTCTGTGTGATTTATTTACATCGTTTCTGAAGAATGGATTAATTCACCTCACCGTCAATGAATTTGAAACTTATTGCATAGCTACTTCTCTATTTATTTACTATGCTAATTAATACTCACCATAGCAGAGTAAATGTTAGCGAGTGTAAAATGAGTCACTACGGTGTTAGGGGATATTTCTAAGGCGGAGTGAGCCACCACCAGAGCATTCTTCAGTAGACCAGATCTGAGAAGAAAAGGACATAGGGTGAGTTATCGGACAGTTACGCATTTTCGATCGTATAAAAAAATACACAAATTTAATAAAAGTTAGCTATATCATATTATATGATCAAAAATGTGGTATCTTTCGATATCTCAGAACTTAAAAGAGTAAAATTGAACAAAAATGAACATCCCAGTAGCTACTCGCAAAGCGTGTATTAACATGAGTCATGAACCAATCGGACACTTTTGAAATTTAAGAATGTCCTCTCATGCCCTATGTTAAACTGACTTTCCTAGTAGCTAGGTACTGAGAATGTCACATCATTCACTAGTCACTCACCGGTGCAATACATTAGCGAGTGAAATCAAAGGCACATCTCTCTGTTCTCGAGGTGAGTGGTACAGTGCAGACCTGAGACAGTCTATTGCTCTGTGGGCACTTCCCTCCACCCTCCAGTACAGAGCAGCGGAAGAGAGCACAGCCCAACCACCGGGGGTAGTGGGGGGAAACTGGAGAGAGTAGACATGTGGTTAGAAAGGATATTTTGTCAAAGAATCTGATAGCTAAAGGCTGTTCAAATGAATTAGCTACATGTTTAAACTTTATTAATTTACACGTTTCGTCGTGTTTTTGCACGTTCGATCATGTTCAGCCATACTTTACATCAATGGTGGGCAAATGCAGCACTCAGTGCTATTTTGGCCCACAGCGTGGTCCCACTGCCCACCAGGGAAAAAGTGCTTTGTTTTCTTCCAAAGAAAATTTAAATTTTTTAGCCCTAACTGCTTTATAAATTAAAAGGATAATATAGAAGAGTATGGTCAACTAATTGAAGAACAGTATATTTATAATGATCTTGATACTTTGATAGTAAATTTTATCCCTTAATAAGGTATTTTTTGTTCAGTGTTACAATAGTGCCGGTGTTTAATTTATTTACCTCTGTCTCTTTTTATCTAGAACATTTAATTTTACATCTTTCTTACGCTTGTCTTGGGATATTCAAACACTGTGGTAAAAATTTATGCAATCATTTTTAATTCCCTTTTTAAATAAGTTAGTTAGCCATAGTAATTTATCCTGTGAATTTATGAGTTACTTATGCAAGATAGCTTATTTTTATTTTTATTGTGAATTATTTTCACATGAAGAAAAAATTATTATATCGCTTGTTTGCAACAACAACGTCATAAACCCAAAAACATGTATTTTAGAGTTATCCATATAGACATATAATTCAAAAAATGCTGATTATTTTGGTAAAAAATTCTTCATTGTAAATCAAAAATATACCGCTAGAGAGGATAAATGTCCTAACGATATAGCATTAAATGTACATACATTACAAGTACTAAAATGCCTCTCCTGAAAAATAGCTACTTTGAAGTTATGAGTGTTCTCGCAAACAAGCGATATAGCTAGCTATCATTTATTAATTCTTTTTAATGCGAATGATAAATCTACTACCAATATTTATACGCAAAATATTTACCGTTGTACATGTACGTACTTTAAATCTACCACCTCATTATATAATTACTCAGTATCCCCAGTAATTTAGAAAACGAAAAGAAAATTGGCACCGAGATTCCATCTTTCGGCACTGAAAAACACAACATGTGCCCACCCCTGCTTTATAGCTGCATGTTTAAATAGACATGTTTCAAACATTTTTCAACACTAACTATTTAAAAAACAATAACTATATAGCTAGCTTATGATAATAGGCATCAAATGTGTAACTCACATTAATCAAAGCTCTGTGAAGCACATAAGCCATTTGCTGTACGGTGTTAGGTGGATCCACCAGATTGCGCAAGGCCTCCAGCAGACCAGGTTCAGGTCTATGGGGCAAGTGGTGCCTCTGCTTGATACCCGCAAGGTGGTCCAGACTGAGGAGAGACACGTTCACCGGGGCACAGATAGGCTCAGGGATAACCTCAGGCAGTTCAGTTGGTGTAGGTTCTAAGTACAGTGATACACTGGAAAAATAAAATGTTTGTTTCAGTTGAAAGACAGTTAGCTATTTAAAAAGGAGTTTACGAGGGTTAAGGAAGTTTTTTGTATATAGCTATTCATATATTTTTTACATCAACAGCTATTTCAAATTAAAAATGAGTTTACCTAGGTTAAGGATTTAAAGTTCTTTTCATATCTTCAATTCATTTTTTAGCTAGCTACATCTTCAATTCATTTTTTTACATCTTCAATTAATTTTTTTTACATCTTGAATTAATTTTTTTTACATTTTGAATTAATTTTTTTTACATTTTGAATTAATTTTTTTTACATCTTCAATTCATTTTTTTTACATCTTCAATTCATTTTTTTACATCTTCAATTCATTTTTTTTACATCTATAATAGCTATAGCAGTTCATCTATTTTTCAAGAAAGCATTTATTTTAAGAGAGAGATTATTCAGTAAAATGTGATATTGAACCAGGTAACAAAACATTAACTTTCTAGCCATTTGCGAGTATGTCTTCAAGATGAACAGATTTCTTTAAGCTATCTTCTGAAGTAGCTACTTTTAACCACTCATTCTCTCGACATAATCTAATTTATGATTAATAGTTTCAAAATAGGAAATGTGCCAAGTTAATGAACGAAATATAATAAATATCTACATAATTAAAATAATAAAGAGTTAGCTAAATTATAATTTATTTCACAACAATTAGCTAGAGTAAAAAACTATCTAACATTTTCAGAATTTCCCTCAGTCAAATCAGGTAGATAGCTAAAGGATCCATCTAACACTTAGGACCCTTCAATTCTCTTTAATTATTACTTGTCTATAATTAGTATGTAAATTTTTAATTGCTATTGGCTAGCTACTTAGTTTGTCTATATTTTAGTTTTCATTTTTTTCCTCTTGTCCAGAGAGGTCCTGTCCTGTTTTCAGCAGGAATTTACATACGAGCTTGTTTAAGAATCCTAAGTATTTTTCTTTCTTTCAATAAAAGTGTATCAATGTACCTATCTACTGCAAGTGTTAGCTAGACTCTTTATTCTATTTACTCACTCTATAAACTTTGCAGAGACAGATAACCAAGTGGGGGTAAAGTGCCACAACCCAGCACTCCTTTTGTACCCTTCGCAGAAGTGGGGGTCTACTGGGGGTTGAACGGGGGAGTCGTTACCGAGTTTGGAGCCCCGGAGGAGATGGTCAGGGAGAGGGTCATCTTCTACTGTGGGGAGGGATTCGGGGGACTGGTGGGAAGGGGTAGGGGGAGAGGTGGGAGATGGGGCGGAGTCTGGTAGAACTGGTAGAATATCTGACAAACCGTCAGATGATTTGTCAGCTTGTTCAAACTGTGGAGAAAAAATAGAAGTTATTAAATTTATAAAACGGGAGTTCTTTATTTAAATTTGTAGTTATATCCATTAAAAAATATTTTTAGAGAATTTCTATAGAATTAAATAAATAGATAATGAACAACTAGTTAAATGATCATTATCTTGAAGTGATATTATATAGCTAGCTAGCAATCTTTTATTAGCTAGCTATGTCTAATACTAAAAAAAAATTTCAAATTTATCTAGTAGCCTATAGCTAAGTCTCAAAATTTTAATGTAAGCGCATATTTGAATAAAGTCCAAGAAAATTGAAATAAAATAGAATAAAAACTTACATTTGCAGGACTTTTCATGGCAATATTGTGACTACATTTTGCATCTTCTGCTGGGTAAAAAGAAACTTGAAATATTATTACAGTAGCAAGATAATTATAATCATTTGTTTTTCAAGGTTCTTGTTCTCTGCTATATTTCATTAATTATACTTTAGAAACTTCAATTTATGTTCGTCATGTTTGAATTAATGAATGTAACTACCAATAAATTATTATAAAATGGTTTTAATGGTTATAGTTAAATCACTAGTAAGCTCTAGCTAGCTAGCTATCTATGAGAAGTTTTCAAAATTTTGATTTAGCAAAAATGGTTTCTTTAAGATTTATCTTATAAAAAAATTATTATATATTTATGAAAGCAATATAAACTATTTCCAATCACCTCTGTTAACATCAGGATTGTTTTCAGAGCTCTCACAAGTTCCTTCACTGGAAGTAGCCACTCCTTCCTTGCCTTTGCCGTTGAGAGGGAGACTGTAGCCTTCTTCAGTAGCTCTGAGGGCGTGACAAGCCAAGGCAGTCATGTAGCGTGTAGAGTGAGGGTGAGCAGGTGTGCTGTTGTGTAGCGTGAGATAACTGTAGTAAGCACCTGTGATGTTACCTTTCGCACTAAGAAGATTGCCTAATAGAAACATGATCTCACCCTGAAAACATGGAATTAATATTAGCTGGAAACTAATGATACAGAAATTGGTTGGTAGCAATTTTGAAAAAAAAAATGATTTTAACAATATTTTGATATCGAAGAAGTTGATTTTAGGACAAATAGCTGTTTTTTTTAAATACATTGAACAAAAGAGAGATTAGTTACCTCGTTAGAAGACAGTTCAGCAGCTCTTTTTGCAATTGAAGAGGCATCATCAATATTATCAGCAGCATACAAAATGGACGCCAAGTTACCTTGCAGAAAAGATTATACATCTTTAGTGATTTAGCTACATAAATTTGAGCAAAGATTGATATAGCTACTCTGCATAAAACCAATAAATCCTTTACTCTTTACTCTTTCTAGTTACCTAGTGATACATCAGAGTTCGACGAGTCCGCATCATCTTCCACGGCATCGAGATCATCTTCCTCAGTGTCTCTTTCCCAAGAAACTCCCCAGGCTTCTTTTGGTTGTTCATCAGCTGAAGTCATGAACTCATGCGCCCCAATGACTGACCGGAGACACTCGATACCATTCCAAAGATTGCCAATAGCTCGCCAGTAAAGCGAAGCCAAATTGTGTACTACCCATTTAGGTCCTCTTTTCTGTTTGAGAAAATGATCATTAGCTATTGTAGCTAATTAGCTATTGTAGCTATTTCATTGGAAAAGTTAATATACGTTAGATTTTATCTAATTAGACAGACCTGCTCAATAGCCTTGGCTATACGATGGCCGACTTCATTCAAGTTTCCAGAGTCTGTAAATTGCAAAAGATACTCTTCAGCTTCAGTCACTTTTTCAATTGTCGCACCACTTTTCTTGACTTTCTCCAAGGCTTGTGGCAGAGGAGCATCTAAGCGATCACATATCGGTGGATGGAAAATTTCAGGGCTGTCATCGAAAGGCATTCCGATATCATCAACTGATTGACGAAAAGAGTCATCATCCTCATAACTCAGGAGCTCCTTAATTTGGTCAGAAGAAATGTAATCTTTGTAACTAGGAGTAAATATTACTGGAGGAAAACTGTCCCAGTTTGGCAGAGGAGGAGTCTGTTGACACTCCTCAGTAGTAACTGACTTTGAAATACGTTCAATGAGCTTAAGCTCATCGGCAGATTCCCCTCCTTTAGACTCTGTTTTTTCATCAGAATTTGATTTTGTTTCAGCAAGTGGCTGGATGAATGTCATTATTGGCATCAAAGGATCATTGTTATTTATTGAAGAGAAACCTGTAAAAGGAAAAAAATCATGTGATATTAACTTTTATCATATAACTAGCTAGCAGTAATGATTTTATCAGAAGTGAGGTTAAAAAACCTCTTAATTTACAGTTATACCTAGCAATATATTTCACTGACTGTTTATCTATTCAAATCTCCTAAAATTATCAAACTACCACTTGATCAAACTAATTAAATAATCAGTCATATAGTGTTGAGATAATTTTTACCCTGATGAAGTTTATTAATTACCAAATCAATTAGCAGTTAATCAAACTACCTACCTAAATAGTTACCAGTTTGCTCTCCAAGAGATTGACTTCTGAGTTGGTTGACTCTCTGAGCTTCCCCCTGAACACTATTCATCAAAGAGTTGACATCCAAACTGAGATCTGGAGGTTGGTTACGATGTTCCAGCTGATCCCTGCGCATGTTGCAGGAAAGGAAGGTGTGTCCATCTTGTTGATACTGGAAGCAATCCTGACCTGGACAATACATTATGAAGTTTAAAACCAGTTAAATCTTATCTTCGTATTAGCTACATTCTATAATATTAACTAATAGCAGACAGAGGTGAGTATTCAGAACAAATGTTCGTGAACCTTTATCCGCAGATTTTATCAGCCGGCAATTGGTTAGGATGCTGTTGTGTGTGCCCCCCCTCCCCCCAGTCCCTCGGAGAATAGGGGGCAACAAAGTGAGCACGCCCCGAAAGTATCTACTCGAGACACGTGTGGGGGGGATGTGGGCTGCATAGGTGAACCCGATATCCCTCAGGAAGCCAATCTTTTCCTGAGGGTGGGATCATATGTATTCCAGCGTGTGTTCCAATGTTCAACATTGTGACAGTGTGAGATTGTCCCCGGATCGTAGAGCTGTACTCACACAGATCAGAGTCTACTCTCCTAATTCATTGTTTGCAAGAAGGGAGAGAGGTGTGATGCCCACATCGGAGTCGTGATAGGGGGACCCGGTCCCGACGGAGGATGTGGAACACACTATAATCTACAGTAGGGTGACAAGAAGGATATAGCTTTGTCTGTTGGATGGACGGTCGGGTAGTGTGTTGAAAATGTTTCTGTAGGAGTTCGGAGGTTCGGATTCGGACCGCCGTCAAAAAAGATTTGGAGTTTGGACTTCCGAGTTCGGAACGTCTTTTTTTCGCAAATCCGAACTTCTATATCCCGGGAAAAAATTGTAAAAACAAAGACTACCAAACATTGGTTTTCAATTATTCCGCCTACGTTTCTGTAACAACTAGACTCCTATGACCATTAGCATTGTGTATTACTTTATCGCTAGTCTCTACTATTTCAATATGGGCGTGCAAGTGTGTGTGTATCTCAAATGAACACTTCTAAAATGTGCTCGATATGAAAGCCTGCGTGACTCAGCCCCGATGGGATCACCTTGACGTGGAAGAGCGGCTTGCGTAATCAAGCTAAACAAGGGGCTATACCAGATTAGATCAAACCATGCTGGGCGGGCCCTTGTTGAGGATTCAGACAAAAAATCACTGGGCAGTTGATTTGAGGTGAGGGCTCTGACATAGGAATCCTCGAAACTATCTGGATGGTCTCTGATTAAGTCGCTGGGTTTAGAGGAGGATGATGGGCGAATACAAGCATAACCATGAAATAGCAAACCACTTAAATGAGGAAGACCTTGTTTGCACCCGCCATGGCGATACTGAGACTTTAGGTGAAGCGGTTTTCGAAGGCAATAGAGTGCTATGTCTTGATATTAGTCTACATCTGAACTGTGGACATGGGAGTAGCGTTCATGGTGCCAGGAGTAACTTTCTGAATGGTTAGCACTGGAAAGTGTAAGGCTCACTGCTGAAGGTAGACATACAGATAAGAGGAACTGTTAAGAACTGCCAGGGGTCTATGGGAACAGTAACGAATGAAGGAGGTCTCTCTTTTGAAAGACCATATGTCTGGCCGTTATTAATTCAACTATGTCGAGAACGATGATCTGGTACTGAAATTTTACCTATATTGTATGGTAACCTACAGAAAATGCTCTATAAAAATCCACACGGAGGATGCGAACGTAACTTATCCAAGGACTCAGGCCGAAGCCGAATGAAACACCAAGTATCACACTCAAACCTCTGATGGCCAGAATCCTGTTAAGGATACAGACCAGAAGAACCATTTGAGGAAAATGAGAGCATGTACATAGTAGCTACATCAAGAAAGTTCATAGGAACACCTAGTAGACCAGGTACCTTATTTTGAAGAGCTTGAGGTGTCTGAACCAACTGAACCTTCCAATAGGAATAGATTTTCAGGTTCTTCCCAAAAGCCAACACGGAAGGTTAAACGCTTAACGTTTTTTGAGTCGGCTAAGATCACCCTTTCACTGTATGCGGGGACCAACACTGGTGATGCTCCTATCACTCTGGAAGAGTTTTGTGTTCGTGAAAAGACTCAACTAGCTAGTCCTTGATCGAGCACCCAAAACACCCAAGTAGCTCATCCTCCAATTAGTGAGCAGTACTCACCATAATGGCTGAGTAGGAGTTAGTTATCTGGTCAGATGAACGTTCTCTCGATTGGATGAAGGATGAGGCTAAGAAGCTGGTTCATGAATTGAACAGGTCCTGAAGTGTTAAGGTTCCAGGATACTCAACTCCTGCTAAGATATGTAAGGGGAGGGTCCAGTTGGACGTAACCAAGAATAGGAAGGTCTGCACCTCGCCACCGAAGCGTGTCAATCTAACCAAGGCCATGTGCGTGATCGAGTCTGCGTCTTTGCTGTTTAAGAGAACACTTCAACGGCTATAGATGCGGCCTTTCCGTTGCAAAGGCAGGATATTATTCAAACATCGATGGCCAGTTGTACCGCCCCCTGTGATGAGGCCCCCTCCACCTCGTGTAGGCCGATCGTGTCTTGAGTGTTGTGTATCCAGAAAACTTTGGTGTGATTTTGTTATTGGTGAGTTTTGTTTCCTGGATAGTGGCCATATGTATGTGGTGTTCGTGTAGGAGTGTCTTGAGTTGCATGCGCTTGTTTTGAATGCCGTTTATGTTAAATTGTAAAATCTTCAGTGTGTTGCGTGGACCAGTAGGAAGATTAGCAGGAATAACAGGGTCAGGTTGAGGAAGGGGAGGACCAGGATGGCAGGTGCAGGTACAGGAACAGGCTGAGCAGTAGGAGGAGGAATAGGCACAAGAGGAGTGGGAGCGATAGCAGGAGGGGTGGTGATTGGTATATGTGGTGGTGTAGAAAGAGCAGTTAGTAGGACAGGTGGAGATTGAAGAAGGGGAGGACCAGGAGGACTAGGTGGAGTAACAGGTGGAATAATAGGTCGAGTGATAGTGGAAGATGTAGCTAGATGGAAGAGAGGCGGTAGCGACAGTAGGAGAGACGGGAGTGGGGTTGGGAGTGTTGGGTGGTGTTGTTGGAATAATGTTGTGTGAAGGGAGACAGTTTTTACACCGCTAACCCTGTGGGAGATGGTGAACCCCAGAGCAGCGTTTATTGTAGTGTGTCCAGCTGCTACAGGCTTCACACTGAATTCCGCCTGTTCGGCGGGTCCAGGGAAGACTGCATGTTGGACTCATGTAAGGGCCAGGATTGGTCTCAATGTCACCGGAGAATAGGATTAGGAGAGTTAAAGGGGGGAAGTATGCCGGCTCACCCCCCCCCCCCCTTGGGGAAAAAACGCTCTGGGGCTGTGTGTGTACGAGGGTGGGCAAAGCCCGGGGCGACACTCGGGTCGCGTCCCCACCGGGTGAGGACGGGGTGTTGAAGTGACTTTCGTGCCCATGTTTGGGCCACGCCGCCACCGCGTGTAGGCTCTCTTCTGGGCAGCGGAAGAGGAGGTTGGCAAGGAAGAAGACACTTGGGGCGCCAATGTCGGCACAGGCATGATGATCTCTCAAACCTCTAAACTGTGTCATCAAGTATAACTCTCCATGGCTGATGTCTGCCTCAGCTTAACGACTCTTCAGCTTTGGCCTAAGACATTTTGAGATCAAAGCGATTCTCTATTACCAATCTGAACTTACAGAACCTGACCTACATGAAGGGACACTTGAAGTTGGTAGAGGGAGAACCGACAAGTAAGAGTGAATTTTCGAAGTGTTGGGAATTTTCAATTTTGTTTAACTGATTTACTGTATTGTTTTGTATTAATAATTTGTTTACCAAGTAATTATTTGTTTAGCTATCTAACAAATAATGGATATATTTTAAAAAAACTTTCTTTAATTGAAAGCTTAAAATTTAGATTCAGAATGAGTGAAATTAAAATTTGAGGATTGGAAATGTTCGGAATTCGGAAGGAATCAGAAATAATGTTTGATTTGATATTTGTTGAAAGAGGTTTGTTAAAAATGGTCACACCAAAATTTTGAAAATCAGGTTCATTATTCGGAACTCGAAACCGGCGGTGATTTGTGTTCAAACCCAACTAAAAGGTGAACTTCCTGTTCACTCTAGAAATTATTCATCTTTTTAAAATTAAACAGCTGAGACATAAGGTTTATAAAATTGAATAACTTATCAGTTTTACAGATAGATGGCACACAATCATGATATAGCTAGATAGATACATGATAAACTCACAAACACAAACGAGAATAACAATGACGATGTTGTAATTATATTTTATGAATGTAGCTAATACACCAGAAATCAAAAATTATAAAAAATTTCACATTCACAGTTTTATTCACATTTAAGACAGAGGATTAAAAAGTTGCACTGGGTCTTCAAAATGACTAAATATAATCAGTAGCTAGTTAATGCGCATACACAGACCTCTTCCATCAGAGCTCTCTCTTATTTTCTGTTCTTCATACTCTAGTCTGCTCTCCAATTTCATCTCCGGAGTAGCTTGTTCTAGCAGCATCTTCTGCTGCAGTCCCACCCACTCTTCATGACGCTGCTGATAGAGTTGAAGCTCACCCAGAGTCTTCTCTAACGAGCTGTGTACACATGGAAACATTATTAGCTACCACCTAGCTAGGTGAACAATTTAATTAACAGCTAAACATTAGCTGCCTTCGTAATTACATTAGATAGCTAAGTAAATCAGAAAAAGGATGACTTAGAGTCCTAGACAATACTAATCATGCCAACTCACATTTGTTGCTGTTGAAGAGCATCCTCTACATGAGCGTGGCATCGAACAGCATGTCTGAGCCTACGGGGTAAAGAGATGCCAGGCCTCACCACCCCAGCATTGATGTAACACACTTCAGACCTGGGGTAAGGTGATTAGAGTGTTAAATTGTTAATCGTTTTGGCTGACTTCAGAAGGTCTGGGTGAATGAATGACGAGAATTGTATTTGGTGTTTTACGTTCCAAGATCTGTTTTGTTTATAGCTAGATTGAAAGAGTTTGTAGCTAGTTCATGCAGAAGCTGATTTGTTTTTAGCTAATTTTAATTCAAACTTTAAAGGTAGCGTAAAACCTAGTTATAAAATGAGCAGCAGATTTTAAGATGTTCAGTTGGTCTACTACTACAAATACTCACACATTGTAAGAGGCAAGAGTAGCATAAACATGCCCCAGTGTGATGTGTGCAGAGTAGAGTGTTCTCTTATGGTCCAATGCCATATGCAGTACTATGGCAGCATCTTGTGCCATCCTACTACGATGCAGCACATTACCAAGCTGAACCAAAGGGATGTGCCGGTACTTCCTAAAGTATTAAAATTTAATTACATTTTCTCACAAGCAGAACTAATAGTTTAAATATATGGGAACATGGGTAATTTAAATTGTAGCTAGTTAAAATTAAATTGCTTCCACATTATCAAATATGTAGCTAGCTCTTTTGTAATTCATTCAAGATTTAGCTACATAACTAGCTAATACAGATAGCAATTTCAACATGTATAAAGATAATCATTTTACAGGGATAAAGGACAACTTTGTTGACACATTCAACGTGTTAGAACTAACATGTTAACTAATCCTTACCTTGGAACAAAATAGAGAGCTTTTCGGGAACATTCCATAGCTTTCACTGCATCGCCTCTTATTCTCCAGAACTGCAAAGCTAGACTGTAAATCAGCCAATCCTTTCGTCCATCTGGCAACTGCATTGCCCTGGCTACTCTGTCTCCCCAAAGTGACGTGAATTCAGGCGATTCTGCAGGCTCTATCGGCACTGTTAGAGAATTAACACTAGTTATAGCTATAGTTAGAGATAGGGGTTAGAATAATTAATTGTAGCTAGCTACTTCCTAACAAATATTGATGAATTATTTAACAATTTATAACTGATAGCTGTACAATAGCCATATAGCTAATGAAATAATATCAAACCAGTAGCTAATTATGAAACTTGATGCAAAGAGGGTAATGTTCATAGGATGTTAACTAGAATAAGTAGCTATTCAATCAATTGAGTTGAATTTTTGAGACAAATTCACTAGCTAACCATTTGAATCAAAGCTTTCCCCATCATTTGATCTCTCTTCCTCTTCATCAGATGTAGAAACTTCTTCAGGCAAATCCTTAACACCATCCATTGTTAGGAGCTTCTCAGGCTCACCCGTCAGATTCATCCTCTCTTCAAAATTCTGGAAAATATATAAGCTATTGAGATCTAATGTTAGGTAGCAATTTAGAAATGCATAATATTGAGGCATGAATATTCATAGATAAAAATATTCCAGGCTAATTAAGTTATTACAAGCATATGGTCCAGAGCAGCCATGTTGAACTCAGGAATTTCTTCTCCTTCATTGCAGTCTGGTTCAGAGAGATCTTCAATAAGGTCTTCAGAGACAACAGTTGGAATACGCTCCAATAAGCTTTAAAAAAAAGAAGTTTCAATCCAGAGATACAATAGGGAACATGCATTCACGCAGAAATAACTAAATAACTTCAAAGCAAAGAAGCAACTAACTTTAACTCAGGATAACCAGCAAGAGGTACAGTGGTGCTGGAATTCAGATCAAACTGCGTCATTCTGCGACCTGCCAGCAAGCAATCCGCATCTGTCTGATAAATTCTCTCCTCTAGATGAACTTCCTGTGAAAGGAATAACGAGTTAGAAAATACAATTAGATTAGCTAATAAAATTAAACATGACAGTATAAAACAATTAGATAATTCTTGCACCTAATGTAAATATAATTCCTAGAATATAGCCCTAGACGTTTGAAAAAATTAATTCTGATGAAATAAACTGATTCTGCTGAATAAAATTGATTCTGCTGAATAAAATTGATTCTGCTGAATAAAATTGATTCTAAACATTCAGGCATTAATAACAATTTTCTTTAGTTATCTATATAATATACCTAGCTGGTTATATCCCAAATTATGAATGAATCCTTCAAAAAATTAGTAGCTAGCTAGCAACTTATCTTCAGTTAGGAGAAATTTTATATTTTATATCCACTTGACATAGCTAAAGTTATCTAGCTAATAGCTACAGCTTGCTACCTTTTCATCATTTGCATCAATGTACTCCTTGTGTTTGATCAATTTCTGCTTTAAGTCCTCTACTTGCACTGCTCTTTGCTCTTGCTGTGCCAAGGCAAGAAAGTCATACGGTCTTCGGAGTTGAAAGAGTGAATCCATCTGAAAAAAGGAAGAAAACAAATCAAAACAGTGATGCAGGATATTATACTAATAAAAGATTTAGCCAACTAATTCATGGAATTTCATAGGTATCTATATGCATCTGACTTGTGAATTTGCAGAAAAATGAAAGATTTAATTGGTTTAATTTCATGGAATTCAATAGGTAGCTATACGAGTCTGACTGGTAAATTTGAATAGAAATTAACTCTTCATTTAATTAGTTCAATTAGCTACAGTCAATTGAAAATTATCATTTAATGATAAGATGTGTTGTTTAATTTGCAGCTGAAGAAGCTAGATGATAGATTGATAGCTACAAGAAAACATTGTGATTAGTTTTATTAACAATAGCTAGGTAGATTTTCTTAACCATGGTTATACCTATTCATCTATTTTTTCATATATTTTATTCACCTGTGCTTGAACTTTGCCATCATCTGTAACAACCCAGTGTGTTGTTCCATCTGCTTCATAGATTGTAGAGATATAGAATATCAAAAAAAAAGTCAGGAAACGCAGAAAAACCTTGAACATTGTGTCTGAAGCAGATCTTCCCTAAGAAAAGTTTAAGAGTGCAACATACACACAAACTAATTTTCATTCAGTTTTTAGATATTTTTAGATTTCAAACGGAGGTTCACATTTGAATTGTTAGAATATAGAAACCTAGCTATGAACAAAGAAAAGACAGATAGAATTCAAATATCAACTGTGCTTCCAAGTTCAGAAAGTTAGAAACATGGAAGTTTTAATTTTTCCAAGATTCTGCGAGACAATGAGCCCAAATTTAAAAATTTGAGATCTACAAGAGAGATCCTTAATTAATTTCTATGTTACCAATTTAGCTGAGGGAGATTATGAAGAAATTGATAATTTCATAGAGCAACTCAGTCCAAATAATTGAATCAGCTACTGAGAGCCAGAGAGTAATTTTACCTGACTCTGGGAAATTCCGCAGAAAATAAAATGGCTCATAAACTCTCATTTTGTGTCTCCAGCTCTCTCCAAAAATCACTAAATTTCTATCCAAAATGATCAAATTATCATAAATCCTCTCCATAATAACATTGTTTGTAGCATGGGAGAAAAATAGATATTTCTCACCATTTGCAATTAAAAGGCTCAAAATAACTGTCACAAACACGCCATACCATTAACCAGGTAATAAAGCATGATCAAACTCTCCATTTTGATGGTGAGTTACTGAGCCGTGAGTTTGGAACTTTTTGACAGTTATTTTGACCCCTTCAATTCAATCAATTGCAAATGGCAATAAATCCAGTCTGCAGAACATGAGACATTTTTAAACATATTCTATGCGAATAATCCTTAATTTCATCCAATATTTACATGTATATTCATATTACTGAGAACTGAAGCCAAAATTAAAATGGAGGATTTCTTGGAGAACAGTTTACCAGTTCCTGCAGTGACAGTGCAGTCGATACCTATCTAAAAGCTGAGCTGCGCGCAACAGTATGGCGCACCAGATTACAGCACACCTTTATAGTCTCGGACCAGGTAGCTTTGGACATTTCCCGCATACTTTGTTTTTACGAGAAAACTGGAGAAGTCAGCAATCTGTGTGCAGCTAGATGAGGGTAGACCTAGGTGCACACCAAGTTTCAACTCTTTAGGTTCAACAGAAAAAAAGAGGTCATCAAAAAACTGTGCGCAAAGATCGTGAGGGAAAACCGGGTGAATTTTGCGCAATTACCGGGTGTACTTGCGCACTCTATGTTTAAACTGGGCATAGAAAATCTAACCCGATATGCTATGCAACTGCCGTGAATCTGCCCAATCTTCTATGCAATTGAACCAATCTGCTTTGCAATAGCCATGAGTCTGCTGTGCAATTGCCGTGAGTCTGCTGTGCAATTGCCGTGAGTCTGCTGTGCAATTGCCGTGAGTCTGCTGTGCAATTGCCGTGAGTCTGCTGTGCAATTGCCGTGAGTCTGCTGTGCAATTGCCGTGAGTCTGCTGTGCAATTGCCGTGAGTCTGCTGTGCAATTGCCGTGAGTCTGCTGTGCAATAGCCGTGAGTCTGCTGTGCAATAGCCGTGAGTCTGCTGTGCAATTGCCGCGAGTCTGCTGTGCAATTGCCGCGAGTCTGCTGTGCAATTGCCGCGAGTCTGCTGTGCAATTGCCGCGAGTCTGCTGTGCAATTGCCGCGAGTCTGCTGTGCAATTGCTGTGAGTGCTGTGCAATTGCTGTGAGTCTGCTGTGCAATTGCCGTGAGTCTGCTGTCCAATTGCCATGAGTCTGCTGTGCAATTGCCGTGAGTCTGCAGTGAAACTGCTGTGAGTCTGCTGTGAAACTGCCATTAGTCTGCTGTGAAACTGCCGTGAGTCTGCTGTGAAACTGCCGTGAGTCTGCTGTGAAACTGCCATTAGTCTGCTGTGAAACTGACGTTAGTCTGCTGTGAGCAGTTGCATAGCAGCAGATCGGGGCAGATTCACGGCAGTTGCATATCAGATCCAGTCTGTAGAATATGGAACGTTTTTCCAAGACTCTCTGCGGGAGTTTTTGATTGAATTTTAGAAATCTGAGATCTCTGCGGGAAATCTTGAATCAATTCCTATGTTACCATTAATTTAGCTGCGGGAGATTTTGAATTAATTCCTGTTACCATTAATTTAGCTGGGGGGGATTTTAAATCTGCTACTGAGGGTCAGAGAGTAACTGTCTCTCAAATTAAAATATCTACGGGAGAAAAGACACATTCTGCAGACTGGTATCAGATCAGGACACATTCTGCAGACTGGTATCAGATCAGGACAGATTCACGGAGTTGCATATCAGATCAGGACAGATTCACGGGAGTTGCCTAGCAGCAGATTGGGGCATATTCACAGCAGTTGTATAGCAGCAGATCGAGGCAGACTCACAGCAGTTGCATAGCAGCAGATCGGGGCATATTCACAGCAGTTGCATAGCACTGAGCAGCAGATCGGGGCATATTCACGGCAGTTGCATAGCATCAGAATGAGGCAGAATCACGGCAGTTGCATAGCAGCAGATCGGGGCATATTCACAGCAGTTGCATAGCGATAGCAGCAGATCGGGGCACATTCACGGCAGTTCCATAGCATCAGAATGAGGCAGAATCACGGCAGTTGCATAGCAGCAGATCGGGGCAGAATCACGGCAGTTGCATAGCAGCAGATCGGGGCACAATCACGGCAGTTGCATAGCAGCAGATCGGGGCAGATTCCTAGCAGTTGCATAGCATCAGAACGAGGCAGAATCACGGCTGTTGCATTGCAGCAGATCGGAGCAGACCAAGTAATAAAGCATGTCCAAACTCGCCATTTTAATGGCGAGTTTGTGACAGTTATTTTGAGCCACTCAATTGCAAATGGCAAGTTTTATCTATTTTTCTCCTATGTTACAATGTTATTTTGGAGAGAATTTATGAAAATTTGATCATTTTGGAGAGCAGCAGATCGAGGCAGACTCACAGCAGTTGCATAGCAGCAGATCGGGGCATATTCACAGCAGTTGCATAGCACTGAGCAGCAGATCGGGGCATATTCACGGCAGTTGCATAGCATCAGAATGAGGCAGAATCACGGCAGTTGCATAGCAGCAGATCGGGGCATATTCACAGCAATTGCATAGCGATAGCAGCAGATCGGAGCACATTAACGGCAGTTCCATAGCATCAGAATGAGGCAGAATCACGGCAGTTGCATAGCAGCAGATCGGGGCAGAATCACGGCAGTTGCATAGCAGCAGATCGGGGCACAATCACGGCAGTTGCATAGCAGCAGATCGGGGCAGATTCCTAGCAGTTGCATAGCATCAGAACGAGGCAGAATCACGGCTGTTGCATTGCAGCAGATCGGAGCAGACCAAGTAATAAAGCATGTCCAAACTCGCCATTTTAATGGCGAGTTTGTGACAGTTATTTTGAGCCACTCAATTGCAAATGGCAAGTTTTATCTATTTTTCTCCTATGTTACAATGTTATTTTGGAGAGAATTTATGAAAATTTGATCATTTTGGAGAGCAGCAGATCGAGGCAGACTCACAGCAGTTGCATAGCATCAGAATGAGGCAGAATCACGGCAGTTGCATAGCAGCAGATCGGGGCATATTCACAGCAGTTGCATAGCGATAGCAGCAGATCGGGGCACATTCACGGCAGTTCCATAGCATCAGAATGAGGCAGAATCACGGCAGTTGCATAGCAGCAGATCGGGGCAGAATCACGGCAGTTGCATAGCAGCAGATCGGGGCACAATCACGGCAGTTGCATAGCAGCAGATCGGGGCAGATTCCTAGCAGTTGCATAGCATCAGAACGAGGCAGAATCACGGCTGTTGCATTGCAGCAGATCGGAGCAGACCAAGTAATAAAGCATGTCCAAACTCGCCATTTTAATGGCGAGTTTGTGACAGTTATTTTGAGCCACTCAATTGCAAATGGCAAGTTTTATCTATTTTTCTCCTATGTTACAATGTTATTTTGGAGAGAATTTATGAAAATTTGATCATTTTGGAGAGCAGCAGATCGAGGCAGACTCACAGCAGTTGCATAGCAGCAGATCGGGGCATATTCACAGCAGTTGCATAGCACTGAGCAGCAGATCGGGGCATATTCACGGCAGTTGCATAGCATCAGAATGAGGCAGAATCACGGCAGTTGCATAGCAGCAGATCGGGGCATATTCACAGCAGTTGCATAGCGATAGCAGCAGATCGGGGCACATTCACGGCAGTTCCATAGCATCAGAATGAGGCAGAATCACGGCAGTTGCATAGCAGCAGATCGGGGCACAATCACGGCAGTTGCATAGCAGCAGATCGGGGCAGATTCCTAGCAGTTGCATAGCATCAGAACGAGGCAGAATCACGGCTGTTGCATTGCAGCAGATCGGAGCAGACCAAGTAATAAAGCATGTCCAAACTCGCCATTTTAATGGCGAGTTTGTGACAGTTATTTTGAGCCACTCAATTGCAAATGGCAAGTTTTATCTATTTTTCTCCTATGTTACAATGTTATTTTGGAGAGAATTTATGAAAATTTGATCATTTTGGAGAGAATTTGTTGAATTTTTGAGAGAGCTGCTGGAGAGACAAATGCCGAGTTTATGAGACATACTATTTTTACTTGGGGAGCAGATTCACGGCAGTTGCATAGTTACAGATTGGGTCATATTCACTGCAGTTCATAGCAGCGCTGCAGCAGAATAGCTTGTTTACTATTCCGAACCATGGTCACACAGAAACTTTGGTTACTTTACTTCACCACTGGCAAACTATAGGAGTATCAGAGATGAATATCACAGATTTATTAATGAATAAGACATGTCGGTGGAATTTACCATGAAATACAGACTGGTTGTTATCCAGACTGCAGGAACTGCTAGAGTGTTCTCCAAGAAATCCTCTATTTTGGCTTTTGTTCTCAGTAAAATACATGTAAATATAGGAGGAAATTAAGGATTGTTCTCCAAGAAAATGTTAAAAATGTCCCATATTCTGCAGACTGGGTTGTTATTTACATGTTTTTCAACTTATTCAAATCCTCAAAAGTCGCCAATATACTGGCGACCTTGTCAATACTTTAAAACATGGCATACCTATTGTATTTTCTATTCTCTGTAGAGAATCAAGATCAGACATAGGGTCAACTTGTCAAGCAGGTAAATTGCGGCCCGGGCCCACTACCTAACCGCCAACCGGCTAACCCAAGTAATAATGCATGTCCAAACTCGCCATTTTGATGGCGAGTTGGTGACAGTTATTTTCCAATCTGCAGAATGCGTCTCTTCTCCCGCAGAGATTTTAATTTGAGAGAGAGTTATTCTCTGACTCTCAGCAGCAGATTGAGAATCTCCCGCAGCTAAATTAATGGTAACATAGGAATTAATTCAAAATCTGCCGCAGCTAAATTACTGGTAACATAGGAGGAATTAATTCAAGATCTCCCGCAGAGATCTCCAATTTCTAAAATTCAATCAAAAACTCCCGCAGAGAGTCTTGGAATAATGTTCCATATTCTGCAGACTGGGACTTATTGGCCCAAGGGTAGAACTACATTTTTCCAATAAGTTTTACCAATGACTCAATGAGTACCTAGCCCATTACATGAGTTATGGACAACCGAATAGGTCATGTTACAGATTTTGCGAACTAGGTTTGTTTTATTGATTTTGTGTTGTCTGAAACAATCTCCCTTGTCATTTAGCATAACTCCAAGCTAAGTTAATTGGGAAACAACCCCAACTCCCTCCATACTGCCACTGGCAGGCCTGTCTTTAACGTTGAAGATTATAATATGGCTCTTGTCCCTATTCACAGATAATCCCACCTTCCTAGCTGAATCGGTTACAGTTTTCATTAGGGTTCTGACAAATTAAAATTACTTTATTTATAATTACTTTAATTAAAATTACTATATTTTAGAATTTCAGAGTGAAATAATCTATTCAGCGGAAGGACATCAGAGAGAGTCAGTTGTTGTTTGCTTACTGTTTTCCGTTTCTAGTCTTGAATTAAAATTATAATTTCCTCACCCATCCATATGAATATTCAAACGGAATTATATTTTCAATGACTATCTAATATGTGATAAGAAAATTATTTAATAAATATATGTTGTGTAAAAATAAATATTCATATTTCCAAAATACAAAAAAATGAAGTCACAAACTGAAGTTGATACAAATTTTATTTTATTTTCTATGTAATATACTTTCAAAGTATATTTAGGTATATACTTTAAAGTATTTACTTAGGTATACATAGTTATATTTTCATCAACTAACATATTATGAATAGCGTATCTATAACATATCATTATTATTTTATATCGTATGTATTAAATACACTTATTATATAGATAGTTACCTATCGCGTATATATTATAATTATAATATATCGCGTATATATTATAATTATATAGATTGATCGTCACTGTTAAAATTTCTCCGGTCATAGGTACCTAATGACTAGGGATTTGACATTGTGCATACCTATTGGCTATTGCATATATGCAGTCCTCTGCATATATTCCAAAAGCATATAATACCTATGCACGTGTGCATATATGCTAATAGAGAAATTTGCACTTCTTGGTCAATTTTAACATGTAAATGTCTAACCAATGCCGTTTTCTTATGGGAGCCATGCATAAAAAATAATTTTAACTGTGGACTCAAGTATAAATAATCAAACAAATTATTCAAATTTAAAAAATTTGTAGGTGGAATAGTGAAACTACAAATGTATTAATAAATTTATATTACCCTTGGTATTTAGTAAATATTTATAGTAATTGATAAATAAATAAATAAAATTATTTAAAGGTCCTCTCCAGGCTCCGGGAAAAAAATGAGTTTACTACATAATATTATAGAACTAAGGTCTACGATCATTATTCCGCAAACCGCATACAACTCGGCTCAGTATATATTTTATTATTTGATTTTAAAGTTTTTTAATACTTTCTGAGCAACAATCGAGCGAATCTCCAACCTGACGCTGAGAAAGAAGATTGTACACTCTTTGTTTTGATTTCAAATTTTGATTTTTAAACAGACATTGCGTTTTTGACCTTCTTTTAAGATAGTAATTGTTTCTAAAAGTATATAAACGTTTCTATAATAAGTTTATCCAAATTTAAACCTTTAAACGAATAATAAATTGATTTATTAAACCAAATACCTAGTTGAAAATCAAAACAAATGGTGTACATTCTTCTTCTTCAGACTGAAAATTAGAAAGTCGGAAGTAAAGTAGGTTTTGTAAAGTTTGAATTATAAAAATCTTTAAAAACCTATAAAATTAAAAATATGCTATCAAATTTATGGAGTTTGCAGTAAAATGATAAGAAGCATTAACCACGTTGATTTAAGCAATAAAAAAATTTGCTTGGAGGGGACCTTTAAGAGAGTTGTACTACTCGAAAAATATGAAATATAATTTATCCAAGTAATTAAACACAAAACGGTATACATTTACCATTTAATGACTTAGTGTCGCTGCTTATAGCTGGGGATCCTTTAAAGGTCCCCTCCAAGCATATATTTTTATTGCTTTATAAAACGAGTCTAATGTTCCTTATCATTTTGCTGCAAACCGCATAAAAATTTGGTAGCGTATTTTTAATTTGATATGCTTTTAAAGATTTTTAAAATCAAAACTCTACAAAACCTATTTTACTTCCGACTTACTAATTTAAGAAATTTTCAGCCTGAAGAAAAAGAATGTACACCATTTGTTTTGATTGTCAACTAGGTATTAGGTTTAATAAATCCATTTAATATTCGTGTAAAGGTATAAAATTGAATGAACTTATAATAGAAACGTTTATACACTTTAGGAAACAATTAATATCTAAAATAATTTAAATAAAGGACGAAAACGCATGGTTTGTTTATAAAATTCAAATTTGTAATCAAAACAAAGAGTGTACAATCTTCTTCTTGAGCATCAGATTAGTGATTCGCTCAATTGTTGCTCACATAGTATTAAAATACTTTAAAAACAAATTGTAAAATATATATTGAACCAAATTGTATGCAGATTGCAGAAAAATGATCGTAGACCTTAGTTCTATAATATTATGTTATAAACTCATTTTTTCCCCAGAGCCTGGAGAGGACCTTTAAGTTTAAAGGGATCCGCTGGTCTAACAAGATGGTTTATGATTTTCGAGTCAGGACTAAAGTAATGAACGGAATGTGACATGTGAATGTAAGATAGTTTAGAAAACAGAATTTGGCCGAAGGAAATGTTTGCTCCTTTTGTTTCTTGTGATATAGAACGGGTGTTTTCCCAGTACAAAAATACATTAGCAGATAATAGAAGGAGATTCACTTTAGAATTCCTGAAAACCTACCATTTAATAATAAAGTGCAATTCCACTGTTTGAAATTGAAAGTGTATGTTTTAAATTGATTTACTATTAAAGAAGTCTAAATTTGAAGCAGCATTGTTATATTTTGATTTTAAAAGTTAAATTTTTTTAGTAAAAATATTGAAAATAAGATTACACTTTCGTTTTTTTTTTCTTTGTAAGTTCCATTCAAACCACCAAAGTACAATAACATTCAAAACATAACTAATTGCAGATTAACTTCATTTTAAATTCCGTAAATAACTTTGGGCATATGTAATATGCCCACTATATTGAATAATTTCTGTCATATAAAATGCATATATCCAATATGCATTTTTGTTCAGCATATATGCACATTGACTTTTTGCTTATTATATGCATTTTCCAATAAGCATTTTGGTTCAGCATATATGCACATTGACTTTTTGCTTATTATATGCAGAAATAGGCATATAATATGCTGCATATCTCGTCAAAAATTATGCATATTTTATGCTGCATATTGTCACATCCCTACTAATGACTAATTACCTACCTACTTCTCAAAGCCTCATTTGAATAATAATATTGACCTGTAATAATATTGATGTTTAATAGATATAGGCCGTATAGTTACCGTTAAATATAGGTACTACAAGACCGTACATCCCGAAAAATGACTCCGTTTTCTATGTCTCAGTCCAATGTCTACGAACTGTAATAACTTCGAGACATGCCTGGCATTTGTTACAATTATTTTGTTAGGTATATATTTATGTCACGCGCGTTTCAGTGATCTGATCAATAGTTTGCGCAGCCATCGATCGAATAGCGCAACCATTGATCGATTTCTGCGCGTTCGAATGATATGGATTTTCTTAGTTTATGCATTTAATTAATTGTTTTGTTTTTGATGGAAAAATATTGACTATTAAAACAAATTTTTTAGATTAATAGAGAAATCATCAGTCTATTGTTGTGCGTTTGAATGATATGGGTTTTGTTAGTTTATGTATATCTAATTATTACATTTAATAGATAAACCATAATTCGATGGTTGCGCGCTTAAATGATATGAATTTTGTTAGTTTATGCATCTAATTGTTACCCAGAAAACATGTCCAAATCTATTCGATATTGGGTTGTGTCTAACTCGTTAATTGTGCTGGTGGCGCATGCCATTAATAGATATTAGAATATAATGAAATAAACTTAAATTAGATATCTAACTGAATGTATCTAAATTATTTGACTGATAGTTGCTCTATTAAATGTAATAATTAGATGCATATTAAACTAACAAAATCCATATCGTTCAAACGCGCAACAATTGACTGATGGTTGCCTTATTAAATATATAAAAAAAATTGTTTGAAAAGACAACATTTTCCCATTAAAAACAAAACAATTATTAATTATAAATGCATAAACTTTAAGAAAATCCGTAAAATTCGAACGCGCAAAATCGACCGATGGAATTGCGGTACCGATTGATATCCACGTTAAAATGTACCAATTAGATGTACAAACTAAAACTAAATCATATCATTCGAACGCGCATCAATCGATCGATGGCTGCGCAAACTATTGATCAGAAGATCGCGCAGCGAAATCGTTCGATGTTGCAGATCACTCAAACGCGCGTGACATATATAACTAGGCGGAGCAAGTAAAGAAAGATAACGGACCAGAGTCCGTTTAGGTACTTTACTAGCTAGGTTAAATTCTGGTCCTTTATGTTTAATAGCTCTATTTCTGGTCCGTTATCTCAGTAATAATAATAATCTCACATACTTGGTAAAATTATTATTATTTGACCAATAATTGGAATAAGAATATAATTCGCTTGTTTGCGAGAACAGTGTCATAACTTCATAAACGCTATTTTTCAGGAGAGGCATTTTAGTACTTGTAATGTACATATACGTACATTTAATGATAGGCCTATATCGTTAGGACATTTAGCCTTTCTAGAGGTATATTTTTGAGTTACAATGATGATTTTTTTTTCAAAATGATCAGCATTTTATGATTTATATGTCTATATAACTCTAAAATACATGTTTTTGTGTTTATGACGTTGTTGATGCAAACAAGCGAATTTTGGAATCATAGATACCACATTAAGTTTTTCCAATTTATTTACTACTCGTTCTTCACAACTTCAAAATGGTCACGTTGTTTTTCATCAATTCTTCCAATTAATAAAATATGCATAATTAATGTCTAATCAAAGTTATTATCATTTATAATGTTATATATTTACAAATTACTAACTTAAATCTATACTAATAATTTTCTTAGTGTGTTTATTTATTTGGTGTCCGATTTTACACGACGGGTATTAAACCTGAAGAATGTAACTATGATACGCACGGGAATATATTGACTTGATATTCAAATTCCCTGTTTTATTCAATTTTTAAATGTATTTTATCGTTAAAATAAATAAGACTATGCAGAAAATTTAATTTTAATTGAATTCATTAAAAGTAATTAACGTAATAACGGTTAATAAATTTGGTTTGATGACCCGTTATTTTATTAGCTTCATTTCTGGTTAACTTTACTTGGTCCGTTATCTTTACTTGCTCCAACTAGGCTAAAGGCCTTGTTACCCGGTGCGGGTAAACGTGCGAGTTGGCCTAGCGAGTTACTGTAGTGCAGCTACTCGCATAGTCATAGTGTGACCGCATCAGTCGAGTAAGGGCTAATCCACACCATCGCTCCGCTCACGCTCCAGTCACGGTCCGGTCCAATATTCTTTAATGCATTTCACGTAGAGCATCCACACTGACAGTGCCGGTCAGGTCACGCTCCGGTCGCGATCCAATCCAAAGATATTTTGACTGGAGCGTGATCGGACCGTGAGCGGAGCGTCACTGCCAGTGTGGATTAGCAACGCTCCGGTCATAGAGTAACCATCAATCGATTGATGATTACCATATGAAATGTAACAATTAGATATATAAATTATAAAAATCCATATCAATCGAACGCGCAACAATCGTTTGATGGTATCCCTATTAAATATACTATATAGATGCCTAAACTAATTACATTCTTTATCATTCGAACGTGCAGCAATCGATCGTTGGTTGCGCTATCGGTCGATGGCTGCGCTAAAGATAGATCAACAAATTATGAAGCGAAATCTGTCGATATTGCTGCGAAAAGAATAGAAAAAATTAGTTTTGTCATCTATTAGATGAGGATAAAACGAGTAGATATCCTTCACACTTCCTGTCTTTTAGCATAGGATGAACTCAAAATATCTACTTTTTTGTTTTCTCTCATCCTGTTCACCATCAATTGAGTGCAATGATAATCACTGCAAAATCAGATGATACGGAAGGGACGGGAGCAAGAGCAGACCGTGACCGGACCGAACATGTGTATGCACAAGGATGAGACCTGACCGTGACTGGAGCGAGAGCGGAGCGTGACCGGAGCGATGGTGTGGATCAGCCCTAACTGTCATTTGGAGGTGGTTAGTAAATCGCATGCGAGTTACTACAATTTTTTTGTTTTTACTCGTCACTCATGGGTGAGTCAGGCACTTGCAAGCGAGACTCGAATGTCAACTTGCATGGTATTGCAACATAACAGTAAGTCAGTAACTCGTATGTTATGCAGATATAGGTTTTTTCTATTCTAAACTAGAATAATTTTGTATTCAATTAGGTAGCTGATTTGTCATATTTTCGGTTGAATAGGCTTCATATTGTTTGGGGTTTTATTTGATGGTTAATAAAGCACGTATCTTCAGAGATGGGCGAAAAGTACATCGAAAGTACTTAAGTACCAAGTACAAGTACTCGTAAATCAATGTACTTGAAGTAGTTGCCCAAGTACTCAAATAAAAAAGTAGTTTCAAAGTACAAGTACCAAGTACTTTTTAGAGTACTTTAAAGTACCAATTACATTTATTATACAATTTATAAACTAATAATTTATACTGTTAACTCTGATAGTACATCTTTTCAGTGACTTAATTCTCTGATAGTACATCATCACAGTGACTCTTTTCTCTGACAGTACATCATCACAGTGACTCTTTTCTCTGATAGTACATCATCACAGTGACTCTTTTCTCTGACAGTACATCATCACAGTGACTCTTTTCTCTGATAGTACATCATCACAGTGACTCTTTTCTCTGACAGTACATCATCACAGTGACTCTTTTCTCTGATAGTACATCATCACAGTGACTCTTTTCTCTGATAGTACATCATCACAGTGACTCTTTTCTCTGACAGTACATCATCACAGTGACTCTTTCTCTGATAGTACATCATCACAGTGACTCTTTTCTCTGACAGTACATCACCACAGTGACTCTTTTCTCTGATAGTACATCATCACAGTGACTCTTTTCTCTGATAGTACATCATCACAGTGACTCTTTTCTCTGATAGTACATCATCACAGAGACTCTTTTCTTTGATAGTACATCACCACAGTGACTTTTCTCTGATAGTACATCATCACAGTGACTTTTTTCTGATGGTACATCACCACAGTGACTTTTCTCTGATAGTACATCATCACAGTGAGTCAGTGACTCACTGTACACGTCCACACGCATATAATTCGTCAATGTGTTTGGTCAATATTGGTTGTGATATCTAGGTATCATAAAATAATTATATTCAATGTACTTGAATTGGTAAATATAACTCATAGTCTCTATACATGATTGTATGTCAGAATATATAAATATTCACCGTCACATAAAAGTGTACAATATGTCTTACAGTCTTAGTTTTCGATTCTACTGTTTGACAAAGTTTTCAATTTTACTGCTTGACAAACAATTTTCCAACATGTTGGACATCTTCAAACTCTAGTTTTTATCCAGTTGCTGTAAATACAGTTTTGATGAGAAAAAGAATTAATTTTGTAGAGATTTTAAATTTAATCTTTTAAAATCTCTTGACTGAAAGAAAAAAATGTACTTTGCTAAGTACTTTTTACTTGGAAAGTAACAAGTACTTGTTAAAAGTACTTCTAAGTAATTATTCAAAGTACTTTTTAGAAAGTACTTGAAGTAGTACTTGAAGTACTTACTTGTTACTTAGTACTTTTACTTGGTACTTGGGAAGTACTTTCCCGCCCATCTCTGCGTATCTTATAAGTTTGAAATTGCTATAATAAATATTATGAATAAAAAAATTTAATATCCTACAATATTAATCAAATTAATTAAAGGTCAAATAAATTAACTAAAGGTTAAATAAATTAATATAATGTAAATAAAATCGTAATTAAATTAATAATTTTTTAATCAAATTAATAAAAATGGTACTGAATTATTTATTTAAAAATATATTAATTATTATTTAAATTAGTATTATTATTTAAATTAATAAATTGTAAATTAATTTAATAAAAAGGCTAATTTAATTGATAAATTGTTAATAAAAATAGGCAATAAAAATATTAATTAATTAAAAAAGTTATTTATTTATTAAATAAATATTATAATACACAATGCGAGTGTAGGTTCAGTAACTGCCTAATTTCAAGCCATCAGCTCGCACTTGTGTGACCGGGTGAGGCGAGTCGAGCTACTTGCATAGACACAGGCGGCTAACCAAGCCGTTCAAAGCCGTTACAATCGTGTTTATCTATAACTTCCTTGCCTAGACAGCTACTGTCCACTGTCATGACAGTAACTCGAGTCTCGCACCTTGTAACAACCCTATAAACAACGTATATCGATTCGATTACCATGGAATCTCGAATCGATGGATTGTTCCATCGAATCGACAGACCGTTGTTTGTGGAGAAGGCCTAACTCTACTTTTTGTAATAAAAATTGTAGTTCTAACTAGTTAATTCTTTGTTATTGCCCTAACTAACTAGTTTGCGAGCTAGAATAATATTTTTGTATGTATTTTTTGAAGGTACTAGTTATATGTAATAACTTCGAGACATGGCGTGGCGGCCTCGCTTTTATTACAGATTTTTTTTAGTATTGTGAGATTACACCATGCTTTTACTCTAAGGTAAGACCCAAGGTTCCATTTCTACATTAAACATTAAGGATTCAGATTTTGCGATTGCACCATGTTTCGTTATGGTTATTTTCACTAACTACCGTTTGTGAGGTTACACCACAGTTTTCATAGAATACTATGAACTGTGGGTTACACGGTTACTACACCATGCTTTTACTAGGTAAGACCCGAGGTTCCATTTGTACATTTATGATTCAGATTTTGTGATTGCACCATGTTTCGTTACGTTTGTTTTCACTACCGTTTATGAGATCAGGCTTACCGAACCTGGTACTATTGTACCAGATTTGGTACTTTTGCTCTCTTGTATTTCTAAAAAAGTACCAGATTAGTACATTTTCCTCTCCCTAATTACCTCATTTTTCAAGAATCTTTTCAATTTTTACGAACATAAAGTCAAAAAAACGTTGGATTTCTTGGAAATTTAAGGTTTTGGTACTTTTGTGTCCAATCTGGTACTTTTTCAGTGCGTAATCTGGTACTTTCAAGAAAATATCTTCGGCAACCCTGTATGAGATTACACCATGCTTTTACTAGGTAAGACCCGTGGTTCCATTTGTACATTAAACATTTAGGATTTAGATTTAGTGATTGCTCCATGTTTCGTTATGGTAAGACTAGGTAAGAGGATGGAAGGTAGCCCATAGCAGTCATAGCACCAGACCACTGCTGGTAAAACCCAAGGCTTATATACCTAATAGTCTATAAGCCTTGGGTATAAATAAAACCATAAGCTGGGTGGTGAGCTTAGTCTGAAAAGAACTTTAAGAAGGTCTCCACAGATTCAGGATTTTTTTACAGAAATTGAGATTTGGACGCAGCAAATAATATGGTAACCATAGGAATTAAATGGGACTTGGGTGTAGGATTAATCCACAAATCCTTCTATACTTTTTAGACTGGGTGGACTTGGTGATGTTAAAGGGATAGTTAAGTCAAAATCAAATAATTGCCTAATTGGTTCTAAATTGATTCAGAATATTCAATTATGTAATATTAGAATGCTCATTTAATTTTAAAGTATTCATATAAAAAGTAAATTACCTATTCTAATTGCGGCACTTTTATTTTAAGAAAGTCTCAAACTTTCTGAAACTAATTTACTATATTGAGTTGCTGTAGACTAGCTATATGACTATATCCCCGTCTGCAGAGCATGAACAATTAGTCTCCAGATATTTACTTTGTGGGCCAATTTCTCTCCAAAGATTTTCAGATTTCTCTCCAAAGGACCAAAAATCTCAAAATGCATTCCAATAATTACATGTAAACATAAGAATTAATTAGGAAATTGTCGCCAGATAATTCAGGAGAATAATTTTAAGGTCTCGATAGTCGCCGGATTCGGGGCCCGATAAACTTCACAACTTCATGCATCTTTTGCAGAGTCTATATCAAAAGAATCTCGATGAGTACTAGATTTTAATTATTTCACGAGTGCTTCAAAGCCATGATGATTGATAGTTATTAGTCTTATTGAGGTTAGTAACTTAATGGCTGCAGTTAGTAAAAGTCCTGCTATTTACCTTAGACCTACCTGGCCCCCAGTCTGTATTTCATGGGAAATTCCACCGACATGTCGGCGGAATTTTTTCACTCTTGAGAATAATATTCTAGCAAAGTCAGTGGAATTTTTGCTATTTATTCCTATGTTACCATTAATTTTTGGTGGCTTTTCAGGGAAAATGTTGGTGGATTAGTCAATTTATTGGCAATATCTTGGTGGATTTTTTCAGCTTTTTGAAGAAGTCAGTGGGTTTCTATGCACCAAATACAGACTGGCCTGGCCCTACTTGCAGTTCTGTAAAACAGAGCTATAGCCTAGTCAAGCCAGTCAGAAAATATGGTTTCTACAGAGGGTCAATCTGTATTCCATATTTTAAAGTATGGACAAAGTCGCCAGTATATTGGCGACTTTTGAGGGGTTAAATGAGTTGGAAAACCTGTAAATAACAAGTAAATCGCTCCTTAAATAGTCTCAAGAGATACACATGCATCAGGCATGAAGCATAAGGATGTTTCCAAGTGTAAAATCTTCACTAGGAACTCAAATCTCTCATTTAAAGTATCTTAAATGTGGCAACCTGGATCCATTTTCTCACTAAACTGGTTACTTTCCTGCCACACTTTAAAACATGGTCTGTATTTGAATTTGGTGCAAAAAAACCCACTGACTTTTTCAAATTGCTCAAAAAATCCACCAACATTTTCCCAATTTATCCACCAAAAATAATGGTAACATAGGAATAAGTTAAATTCCACCGACATTGCTAGAATATTACTTTCAAAGATATTATTTTACCATGAAATTCAGAGTGGCAGTGACAGACCCAGGATTATTTGCAGAAATTGGGACTTGGGTGCAGCAAATATCATGGGAACATTGGAATTAAATAGGCCATGGGTGCAGGATTAATCCTCAAATCCTGTTGTACTTTTCAAACTGGTAGTCAAGTCAGCTAGCTGCTAGCCATGTTTCATAGTGACAGGAAAGTTGCCAGTTTGATGAGAAAACGGACCCCAAACTGTATTTTATGGTAAATTCCACTGACATGTTGTAATAGTGGGATTAGACTACCAGACGTTATTAGTATTAAGGCCTTAATTTATCCTATCTTTCAGGTGCAACAGATTCAAGACACAGATGGGCAGGAAGACAAGAGCAGAGATCAGGTTTATTTAGAGATCACGTTCACAAGGGTAAGTATGAGACGTTAGTAAGAGGAGACATAAAGTAAGAGGTGTGAGGGAAAGAGCACCACTGAAAGAGAAAACATACAATCAATAATCTAAGAATTACATGGTAATAATATCTATTAAATATATAGATCAAATATGTAATGGTTGTTTTATTATCATATTATATCATTGCATAAACTTAACTTAGCTACATAATTATTCAAAGTGAAACGTTAGGGGAGGCGTTATCTATTAGCTATATTACTTATCAGTTAATTTTACCTTGCTATTGAATTAGTAATTAACCTGAAAAGAAACAATAATTGAAAGAGTTATAACGAAGTTTTTATATAATAAATTGTCACGCCAACAATGTCCGTGGAATTTTTTCCCCTTTGGGTCGGTGGGTTTTCAGCTATTTTTTCCTGTGTTAGCTATCATTAATTTTTGATGGGAAAATGCTGGTGGATCAGCTAAATTATTGGTAGATTTTTCAGCTTTTTGAAAATGTCAGTGGAATTTTATGGACCAAATACAGACTGGAATGGACCTATTTTAACCCCCTTTAAAAGTACATATTTGACTCTTTCATGAAGAATTTACAGTTGAAAACTTTATTATGTTTCATGTCTAATGCATGTGCATCCTTAACTATGGCTATTTGCCTCTTTTATAAGTGATTTAACAGTTAATTACAGTTTTTCTAACTTATTTCACCGCTCAAACATCGCCATTATATTGGCAACTTTGTGAATACTTTGAAACATGGGCCGCTACTCCCTGCTCATGCCCAGTATGAAAAGAAGGTCTCCTCAGACCCAAGATTTTTTTTTACAAAAATTGGGATTTGGGCACAGCAAATAGCTACCATGGGAACACAGGAATTAAATAGGACTTGTGCACAGGATTAATCCTCAAATCCTGCTATTATTTTCAGACTGGGCTAGTGTTAGCCTGTTAGGTCAGTCAGCTGAGCTGATGACTTTCCAAGAAAAAATTAGGATTAAATATTTCTCTGGAGTCCAAACTGTAGCAGTTTAGGCTGCGTAGCTATTTCACGGTAAATTCCTCCAACTTGTCAGTAATAAAAATAATATTCTAGCAAAGTCGGTGGATTTTTAGCTTATTTATTCCTATGCTGCCATTAATTTTCAGTGGGTAGCTAAATTGGGAAGATGTTGGTGGATCCACGAACTGCCAAATTATTGTATATCGTTGGTGGATTTTTTCAGCTTTTTGAAGAAGTCTGGGGATTTTGTGCACACAGTCCAAATACAGACTGTGCTGAGGTCTTTTGAAATGTGAAATATATGGTAAAACATGTAATGATGTAAAGAACAAGTAAATTAATAATTACTCATTAAGTAGTATGGTTTATAAACTCTCCAGCTCTCTAAAAATGCTAAATTTCTCTTCAAAGTGATCAAGTTTCCTATCTAATTCTGTCAAAACTTGAAGCCTTAAAACTGCTGACAACCTTTATTAATCTCTCCAGACTTCAGTCAAATGGGCATGGCAAGGAAGGCCATGCTTTATTATGTAGCCAGTTTCCAGAATATGAGAAAAATCTAACATTTCCTCCACAGACTGTGAAGTAGATCACAACAATTTTATTAGTATTTATTTATTTGAATTGGTTGTTTCAAGTTATTAGCTATCAGTAGGTAGTATCTCATTATAGCTATCAACTCATTATGGAAGTTCAATGCAAGTTATGCAAACAATCATCAAAAACTCCTCTTCATAGTTATTTGACTAATGTTCCCAAGGAGAAACATGTGAAGGCATCAGTTGAGAAGATACTAGAACTCTCTGATAAACATCCTGTGCCTTTCCCTATTGACACAGCACGATTTAAAACTCTTCTAAAGGTATGGTTATTAACTATCTGATTGCTTTTACTCTGTATTAAATGCATGTAGCTAAATGTAATGATTTTACTAATTCATATTACTTTTTGATTGCTATTGTATTTTCCATGTTTCAGGACTATCCATTCAAAGAACAACTCAAGAAGAAACACAACTGTGAATTTACAAAGCAGTTGGTACAACGCTATATTGATTCCACTTATCCAATCATTCATGAAAAACTTGTACCTCTTCTTATTTCTTTCATTGAAGAAAAAAGGGCTTCTTTTCAAAATGTTGAAAGGTAATTGGTGAATAGGAAGAATGTTATTTATTTGCAGATTGTTTTTAGTTTTTGCTCATTCAAATTTAACTTTGATGATATTTAATTCTCCTTTGTGAATCTAGCTACAATTGTTTGTATGATAGCTAAGCAAATCTATTTTCTTTTCAGAAAATATTATCGGCAGCTAACTCCTTATGGACTCATCACTAAATTGCTCTACAATAGACCAATGACTTTTGTTGGTCCTAATGATAAGTATTTGCTGGAAGATGAAACTTTTGGTGCTGGTACTGATTTCGATAAAATTGGGAAGGATTCCACCAAAAGATCAGACTTCAGCCTCGATAAACTTAACAGTTATGATGAGATGAAGATTGCAGCATTGGTCTCTGTGAGTGGATGGTCTCATTTCATCAACAGCGGCAGTCGTGACAACAATGGAGAGTATGGCGATGGCATCAATCATGAGTTGGAAGGAGTTATTATGGCACAGGTGATTTAATTCAAAACATGCATTCTAAAGATTCTTTCTATATAGCTAACAAACTATTTAACTGATAAATGTGTATGGTAGATATTGCTTTCTGGGAGAGCAAGTAGTTATATTGTGTTTTTTCTTTCTACTCTGTGTATCTCTCTTTTAACTATGCTAGTAGTTTTAGAGAAATGTGTTAGGGTTATGCTCTTCACTTATGAGGTCTTAGGTTTTTGTGTTTGGTAGTCTTTGTCTCTTCCATCTGTGAGTGCAGTTATTGTTGCTTGTGCCACTTTTCGTCACATAAATTTGTAAATGAATGCATGAATGGAATAGCTTTTCTGCATTCATTAACTATGTCATTGGTAGGTGACTTCTACTTTGATGGAAAAACTTTCTCTATGACTGTTTTCTTCCACTCCCTTGTATTTCAGCTACCCATTTCCTTTTGATGTCAGCAATGTGGCCTATTGATTGTAAGCAGATCTTAACCCAAAACTAATTAGCCTATTCTTTCTTTGGTTAAACTACATTTTGATCTATTTATAATTTGTTAATTGTTTTATTGCTAGCTGACTTATAGCTCTTTTTTTACAATTTGATGATGGAATATTTTTCTCATAGCTACAGTATAAGTTTTCATTTGTCAATGTTATAAAATATCTAGGCATACATAATAAGTAGCTAATAATTGCTTTTTTTACTCAGGTTGGTCCTCGATTCCATAGAAGATATCAAATGGACTATCAAGATTTTGTCTTGTCTGAACAACAGAACACTGAAGAAAATGGTTATGGCAAAAAAGGTTTCGGAAAAAGGTTCAACCTCAACAAAATGTGGGCTAGACTTTGGGGAGTGGACCATTTACCTACTTTCAAGGATAAATCAATTAGGTGCTTAACATAACTTAGACATTCTATCCATTTGTTCTAGGACCAAGCAATTTGGTCTAACTAGCTATCAGTCTAGTGATGGGACGATTAATTGGAATCGGTAATAGAAAGAATAGGGTTTTTTGGGAATCGGAATCATAGCTACAGACAGAAATATCTACAATTTCCAATTCTTTAGTGTGGAGGCGGGCGTCTTTATTCACATGTTTCCTTTTTTTAAGAAATTGTTTGAATAACACAATGCGGCAGTTGGTTGTGAAGCAACTAATTCATTTCTTTATTATTTGTTCATTGACTCCATATCTTTTTATCTGTCTTATCAAATCACTCAAACCGAGTATGATGATCCATTTGAACGATATGGATTTCATTTATCTATGTCTCTGATGGGTGAAATCACTAGCTAGCTGCTTGTTAAAACTTAGCTTATAATTTTCAGTATTTATTAATATTGCTGTAAGTTAATAATTTTAGTAGCTATCTAGCTAGGTTTTGCTATAGCTATCATATGAAATGTCTTGTTCAGCCGTACATTGCAGAACAAATCTTGTTAAAGACTCATTAATGTAAATGCCTCTTTTGTGTTGTTCTGAACATGATAAATAGTTCATTGATTTATTAGCATTTTAATTAGCTAACTCAATTATTTCCTTTCCAAGTTATGAAAAACTCTCTAGGTTCAAAGAATTGTTTCTTACTCTTCATTTTATTACAGATAGCTATGCTTCTAGCTAACGTCCGTCAAAAGATTCTTTCGTTTTTTTTCAGGAAATATGACCCTATTCCTGGAGTGTCTTCTCTCCTGGACAGAGATCTCTATAAAGAGAGGATTAAAATGATGGCAGAGGTGCTACTGCTAGATGCTAACCACAGGGCTGTAGCGGTTCACAAGAAGGTGAAAAAATCAATGAAAACTTATTTTACTTACATAGGATGATAGTTTTAACAATAGCTATATCTATAACTGGCTATATCTTTTCAGAATTATTAATATCATATAGCTATTAGCTAACTGTAATGCATTAAATTTATAGCTATATTACCCTTCTTTTATTAGGTCGCACTGCATTTCTATAGCTAACTCCATGCCTTTTCATTATCGAAGAGCCACTATTTCTAAGCAATATAATATTGTAAGAGGGATTAGCTACTCTTTTGCGTGAGACTTTTTGCTAAGCTCTTCCTACTTTTTCCACAAAACTTTTGAATCGTATAAGAAAGATAGATATTATTTATTTTTATTGGTATCCATAATAACTGCAGGTATCATGGATACCAATAAGAATAAGTAAATTAACTATATCTATTTTTCTTATATGATTCAAATTTTTTGTGGAAAAAAATAGGATGAGCTAAGACTTGAAAAACCCCTACGTGAGTATGGCCCTATAGTGACCCTCTCACTCCTACCAGGCTTACGTTCACGTGGTTGGCTTGGGTTTAGGTGTGTGGCGAATTTGTCCCACGCAAGCTGAACTCTTCGTTGACGCTTTCGGTGACTCTATCCAGCTCCTCAACTCTAACAGCCTCCTTGGAAATATTGGTTATATTGACTTCAGCTGGATTGATTGTCCACAAATCAAAGGTAAGTATCTAAATACTAAATAATTAGTTGTAATCAAACTAGTAACCCTTTTTTATTTTAACTGTTCGCTCGAATTATTTTTGCAACCGGATTAGCTACATAGCTAATTGCTTAAAGTATTCCTGTAGCTATAATTTTTTCTTAGGTGTCACCAATGGCCAGAAGTTCCACAAAACTGACATTTTGATAAGATTCTCTAAGCGAGATCTGCATGCTCCAGTGCCAGAAGGATGTCTTCTAGTTTGTAACTTTGCCTGGGATTCTAACACGCCCCCTGGTGAGTGAAGTTAGTCACGCCCTGGTGGTGAGTGAAGTTTATCACACCCTGGTGGTGAGTGAAGTTTATCACGCCCTGGTGGTGAGTGAAGTTAGTCACGCCCTGGTGGTGAGTGAAGTTTATCACGCCCTGGTGGTGAGTGAAGTGAATCACGCCCTGGTGGTGAGTGAAGTGAATCACGCTCTGTTGGTGAGTGAAGTTAATCTCGCCCTGGTGGTGAGTGAAGTGAATCTCGCCCTGGTGGTGAGTGAAGTTAATCTCGCCCTGGTGGTGAGTGAAGTTAATCTCGCCCTGGTGGTGAGTGAAGTTAATCTCGCCCTGGTGGTGAGTGAAGTTAATCTCGCCCTGGTGGTGAGTGAAGTTAATCTCGCCCTTGTGGTGAGTGAAGTGAATCTCGCCCTGGTGGTGAGTGAAGTGAATCTCGCCCTGGTGGTGAGTGAAGTGAATCTCGCCCTGGTGGTGAGTGACCTGAATCTCGCCCTGGTGGTGAGTGAAGTGAATCACGCCCTGGTAGTGAGTGAAGTGAATCACGCTGCTCCGGTGAGTGAAGTGAATCACGCTGCTCCGGTGAGTGAAGTGAATCACGCCGCTCCGGTGAGTGAAGTGAATCACGCCGCTCCGGTGAGTGAAGTGAATCACGCCGCTCCGGTGAGTGAAGTGAATCACGCCGCTCCGGTGAGTGAAGTGAATCACGCCGCTCCGGTGAGTGAAGTGAATCACGCCGCTCCGGTGAGTGAAGTGAATCACGCTGCTCCGGTGAGTGAAGTGAATCATGCTTTGGTGAGTGAAGTGATTCTGCTCACTGAGCTTTCTTCACTAGGGTTGCACCGATACTTGGTGGCTAATCTGCTGATACCGATGCCTAGAAAATTGTTGATTTAACGAATACTAATAGGTAGCTACAAGAATTATTACTAGCTAATCCCAATACTTGGTATTGATAATCTACCGATAGCTATAGAAAAAATTTAACTTGTTGGGATACCGACACAGATAGTATTTAGCTACAGCCCTATTTTTTTCACAATTTTCCTTTCATTTCCAGGCAATGAGTATTGGTCAGGCTCACTGTACACTTCTTCAGACCCAGCTGCAGCCTGTTCTTCAGGCGTAGCAGAGCTGCAGAATGCTCGTATTAATCCCCGCATGAGCGGTGCCTGTACTAGAGTGGCATGCGTCAGTAAAGGAATCATTCCACTTTCTCAGTACATTGAGCACGTCAAAGAACAATTTGGTCTGTTGGATGAAGAAGACAAAGAACTTCCAGAGGAGGAGGAAAAAAGTGAAGATGAAGAGCCAAGAAAATCAGTAGGCAGTTGGCTTGCCAAGAAGTTTAGGACTAATAGAATTTTTAAAAGTTAACTCGTCTGATAACCTTTCTCTTTTGATTGTGAAATCTAAACACATTTTACCCTGGGAATTGTTCAACAGACTATTTATACGCACTATATATGTCATATTCATTAATATGCAATATTATTCTCTATATACAAGAAGTTTCGAATATCTTATGAAATATTAATGTAACTCATTCAATGTTACCTGTTACGTACTAAAGTTCATAGAGGATACTACCAGGTTTTGTTTGATAGCCTGAAGATTTTGTAATTAGAATAAATAGTCAATGATGACAGGTTGAATCTACTTCCAATAAGAATCTCAAGCAAATAGGTCTTATATATAGAAAAGTGTAGCTATACAGTCGAACAAAAGTGTAGCTAGCTATCCGTTATGAGTGTTTGACAGTTTACTAATTTCACGTATCCAAAAAGAAACTATACTATTTGATTATTTGTAATGCTCGTAGATATTTTAGAATGGGTCTTGGTAAACAACGACCAATTTGTATGAGTATGATTTATAAAAAGTAGATAATTATAAAACTGTGTTTTGAGAGATTAAAATCATGCGGAAACTTTCTTCTTTGATAGTACATATACGATATTTTAAATTCTATCGTAAGATTTAATTTGTTTATAGACTGGTTCAGTTGCTAAGTCAGGACTAAATCTTTTTATCTTAGATATTTAATGTTAACTTAATTGAATGAAGTTTATCAAAATGTTATATTTATCTTCTTTGTTGAATTGGGACTCTTCTGAAACGGCTGTGTTCTACTCTTTAATGATATTTTAGGAAATATGAAATCATAGTCCAAATGAATAATGAAATCATTGAAGATAGTAAAGGCATTTATATATTGTGTGTTAAGAAATTATGAATGGTATTAGTTTAACTCAAAGAAATTTATTTATTATCATTTATGAATATGTATCTTAATCTAAATATATATCTATTTTAACAAATTGTTGTTGATATAAATTTTTAATTAAATTTATTTGTTATGAATATGTATCTTTTCTAATTATACATCTATTTTAACAAATTGTTGTTGATATAAATTTTTAATTAAATTTATTTGTTATGAATATGTATCTTTTCTAATTATACATCTATTTTAACAAATTGTTGTTGATATAAATTTTTAATTAAATTGTTGTCTAATGATATCGTATTTGCTGAGCAAAATTATATTATAGCTATTTTGTATTTTATTATATTTATCCCTCGTATTCTTATATTAAATTTAAACATATACAATTTTTAGATTTTCTTTAACCAATTTGTAAATAGAAGAACTAGGGGCTCTATCCTGAAGCTGTCTGTTGTGAATGAAAAAGAAGGGGTGTTGCGTCCCTTGGGACCCGAACTTGTCTTTTTTTATTTTTTTAACTCTAGAAGATTTAGAGGATAACGCTCGTGTTATGCTCTTCAACTAAGAGGTCTTATTTTTCTGTGTTAGGTAGACTCTTACGATTTAATTTACTGTCACCTCTTCATTTTCCTCTTCCATCTGTGATTGCAGCCACCTTTACTTGTGACCCTTTTTTGCAAGTAAGTGACTGAATTCACGGAGTAGCATTTCTGCATCCATGAGCTTGTCCCCGACGGTCGTAAGTGACTTTGTTGCTAGAGCCACTGTCTCTACTTTTATGCTTTTTTGCCCTCTATTCTTTTTTTAAATAAAAATTATCTTCAACCTAATACAAAATTATATTCTAATATCATTGGTACTGAAGGGTATATCTGTTGATAGCACTTTAATGGATGTTGCTAATAAACACCATTGTGGAGTCGCTAAAAGGACTGATAAACCTTAAACGGGGGATCTTGGTAAGTAATGAGATAAATGATAATACATTTGTGCATGTATACAAGACACTTTCCTCCAGCAATAGTTCATTCTTTTAGGGACTCCGAGGTATCTTGTGCTCTTTATGATAGAATTGATTACAGTACCTAGTGTTATGTTTAGATACTGTGATTGCTCTTTTGTTACCTTCGCAGAATGCGGGAAGGTCATATTTTCATCGGCATTCATTTATCTTCTTGTTATTCGCTTAACTGAAAAAGTATTCAACCAAATTGTCTGAAATTTGGTGAAAGATTGGTCCTTGTCCAGTGACCTGCTGGTAGAATTTTCGAAGTGACCCGGTCCAAGGTCATGGTCATTTATAACTCAAAAAGTATTAAACCATATTGCATGAAACTTGGTGGGACGATTAATCAATATACAGGAACCATTTTGGGAGCGATCGGATCCAAGGTCAAAGCCATTTGTAACTCAAAAATTGTTCAACCAAATTGTCTGAAATTTGATGATACAATTGGTCAATGTCCAGGAACGATCTGGTATAATTTTTGAATCGATCCGGTCAAAGGTCAAGGACATTTATAACTGAAAAAGTATTGTACCATACTGCATGAAAATTGGTGGGACGATTGGTTATTATTCATTTAGCAGTTTCTTAAATTTTGGGAGAGAATGGGTCAAAGCGGAAGCGAAGGTATGCGCTCTACCGAGTACACATAATCTAGTTTTATTATGCTATGTTTTCAGGTATTTATTAGAGAGTTAGAATATACTTGAATATCTAACTACGTAAACATCTATAACCTATGTTTCACTGGGCTTATTTGCTTTTGAATAGGTTTTTCCTCTTGCACTTAAAAAAAATTTGTTATAAATTTCCTATTCACTTACTTGGGAATTATTTCCCTAACCTACATCCAGTGGTGTGTTTCGAACTGCATAGCTAGGAACAGGTTCGCGCGGACTTCTTGAATACCACCACTAGTTCTACTCACGTTTGCTACATGTAAAGAACCAAAGTATGCATTAGCACATAGTAGTACTCGTTCAGTCAATGATTTGAAAAATTTAGATGTTTTGTATCCAGATGATTCTGTTATGTTCCACTCTAAAATGATAATCCAGGAACCGGTTCTGCAAGCCTTTATATTTTCAGGAACTGGTTCGCGCGATTCGGTATAGACACCTTGAATCCCACCACTGCCTGGATCAGACCAGCTTTCTAGTGACATAGACTATATTTCATGCAAGGCAAACACTGTTTGGTAAAGAAATGCTGTTGAAAATTTTTCCTCTAACATCCGTGATTGAAGAATCGGTGCAATTGTGTCCTATTCGTCCCATTCTTTGCTAAGTAGCTTTTCTGTATTCATGAGTATTTTCATCGATGGTGGACTTTATTCCTGGAGTCACTTTCCTTTCTGTCTGCTTCTTTTATTCAATTTCCTTTGGATATCAACGTTATATCCGAAGCAGACGTTAAAACCCAAATCAAAATTAAAAATGTATTTTTTTAAATTTTCTTTTCTTCAGTCTTGGTGTCCTTTTATCCATTTATGATTCAAAATTTCCCTCATAGCTTGAGATAACTTTAAAGTTTCGTCTGCTTGACTATCATATTTTTTTCCTAAAATCCTCGTTTTTGTTATGACTTCACAATTAGCCTAGGCTTAATTTGTTTTCTTATTTAACAGTAGTGTGAAGGTCATGTACACTTAGGGCCTTAGCGACCGGGATTTCTTTTTAAAAAAGACGGGAACAATAGCTTTCTATCTTAAACGTTATCTCTATCTTCTGTCTTTTCCTTCGATATAAATGTGCTTCATTTAATTTGATGATATCGCATGACTTCTAAATGAAAATGACTACATCTGAGTTGCAGCTCTGACTCTGGCTAAAATATTATGTTTCGCGGGAGAGGCTGTAATGAATGAAGTTCAGACATGAATTTTTAACGAGCTGTAAATTTTTCTCCTCCATGATTCTTGGTTGAATTAAATTTTCAAGTCCAAATTAACTGATAACAAAAAATTTGGAGACTTCATTCGTTTTATAAGACCTTCTTTACCCCTTCCGATCCAACCATTTAAATTTTTTTTCTATATATTACAAGATTATTTTATAACATTATCGGTTAAGTAGCATTTCTTCAAAGATATGTCATAATTATCTAAAAATTGATAACTGAACCATTAGCCAAAATTATAGATCTGTGTAGCATGTGTTACTTTCAAATGTTAATGCGCCGTTTTTACGGAACGGATGCACTAGTTGTGTCGATAACACTCTCATTTAATCCAGTAGATAGTTAAAACACTGATTTATTCACAGGAGATTAAAAGCACATGTTATATATGTACAGCAAAAAGCACCAGAGTTCACTCTAAGACAATCCATTCATCTAGTTGAATGCTCAGGAAAATCCCATCGGTGTAACTTGTCCACCAATCCATTAGGTGGACGAATCGGGCTGCTGAGTCCTATAACTTGCCCTGTCGAGAGTAGTGTTCAGGGTAACTCTTTGATATTCTCAGGGGAAGATTTAGCTTCTATTTGGCAAGAGTCTCTGTATTTACCCTAAAAGATTACCTGTATTCCCTTAAAAAGAATCGTTCTATTTCTTTTCACTTAGGTTTTTTTTATCTAAAACGATTATATATCGTGTGTTGTTTAGAAATGGTTGATTAAATGCTACAGAAATTAGCATTTTAATTTAGCGAAATCACTGTTGTTCAGCGTCCTGTTTGACATGTTAATTTAGATTTAATTAATTAGAAGCTTCTAAGGAAGTACTGAACAATAGTTTGGACACTATTTTCAGCGTAAACTTCGTCGTAGATTGAAGTTTGTTAGTCTGTGAACAATATGAATTATATTTGTATTAGTTCACGTATAATATATATTATTAATCACGTATAAATCACGTATAAATATAGTAATAAAATTCACCGTAATTTAAATAACTCGTGTTTTCTAAAAAGAAATGATGAAGATGGTCTTTATTTTGATTTCTCAATATTTAAATTTTATTGATTATATATATTCTGTTATTTTATTATCAATTAATTTTGAAACTGAAATTCATTGCTTATATTGATTCTGTTTCCGTTATTTTATCATTAGTTAATTTTATTGCATCATTTTAGATTTGAAACAATATTTAAATGTTTGAACATGCAACATTAAATATATCATCAAATTCTAATAATATCGCCTTTTTACCTTTAATTTCTTCTAAAAAATCAGCTATCATAAAACGCTCATTGACCAATCACAAATATGAATTACTTTACTGTTTATATCTTTATAACTTTATTTCATCCAACAGCATGTCTACAACTAGATTATGTGCTCTCGGTAGAGCGCATACCTTCGCCACCGCTTTGACCAGTTCTCTCCCAAAATCTAATAAACAGGTAACTGGATAATGACCAGTAGTCCAACCAAGTTTCATGCAGTATGGTTCAATACTTATTTTAGTTATTGAGTTATAAATAGCCTTGACCTTTGACCAGATCGCTCCCAAAATTTTACCAGATGGTTCCTGGACATTGACCAATCGTCCCATAAAATTTCAGGCAATTTGGTTGAATCCTTTTTGAGTTATTGAGTTGTAAATGGACTTGACCTTGACCTTTGACCTATGACCAGATCACTCCCAAAATTTTACCAGATGGTTCCTGGACATTGACCAATCGTCCAACAAAATTTCAGGCAATTTGGTTGAATCCTTTTTGAGTTATTGAGTTATAAATGACCTTGACCTTGACCTTTGTCCGGATCGCACCCAAAATTCTACCAGAAGGTCACTCGACATGAAAAAATCGTTTCACCAAATTTCAAGCAATTTGGTTGCACTCTTTTTCAGTCATGCGAATAACAAGATGATAAATAAATAAATGCCGGGTGAAATATAACATTCCGCAAATTTGCGAAGGTGAAAAGGTAGTAGGTGACTTTGTTCGTGGAACCACTTTCATGTATGACTTCTTCATAGTGTCCCTTGTATTTAATTACCCTTCAAATTTATCCATCATAAAACCTCTAATTAAACCGTGACCCACTTTTCTTTCTGACTGTTTCTTCCAGTCCCTTGTATTCAATTAATTTTTGACGTAAGCGATATAGTGAACGATACACCAGACGCAGAATCCTACTAAATAAATTAATTACCTTTACACATTAGTTTCTTCACCACTGCACATTATTAGTGAGATAATTATAATTATAATGATTGTAGGTATTATAAAATTAGTCTGACTACAATACGACATTATTCGTAGATTTGAAAAAAAATAAAAAAACAGTGATTTGTGAAATTAGTAGTCTCTTTTCACTTTCCTCTGATAGTACATCATCACAGTGACTCTTTTCTCTGATAGTACATCAGTGATTCTTTTCTCAGATAGTACATCATCACAGTGACTCTTTTCTCTGATAGCACATCATCACAGTGACTCTTTTCTCTGATAGTACATCATCACAGTGACTCTTTTCTCTGATAGAACATCATCACAGTAACTCTTTTCTCTGATAGTACATCAGTGATTCTTTTCTCTGATAGTACATCATCACAGTGACTCTTTTCTCTGATAGTACATCATCACAGTGACTCTTTTCTCTGATAGTACATCATCACAGTGACTCTTTTCTCTGATAGTACATCATCACAGTGACTCTTTTCTCTGATAGTACATCATCACAGTGACTCTTTTCTCTGATAGTACATCATCACAGTGACTCTTTTCTCTGATAGTACATCATCACAGTGACTCTTTTCTCTGATAGTACATCATCACAGTGACTCTTTTCTCTGATAGTACATCATCACAGTGACTCTTTTCTCTGATAGTACATCATCACAGTGACTCTTTTCTCCGATAGTACATCATCACAGTGACTCTTTTCTCTGATAGTACATCATCACAGTGACTCTTTTCTCTGATAGTACATCATCACAGTGACTCTTTTCTCTGATAGTACATCATCACAGTGACTCTTTTCTCCGATAGTACATCATCACAGTGACTCTTTTCTCTGATAGTACATCATCACAGTGACTCTTTTCTCTGATAGTACATCATCACAGTGACTCTTTTCTCTGATAGTACATCATCACAGTGACTCTTTTCTCTGATAGTACATCATCACAGTGACTCTTTTATCTGATAGTACATCATCACAGTGACTCTTTTCTCTGATAGTACATCATCACAGTGACTCTCTTCTCTGATAGTACATCATCACAGTGACTCTTTTCTCTGATAGTACATCATCACAGTGACTCTTTTCTCCGATAGTACATCATCACAGTGACTCTTTTCTCTGATAGTGCATCATCACAGTGACTCTTTTCTCTGATAGTACATCATCACAGTGACTCTTTTCTCTGATAGTACATCATCACAGTGACTCTTTTCTCTGATAGTACATCATCACAGTGACTCTTTTCTCTGATAGTACATCATCACAGTGACTCTTTTCTCTGATAGTACATCATCACAGTGACTCTTTTCTCTGATAGTACATCATCACAGTGACTCTTTTCTCTGATAGTACATCATCACAGTGACTCTTTTCTCCGATAGTACATCATCACAATGACTCTTTTCTCCGATAGTACACACACCTAATTTTCTCTCGTTGTAGCTACAAAGAGGCTGTTTTAAAATTCACCATAAACGTTCACATTGAAGGCTAATTAAAAGTTTTCCTTTAATCTCTGGACAGTCTTATGAGCGAAAAAAACTTTTCTTGACGATCGTGAAAAGAAGTGTTTGGTGACATTAGGCAACCCTTTCCTCTTAAGAACTATATTAAGAGTATGTTATATGCAGGGTTGTGACTTTATGCGATTAAAATCATAGATCCTGAAAATATTATAGACGGATTATACTTAAAGACTATTTTCTATCGTTCTAAACCAGCGGTATATGGTATTCGATACCATTTCATTTTGTATCGTCTGTGATATTCCTAAGATCTATGATTTTAAACGCATATTGTCACAACCCGAGTTATAAGTAACTTCATTATACGTTAGTGGTTACAGTTACTCTGTTTCACTAAATTTAACAACTTTACGTACAATATTGTTATTTTGCATCTAATTAACACTTTTATACTAAATTGACTAAACACTGTTACACTGTATGTGACACTATTACCTTACATTTAACATATATTTATTTCTTTACATATTTATTTATTTGTTTTATTCAGAAATTCAAGAAAAATGAAATAAATTATACTGAATTAATGAAGCCCTTCCAGGTAGCCCACGAGCGCTATTATAGCAACACTGTTAATTTACATGTAACACTGTTATCTTACATGTAACACTGTTATCTTATACGTAATACTGTTATCTTACATGTAACACTGTTATCTTACATGTAACACTGTTATCTTACATGTAACACTGTTATCTTACATGTAACACTGTTATCTTAAATGTAACACTGTTGTCTTACATGTAACACTGTTATCTTATACGTAATACTGTTATCTTACATGTAACACTGTTATCTTATACGTAATACTGTTATCTTACATGTAACACTGTTATCTTACATGTAACACTGTTATCTAACATGTAACACTGTTATCTTATACGTAATACTGTTATCTTACATGTAACACTGTTATCTTACATGTAACACTGTTATCTTACATGTAACACTGTCATCTTACATGTAACACTGTTATCTTAAATATAACACTGTTGTCTTACATGTAACACTGTTATCTTATACGTAATACTGTTATCTTACATGTAACACTGTTATCTTACATGTAACACTGTTATCTTACATGTAACACTGTTATCTTACATGTAACACTGTTATCTTATACGTAATACTGTTATCTTACATGTAACACTGTTATCTTACATGTAACACTGTTATCTTACATGTAACACTGTTATCTTACATGTAACACTGTTATCTTACATGTAACACTGTTATCTTACATGTAACACTGTTATCTTACATGTAACACTGTTATCTTACATGTAACACTGTTATCTTACATGTAACACTGTTGTCTTACATATAACACTGTTATCTTACATGTAACACTGTTATCTTATATGTAACACTGTTATCTTACATGTAACACTGTTATCTTATACGAAATACTGTTATCTTAAATGTAACACTGTTATCTTACATGTAACACTGTTATCTTACATGTAACACTGTTATCTTATATGTAACACTGTTATCTTACATGTAACACTGTTATCTTACATGTAACACTGTTATCTTACATGTAACACTGTTATCTTACATGTAACACTGTTATCTTAAATGTAACACTGTTATCCTACATGTAACACTGTTATCTTACATGTAACACTGTTATCTTACATGTAACACTGTTATCTTAAATGTAACACTGTTATCTTACATGTAACACTGTTATCTTAAATGTAACACTGTTATCTTACATGTATCACTGATATCTTAAATGTAACACTGTTATCTTACATGTAACACTGTTATCTTACATGTAACACTGTTATCTTACATGTAACACTGTTATCTTAAATGTAACACTGTTATCTTACATGTAACACTGTTATCTTACATGTAACACTGTTATCTTATACGTAATACTGTTATCTTAAATGTAACACTGTTATCTTACATGTAACACTGTTATCTTACATGTAACACTGTTATCTTACATGTAACACTGTTATCTTACATGTAACACTGTTATCTTACATGTAACACTGTTATCTTATATGTAACACTGTTATCTTACATGTAACACTGTTATCTTAAATGTAACACTGTTATCTTACATGTAACACTGTTATCTTACATGTAACACTGTTATCTTACATGTAACACTGATATCTTAAATGTAACACTGTTATCTTACATGTAACACTGATATCTTAAATGTAACACTGTTATCTTACATGTAACACTATTATCTTACATGCAATACTGTTATCTTACATGTAACACTGTTATCTTACATGTAACACTGTTATCTTACATGTAATACTGTTATCTTACATGTAATACAGTTACGCAACATGTTTAATGGTACGCTACATGTAACACTATTAAGCTACATGTAACACTGTTAAGAGGCATTTAACAGTATTTCTAAATACATCAATAATAGTTAGATAAATATCTGTTCATTCAATCATTTAAATTACTTATAACAGTTATTAATGACAATTAAAATCACCTAACTATGAATTATTACATATCAATTTGATGTACACAAGTGTAGCCCAAATTTCACAACATCTAAGTTGTCTGCAGCTGGAGAAGTTAAAGCTCTTTATTTATTTTAAAGTTTCTCTTTTTGTTGGGCCCGAGCAATTAATATAAGAGAAGTTGAGTGCAATTTCAGTTACTTAGTTTTAATTTGCTTCTTCGCTCCGCTGCCACTTTTCTCACAAACTTCTGGCGTGAAAAATCGAGCCCGTGAAAGTAATTTTCTTGAATACATTCACGGAGGCTCCTAAATAATTTGGAATGCAATTCACGCATAACTTTAGCTGGTTTAGCTTCTAACTTTTACTCTATCTCCATTGTGAAGCTACACGAGGATAAAAATCAATTATTTGAGCATTCCTACATGCAAGAATCATGGAGGGATGGACCAGAGTGTCCTGACGGATACACCGTTGGAGTTCTAGTTGGTATGATGGTTCATAACCAATTGTTCGGATATGTTACCGTCAGTCGCGGAAGCCGTTTGTATTTTATCTTGAAGTTGAGTAATGTAGACAGCAGCAAATTGAATCTTGTTACAAATAATAGGACCGGGTGGCCAGTTATTAGCATATAGATTGGACGATGGCACAAGGCAATTAGCTTATCAAAATACGGACCCATTCTTGCATCGGCCGCCTACTGATCTACCTAACAAATGGCTCTTGATTCGAATAAACACAGGATTCGAACGGAGTCTCTGGGATATAGGAGGAGGTATTTGACAGACTGTCTAAATACCTGAACACAGTCAAAAGATAAGGGATATGATCGAATTGAATTCTTGCTTCATGGTCAGATTCTTTTACGTGCATGCTCCAATATTTAAAGTATGACAAAAAGATATAACAAATGTAGATGCACTCTAAGAATGAATATATTTATGAATCTTCAGGTGTCCAGTATTTTATTTCATATTCAGTTTTATCTTATATGCAAACACTATATATGTATTTCTAAATTGTATTTGTAGAATATTTAGAATCAATAATTTGTAATTCCAATTCCAACACAACAATATAAAAATTGTATTGTTAAAATTTTCAAATAAAATCTTGAGCCTTTTATTCATATTTATTTCTTTAAATTAGCTACTAAATTTCCGCCTAAGAGGATACCAATTTTCACAAAAATTATATAAGTATTTCGGTTAATATTTTCTAAATGCGTTCAAATCTCGATGATCCGCTAGATGGCGTATGATTCACACTTAGATTAGAACGCCTCCTAGTGGATAGAATCTCCAACATAATATTCCTCATAGAGAGTTCCGTCATTTTTAATCAGAGACTTGTTAATAAATTCTCGCAGAGTATAGGTAGGTATGAGCTCTTGCACAGAGTTCGAAAAACTCTACTCCGGCTCAAAGATTTCAATCAACATGCCAGTGCTACGGCGCATTCCATATTAATCAGCGAGTGGCTGGCTGGATATGCAGACAATTTCCATGGAGGGCCATGGTAGTTGGAATCGCTCAAAGAATACTTTGTGTATCACTGTCTTTTCATAGGGAGTTAAGAGACTTGTTAAAAGAATAGAATTTCAGCGTATTTGGAATGTGGGGAGATGAATTTATCGTTGGGTATGAAATTTGAAGTACGAAAAAATGAATATGAAGCATACCAGAATTAGGTTACTATAAGTATTCTGATAGACTTACATTATATTGGATTATGTGTAAGAAAGCGCCATTATTATTTTGCTTTATAGTAAAGATTTGTAATAGTTCTGTACGGGTACTTTGCTTTGTTAATTAAATTAAAATATAAATGAATGTATGGATATTTTTTATAATATTATTATTAATAACTAAATGTTTCGAATAATTTTCTGTATTATACATACATGTAGTATTTCTCATAATAATACAAAAACAATTAAATTTTCATCCTCATAACTAATTGATGGAATATTATCACTATCAGTATTCGAATATGAGTAATATTAATAGTCGGCGAAATAATTCTCCGAACAATCATTCTTTTGGGTTCTTTGGTGATCTTTTTAGTGGGTTTTGCCGCCGCTTAATTATATTCCTAGCAATTAACAGAATGTGCAAAGTTTGTGTCTGAGAGGCACTGATAAGAAGTAATGGAGACTATTATTGATGGCTCTGCAGATATACTCTCAAAAATAAGCAGACAGTTCCATTTATTAAAGGAATTCTTATTTTTAACACTATAAAGAAAAAAAAGGGATGTGCGATACTATATTATATACTTTGATAAATATTTAATTCTTTTATCGGGAATTAAACCTCAGATCGAAGCTTATTAAATAATCACGACACTGCAAGTGTTAAATTTTCCTTAAAATATCGATTTCACTTTATTGACTATCCTGTATAATTTAGGTTGATACAGTGACGATGTTTTCCTACTTTTGACTCTCATATAAAAATTAATTGAATGAATAAATAAAATGATACAATTTTATTTCAAAAAATTTATTTGACTCTAGGCTTTTCACATTTTTCTATTATAAAAATGTCAACGCGTTGAAGTTCTCTTGGAGAAGAATAAAAAAGAATAAAACTAATTTCGTTGTTTACTTTAATTTATTAAATTACAATCTATTAATTTAATGATTAGAAAATAATTTAATAACCGAAGTTCAGAAATTGAAAGTTGATCACCCACCAATCGTTCTTTTTTCTGTTTTCTTCTGACCGATACAAAATAATTCTGAAAAGCGCTTCTGAAAATATTTGGCCAATGGTTAACATTTTTTTGAAAAGTCTGTCAAAGAAAACGAAGCTCCTCATCAATTATCTTTTAAGAGGGAAACTTCTTCATTTACAAACTTTCTGAGGGAGTCAGATTGTCTGTGTGAAGGAAAGGAGACCAAAAAATGTGCTGAAGAGATAACTTAGCTTGAAAATTGAGAAAAATCTGCACAATGGCGGTGAAGTTTTTTAGACTCCTTTGCCTTTGTCTCAGAATGGGTCTTTAGAAAAGTATCTGTCTCAAAAATGTATTCACTCAGAGCCTCTCAATAAATGATCGGAGAAATTAAGAGAAACTCCTTCAAATATTATTGCAGGCCCTCCACATCTCTAAAAATGTCCAGGGATCTCAATTGATATTAAAAATGGCATCCTTGGAAACCAGTGCGGTTTTATCTTCAATTCTACCGTATTTTCATTATCATTGCTTTATTATTCAAAGAAATAGGACAATTTAAAAGACCTCACAGGTAACGGTTTAATTCATCCATAAATGCATTGATATTGGAGGTCATTTTAACGCCCTTCTGAATTTTTTTCAGAAAGCATCTTATAAAAGTCACAATAACACAATAACAACTTTCAAAAAGTACTTTCGCACGTTCACGGCACAGAGCGGATATTTCCGTTACATTCTATAGCATATAATTACATGGCTACTGCAGATGCCGCCAGGAGGGAGAGGGTTACACTAACTAAATTTGAATCAAGTAAATTCTTTTGTTGCTCAGAAAAAATACCGACAATAAAAAAAAAGGATTTTAAACTGCGTACACTATAATAATTAAAATGAAAATTATTAACAATATTCTCACTAAGGAGAGGTGAATTTATAAACATTGCAGCTAACAAGAGAAAGACTAACCAAATCAACTTTTCATTAGATTCATATCATAGTACAACAAACTCTACTTGGAATTATAATAACTAACATTATAATTATTAAACGTTCAATGATTTACAAGATTTTGAACCATTTTTATGAATGAGTCCAAAAACCCTTCTAACGGTTTACTTCACAACAACAGTCGCTGTTTGGATTGAAATGGTCGGTACTAAACATGTTTCGGACATGCCAAGCCCGCAACATTGAAGCTCAGTCTTTCTTTTCTATCGTATCCTAGGTCTTACTACCACATAAATACCTGCTCTTTTGGTTGAATGGGCAAGAATTCTGAGAAATATTGTGAATAGACTAAGTTATTTATAATTGCATATACTATTATTATGTATGTTAACTGATTTATCGTATATGATTTTGAATCTTTTTTCTTAATTTACAAGTTATTTGTATGTATTCATAGCAATTGAATTGCATCATTATGATCATATCATCCTGTTGATTATATCCTCATTAAGATCATTCCCTCATCATTATTTAATCCTCATTATTTAATCCTCATTATGACAATATCATCCTCATTACTTAATCCTCATTATGACCATATCTTCTTCATTATTTAATCCTCTTCATTACTTAATCCTCATTAAGGCCATATCCTCCTCATTATTTAATCCTCATTATGACCATATCTTCTTCATTATTTAATCCTCATTGTGACCATATCCTCTTCATTACTTAATCCTCATTATGACCATATCTTCTTCATTATTTAATCCTCTTCATTACTTAATCCTCATTAAGGCCATATCCTCCTCATTATTTAATCCTCATTGTGACCATATGCTCTTCATTATTTAATCCTCATTATGACCATATCTTCTTCATTATTTAATCCTCATTGTGATCATATCCTCCTCATTATTTAATCCTCATTATGACCATATCCTCTTCATTATTCAATCCTCATTATTACCATATCCTCTTCATTATTTAATCCTCATTATGACCATATCTTCTTCATTATTCAATCCTCATTATGACCATATCTTTTTCATTATTTAATCCTCATTATGACCATATCTTCTTCATTATTCAATCCTCATTATGACCATATCTTCTTCATTATTTAATCCTCATTTTAACCATATCCTCCTCATTATTTAATCCTCATTATAACCACATCCTCCTCATTATTTAATCTTGCCCTTGATTAAATAACATTCTCCAGAGCAAAGGGGTGAATCAGCTCCCCGTATAATCACCACCGATTACGTCCCCAGATGATGAATGCTCTTCCCATCTTCCAAATACCCGTAAAGTGGCTGCAGAGACTCCGCAACATCTAGATTGATGATGCTAGGTAATAAATAAACAGATTTGGGGCAGAACACACGCGAAGTTTTTGGCTTCGCAGCTCCAGCGTCTCGAGAAGAAGTAGCTATTGAAGTCATCGGGGTTTGGAATGTCGTCATGCCAGAGAGGAAGTTATGGTGGGGTCATAGAAGATTAAAGAGTGAATCAAATTTCTCAGAAAGGAAATTATGGTTGGCAAAAACATTCAGGGTTATGGCCCCACCATAACTTTCTTTTGGGTATCGAATAATATTTATTATATCATGAAACTGGCATGATAATTATGTACTGTAAATCAATATTAACTTTTATGTTGTCGATTTATATGCGAAACCTATATGTTATATAAATTTCTTATGTAGTATGTCAAATTATTCGAATTTTTTGCTGAAATTTATCATATTTGATCGTATCTCAAATGATACAAAAACATCGAAGGGCTAAAGTGTTTATACTTAACAAACAGCTTTCTAAATTGTCTTGTATTCATAGCTCGTACTTATTTTGTAATTTCTAAACTTTCGTGAATTAATGGAAGTTAGAGATATAAGTTTTTTTCGGAGGCTGAGACGTGAGGTAATTGCCATCCTAATTCTTCTGATTAAAACAAATTGATAAAGTTAACCACTGAGTTTCCTCAGTGTAAATTAACCCTTCACCTTCTGTTGTGTTGAATAATGAACTTGCAGATTAGGGTGATTATGGAGAACTGGTGTACTTGCCCGTTAAGATTAACGGGTTCTCAATAGCATCAACATATATTTAACTAGCATAATTGCCCGTTAATATTAACGGGTTCTCAATAGCATCAACATATATTTAACTAGTATAATTGCTCGTTAAGATTAACGGGTTATCAATAGCATCACCATATATTTAACTAGTGTAATTGCTCGTTAAGATTAACGGGTTCTCAATTGCATCACCATATATTTAACTAGTGTAATTGCTCGTTAAGATTAACGGGTTCTCAATTGCATCAACATATATTTAACTAGTGTAATTGCTCGTTAAGGTTACTGGGTTAAAACTGATATCAATATTTGTAACTAGTGCAATTGCCCGTTGAAAATAACTTGTTCTCAATAGTATCAATATATCTAACTAGTGTACTTGCCCGTTAAGAATAGCTTGTTCTCAATAGTATCAATATATATAACTAGTGTACTTGCCCATCAAGAATAACGTGTTCTCAATAGTATCAATATTTGTGTAGTCTAATTATCCACATATTAGGTCTCTGTCCTCAGATTTTACTAATTTATTAACTGAACAATGGCGATAATATTTTAGCATTGAGAATATAAATATAGTATAAAAGACAGAAATTGTAAGGAGTTCATTTTGTTCCTAACCTATTTCTGTAAGATAAAATAATTAAAAATTTATTAAAAAATTTCTTTGAAGATTTTTTTTTAGTTTTCGACATTTTATTTTTTCAAGAAAACTTTTATATTGAAAAATTCTATTTCTAAAGAAAATAGTTTATTTGAGTACAAATACAAAATCAATTAAACCTAATGAATTTTATGATAATTTGTTTTTTTCGTTAATGAAAAATTATGTTTTGTTCCAATAAGTTTTTTTCTAATTTTCATTTATAATTTACCTCATATACAACTACACTCTTCAAATTAAAATACCTACTTTAAATAGTGTTAGCCCTTTATCGCTTCTGTGATCATATTTCGTCACTTAAAAAAAGAATGATAACAAGTTCGCTGAACTATAACGGGTTAAACAATCTAAACAGCGTTAGAATTTATAAATAACTTTTTAAAAAGCCCCCCTCTTATTCCATAAAAAGTTAAGTCTATTTTCGACGAGAGATTTACAGGAGTTAATTTAAGTTTAATTTTGTTTTCTGAGTAGATTTTCTCCGTTTGATTTGTGGTAAGAGTTTAGCATTGACATTACCTCGACACAGGTCGCTGAGATGCACTTTCTCTCTTTTTCTGGAGTTACTTGAGTAAGTACCTAGGCTGCTTACACCGAGACTGTTAATGCAGCCGTCGGATCGGGGGACCAGAGCCCCGTGAACCAAATCACTGAAGGCTTCGACAGGGTGCGTGTGGAGGAAAACTTTTGGGGATAGAAAAATGATATTGGGGATAATTCTCATGATAAATGCACTATATCTATTGAATATATTATATATGTATAGTGAATCTTATTTAATTATTGAATACATTATACGTATATATATTTACATATATTGAATATCATTTATTTAACCCTTTCCGTCATCTTGGTTAGTAGGACTAACCACCTAAAAAATGTGATATAGCTCACAATCATAGTTCGCTATAGACCTAATCACATAATAGAATGATGCATTAGGGTATATACCGGGTGACCAATAAAAAACTGGTCGAAATTAAATGCTTATAACTCAAAAAGTAATAGGTGTAGAATGATGAAACAAAAATCACATAAAAGAGTATATTTTTAGATTTTATTTGATATCAAAGATATCTAAAATTATGGAATGTGGGATAAAGATATCTTAATTAAATATAATGGATATTTCGTCAACACATTTTATTCAAGCCTCATGAATCATTATGCAACTAACTATTGAATAGCGTGTTTTCATCATTTGAACATCATCATCATCATCTCCAGCTAAAGTTTAGAGAAAATATGCCATTAGATTCAACGAGGGTGTAAACATTATAATTGTTAATAAATTGTTCAATAAATGGATAAGAAATGAAGTGTTTGAGACACCATGCATTGCTCTCGGTCAAAGTGACAGTTCGGTGCGGTTTGAGTTTAAGGTCAAGTCCCTTGACCTTGAAAGAGAAGGTATTTAAATTGAGACTGAACTTGATTGAAGACTTGAAGCAAGTAATACGTGAAGTAATTAAAATATATTAGTTGCAGTAATCGCTAATTTGGAAAAAAAAGGATTAATCGCTGTATTAAGCACAGCGGTAAAGATTTAAAACACTTATTATATACTGAATAAAACTTGAGAATATATTCCTTTATGTCATTTTAGTTTTACCTTTCTACATCAATTACTTTTTAAGTTATAAGCATTTACTTTCGACCAGTTTTTTATTGGTCACCCGGTATAAAGTGCGTAATCAGCATTCAGCTTTCAGATGAACACAGTGTGTCAGTGAGGGAAGGTGCAGTATTACTTCCGTCGTGAAAGTGAACTTATGTCATGATGGTCAGTCTGACTAACCACCTCATAAAAGAAACTGATTCAGCAAATGCCTAATTTTTTGTTTATAGTTTGTTTAGAAGTGAAGTAACGTAATGCAACCATAAAAACTAATAATAATGCATAGTAAATAGTCTGCATTTCGTAATTAATTTGTGGTGGTTAGTCTGAATAATAACCCCTATTTTGTACCTCGTATAAATAATTCTGAATCAGCAAATGCTTTTACAACAAAATTAACGTAGTTCAACTATAAAAACTTCAAAAAAATGGATAGAAGTTATAGCTTGCCTGAAAGGGTTGATGAATACATTATTAAATATGTTGAATGTCATATGTTAATTAAATGTCGTATATCTATTTTATGTCATCTAATTATTATATGCCTTTTAAATAATAACGCCATTTATTTATTAAATGTCACTTGCCTTTTTTTTCAAATTCAAATTTTTCCACCGTACCTATTTTAAATTAGATTCTAAGTTGGCAATTAATTTCTAAACTGGGATTTGAGAATTGAGATTCAATTATTAGGGTTTAAGTATTGTTATTTAAGTACTCTGATTTAGGTATTGGGATTTAGGTACTGGGAATTAAGTATTCACGGTAGTACGTAGCGTCTAATCCATTCAAATTCTGGTTAATATTGGCAGAATTATCAGCATGAGTCACAACAAATGAATAATTAATGCTTAATGAAATATATAAGAATTGGTTATTGTCTACTGTGGCGTACTGAAACCCTGGATTAGAGAGAAATTGAAGGGTAAGCTTAGAATTGAGCAGCTTGGTAATTATTACAGAATTTATATTTAGATCCCTATTTTTATTAGGTGTTTATATAAGGGTAAGTTACGAATTATCGGTCAGTTTACATCTTCGGTCATATAAGAAAAACTATATAATAACAATTACTTTATTTCTATTATATCGTTTTTCTTGCATGGCCGAAGATGTGAAACTGACTGATATCTTGTAAATTACTTCAAGGACTTTAAAATGATAAACATAACTAAGCTACAAATATGTGATAAAATCTACGGAGTTTGAAACCAGCATTTGATTTATTTTATGAGACTTGTAAATTGATAATTTTGTTATTTTCATTACTAAAACTATTTGGAACCTGAATTTATAGAATAATTTTAATAAAGGAAAGGTATTTTTGTAATATATGACTAATAATTATATATAATAATAATTTATTCACAAACAACTGTACGAAACAAAATTATGGTTACAATATAATTTGTTAAAAATAACATCCTGATGACCGTCAAGGTACCCTAAAATAGGGTATTATTTGTTTATATTTTTTGTCACTTTATGTTCTTATTTACATGTTTTCAGCATATTTTTTTCACATTTTTTCTCATTTAAGTTATTTTAGAATCCTAGTCCCAATTCCAGTCAACGAACTGAAATTTCATGGCAAATAGAGAACTACATATTTCCTCTCGTTATAAACAATTCGCACTGTTAAATGCACAATAAATATCACTTACTCACAGGTTGCATGGCCGTAATCTCTCAAGAGGTTAGTGCTAACCTTTGACCTAGCGTGATGTCAGTGCGCTCTCTGCCCCCGTGAAGAGAGGTCAGGCTTCAGTGTCCTCCCGGCCTCCGTAGTCGAAACACGTGAATCTGTCAGCTCCGAAACTTGAACGCCGCGGCGTGATTTCAGTGTCGGGACCGAAACAGTTGTAGGTATTTTTTCAAATCGTGCGCTGTTTTATTTACCTCGTGTTTTTCGTCAAATTGTCAATGAATTTGTTTTTATTGGTAACCTTTTCTTGGAACAATTATGTTACTGTGTAATTGTTGTATATTTATCCCTAGATTTTGGGAAAACAAAAGTTTTTGAGCTCTCATGCTTTAAGAAGATTACTTTTCATATATTTTCTACCTAAAACAATGTGAAGTAAAAACAAATTAAAACTTTTGTTTTTTAGTCATGTTTTTATCATTTAAATGAGTGTATTTACATTGGTTGGTGAGTCGTAAATGAGTGCAATTTGCTTGGCTAGCTGTAAATAAGTGTATTTACTTACCTAGGTTATCTGTAAATGAGTACATTTACTTAATTTACTTAACTTGAGGAGCTGTACATGAGTGTATTTACGTAGCTTGGTAAACTGTAAATGAGTACATTTACTAAGCTTGCTGAACTATAGAGATTTATAAGATCATTCCGGAACAACTTATGCAATTCCAGAGATTGATGAGAATGCTTGGGAATGGCCATATGAAGTTATGACTCAAAGTGGGAATATGGAATGAGAGGATTTAAGTATTGACTTCTAAGTCAATAAAAAACTATTAGTTAAAATTAGAAAGAATTTACATGTATTTTATTTTAGTTAATGAAAGTTCTATTTATTTTTATTATTTTTTTACGATTTTCTATATAAAATTTTGTATTTTTTAAAAATTGAATTAAATTCCAGTTAGAGTAAAGTCCCAATTACTAAATGATGAATATATTCTAATATTCATATTTGAATGGATGTTTTAATGATAATAACTATCGCAATTTTTATTCGTTATACAATTCGCTTCCTTTTATTGAAACTTTCCCTGACTTGATGTAATGTAGGTATAATCTATTGAGTGATCTTATTTTGAGAATTAATTTAATAATATAATCATGCATAAATTTAATTTAAATGATTTAGTAAGTTTAATAATTATGTTCACTATCAAATGTTTAATTTTTTTCTCAAATTGTATTATTTCTCTTATAATCATTTTTGTTCGAAAATGTTTCTAAATTTAAAAAAAAAAATCGTAGAATAATTAAATATTGAAAAGGTAATATTTGGGAATTTTGACTAATAAATATAATAATAATAATTTATTCGGAAAAATAGTATAAAACATAATTAAGGTTACAATATAATTTGTTAAAATAAACATCAAGGTACCCTTTCTTATCAAATCAATTTTTTTTGTCTTTTTGAAAACTCTAACGTTGATTGCAGCCATTTTTCACACTCTATAAAAATAATTTCAGTCGAATCGAATTCCTTTTGAAATATTGAATTATGAATAAAATGATAACAACACTAACAAGCTTCTTTGAAGGTACCTTTTTGAAAGGTGTTAACCAATCGGTGAAATGTTTTACCTCCGATTTTACCAATTAGTATTCGAAGGTGGTCCGTTAGAAGGAGAAAAAGTACCAACACATCGAAGATTGAAATTATTTCAGGTTATATTTAAATATGAGATTGAACTAATTGTTGGTACTTTTAGTTGTGTGTTTTAAAACAGGTTAGCACATTCTATTGTACTCATATACTAAGTTGTTACTTTTAGTTGGTGTGTTTTGAAGTAGGTTAGCACATTATTTCATTCATTGGTACTCATTGCACTAAGTTGGTACTTTTAATTTGTGCATTAACAGAGGCTAGTCCTTCCTTAATTTGTCACCTACTGGTTGTATAGGTAGCATTTTTATTGAGCCACTTTCTAGGCTTACTACTTCTTCCTAGTCCATTGTATTTTCCATTTAGCATCAGCGATAAGTGTGTTAGATAAACATTAAACCCAATTAAGTAAATATCTAATTTATAAGATATCCTCTCCAATAATATGAAATATATCTAACCAAAAGAATCACTGCACATAAATATTATTCACTCGGGGCAGTAAATAAATACAGTCAAACTGAACCACTCCGCATTTTCAAATAATTCGCTTTAGGATTATGCAGACAAACAGCTAATCCTATTTGGCGGATTTTCTCCTATGGAAAAGGCGCGCCTGTAGCATTAATTCCGCCTCTGCATTGAGTAAATCACGTGTGAAAATACTATATAAGCGCTCTTTTTTGGAGTTTATTCTAAGCTTCTTATCCCTCTTCCGCTTGTATGTCCGTTTTGAGAATTCGTAGCGATTGACAATTCTCTCGGGACAAGTGGAAATTGTATGACGGAAGATTTAATGTGATTTATCTGCATTGTGAATCATAAGCATCAAACGTTTGATTTTTTTCTTTAAATTTTTATGTAAAAAATAAGTTTCATAGGTATATGTCAAGTTAATCAATTTTATTATGTAATGAAAAAATACCAGGCATCTTTACGAACTTTATAAATATATGTTCATTTATAACGATATTTTTACTTACTATTAGGATAAACTTGTGTTATTTTTACCGTTAAGTAATATCCTATATTTGTTACTAATAACTAGGGTTATGACAATACGCGTTTAAAAACATAGATCTTATGAATATCATAGACGAAACGAAATCAAATGATATCGAATACTATATATCGCTGGTTTATAACGATTGAATACTGTTTAATTCTCTCCATCTATAATATTCTCAGGATCTATGATTTTCAAAACATATTGTCACAACCCTACTTATAACATAAATATACTGAGAGTTCGATAGAACGTGTCACAGTGGGTGTTTACTTTAATCGTTCTAACATTTATCTCTAAAAATATATATGTTTTATTCATTCAGCTGTGAATACTGTGTACAGGAATATTTAGATAGACACATTGAGTACATTTGTAACAGTAAATAGAGTACATTTGTACCATTACATATTGTTCCTTTTGTTCCAATTTACATGAATTAAATATTTATGCAATTCCATTCTATCCATTTGATCTCAAATACAACTAATGTTATCATTAAATTAACAAAATCTACGGAATATTTCTCCCTTTTCTATTTCAGTCTCGACAGTCAAATTGGCCGTTAGATTTTGTACCAATTCATTAGCGCCAAATAGATATATTTATCCTTGGCCTTTGCAACATTGCTATTCATTTGCAGTCTTTAAAGGCATCAAATAATTCATGGCTCTTTTCTGCTTCCAAATCTAATTAAATGAGGCGTCTTTAATTAGCTACCAGTGTATTCAAGTTAATTTGTTGGCAGATTCTACAGACAAACATTTCAGGACTGGCAAAGACTTTATAAGTTGCTGGCCACAGATTTAATACTTTCCTTTGTATAGAATGAACTGAACTAAATATGCACCTTTTTACTAAAAGGATATTAATATGAAGATTAAACTTATATAACTCATGAAGATGTTTTAAAAGATATATATGTATATAATTGACAATGGTACTTTTTCGTTTTTGTTAAATTTATGACATATTTATATTGTGGCAAATAGATAAATCCAATTAAAATCAACATAATAGTTTATATTACATATTCTTGAAAGCCTACAAATATTATTTCATTCGTTTTTTTAACAGAATCCAAAATCCCGTTGAAACAATCAATACTCAATCAAAGCAAGCAATGCGACTAATCAACTGAATTAGTATATTGAATAACTTTGTCTAATTTATTTTATTTTCTCAGTTGAATCCTCTAGTCCTATCGACCGTGTCGTGACTGGGTAGCCTTGACAATGGGCCTAAATTGTCTATCCTTTCATTTCACAAATAGGGTCAGAAGGTGAATTGGTTCTATAATAAAGGTGAAAAGGTGAACTGCTTCTATAATCGGGTGAGAAGGTGAATTGCTTCTATAATAGGGCTAGAAGATTCAATAGTTCAATAGGTTGATATCATTTACGCAGATGAAAAGATCATTCCGACTCAAGCTTTTATGTCCACAGTGTGAATCATTGGCTCTATTGTGAGGAGCAAGGAATAGTGCAGATGTGAATGAGCGAATTGATGGCAGACAGAATATGCATTTCCTAAATTTTAAAGATTATCTGAATAAATGTGTTAATGTATGATATATATTTATATATGTTTATGTATATATATATGTCTTTATTTACTAACTGATTTTGCCAGTTGTAGCTATGTTTGATTATACACTTAGAAAACGTGTTCTTTTACTCGGTGACAATGAGAATCATTTCTGTGTAGTAAAAAAAACACTGAGAAAAAATTGCGAGCCTACCTGACTCATCGCATGAGTCAAGGCTGGCAAATCTCAAAATTGAAGTCTTTTTTTCTTGGTTGACTCTACCTGAGTCAATCTGATTATGAATTTGGAGTCAATATGACTCTGGTTTTTGAGTAAAATATTAGGATGAGTCAAATTGACTCACATTTTTGAGCCGGTTTTGGGACAAACTGAAAACTCAAATTTTGAGTCAATTTGACTCGTACTTTTTTTCTCAGTGTAGATTTATTTAATATTTTGAATCATTCTGAATTTTAATACAAAGCTACATATGACTGGGAAGAAATAAATAGATAAGTATGGATAATAATGTGACATATCAATATAATAATAAGTGATTGACTTTTGAATGAGCATATACGTATAATATCTTCAATTAAAGTTTATGTTCGAAGTCATTGAGATTCAGCTTCTGTGGTCGGCTTAGCTAATCACTCCCAATGAAATGTCAATATTTACTGCCATTTAGGTCAATAAATAGCAGAACCTTCGGTATTTGAGTACGGACGCTTCGGTTGGAGAAGAACGGAGGAGTTGTAAGAATATTCTCAGCGAATTCTCAGGTCTAGGGAGGCCTACCATAAACCTACCATAAATATTAAAGAACCTACTTTAAATCTTCATAAATCTACTATATACTTTCATAAACCTTCAAAAACCTAACAGAAACCGCAACGAACTTCATTCGAAAACATCATGGTTTTAAGTTTTCGAATTTCTTACAGATATTTAACAAAGTCTCTAACTAAAAATATATATTAATCAAATCACAATATTTTTTATCACGATATTAAAAATTTAAGAGTTAATATAAACAGAATCTTGCTTCAATACAATACTTGAATTTCAATTGATAATTCTAGACATGTATTATACATGTCAGATGTATTTTTTCTATTTTTCCTACATTAGGTTGCAGTGATGATAAATTGTATAAAATGAAAATTAAGTAAGATTCTGTAAATATTTAGGATTGTTTATAGTAAGATACTATAAGCTACTCTAGCTGTAGAGAGTAGGATACGCTAAGATACTGTACTTGTGTAAAGAATAAGATACTCTAAGCTATTCTAGCTGTTAAGATGTTCACAGATACTATTTGTGTAAAGAATAAGCTACGCTAAGATACTCTACTTGTACAGAGTAAGCTACACTAAGATATTATTTGTGTAAAGAATAAGCTACGCTAAGATACTCTACCTGTAGAGAGTAAGCTACGCTAAGATACTCTACTTGTACAGAGTAAGCTACACTAAGATATTATTTGTGTAAAGAATATGCTAGTCTAAGCTACTCTACTTGTAGAGAGTAAGCTACATCGCTAACTTCTTCTCCCCCGTTTTGCAGCTCAGAAGAAAGTGCAGGTGGGATGTTTCTCAGGGATGTTAATCCCATGCATGCACTGATGCTGGCACACAATTTATATTCGCCTCATTGTGCTTTTTCAACCGCAGCAAATAGAGTATCATCTTCTTTTTCCATTTCAACTCTATTCATGTCTTACTCTTTTGAATTTCTTAAGTAAGTATATCCAATAATTGAATTGTTCAGTAATATTACCTGATTTATTATATATAACATTTATATTCAATTAATTGCTTCTTTGTTTAATTAATATACAGGATTCTTCCAAATGTTGTTTTTATACTATATGCCATGTTGTACCCCTTTCATTCATTCCTTCCATATTTGAATATAAAATTATCATAATGTTAAATATTATCTTTTTTTACAGATTACTTGAAGTGTTCAGCTATTGAAAATAATTTGTTTGATATTAACATTGAATCTAAACGAGAGTTTTGGAAAACTCAATCATGGAAAGTGCCGAGTGAATTATTTTAGAAACACTAGAGCATTTAATAATATAATGATAGTGGTGAAGTGAAATTTAAAACTGTATTTACGTACTGCTTTCCCATTGGCTGCTTTGCGATGACGTCATTCACTCTGGTCACGTTGGTGGTCTCTCATTGGCTGCTGACGTATGACGTAGTTTTTGCTGCTGATGATAGTGAGTATATTATATACCAATATATTGTCACAATATTATACCAGCAAGAAAATGTACCTAATTTTAAATTTTTGCATTTTTAAATAAATAATGAATCTTAAGAAATGATGGTGGTATAAGTAGCTGATTTAATTTTTTTTTTTATTTTTTTTTTTTGTTTTTGTTTAAAAAGACAATATTTTTCCATTAAAAACTATTATTGCTAGAAGATTGAAATAGGTTTTATTTCAATAAAAGATAAGAATTTCAAGTTTTATCTTATAATGAATTTAGCATTACATGACCACCACAAGACTCAATAAATAAAATATATTTGGCAGATCGTTTAATACGGTAAATATTTAATATTTTTTCTATGTAAAATATCATGTTTCCAGACATAATTGGTGAGATATTATACCGGGAATGTCCGACGAAAGATGAAAGACTATAAGAGTTTGTAAAAGATAAAAAATTGAAAAATATAGTCTTTAAAAGTAATTAATACGATAGATTTATCGTCGTAGATAAAAGAATTTTTTTCTTCGAGCTAAAGATCGACTGTTGCAGTTTTTCCGATATTTAATTTATCTTTAAATTAATATCAATCATGAAACTTATAAACCATTTTAAATAAATATCAGTTTTTAAATTACTAAATACAATACAAATAAATGCATACAACATTTCTCTTAGAATACATAATAATTCCATTTGAACTATTCAGTTATTGCTCACATTTTCTTTATTCATTATTATGTTGATGCATGATTTAGTTACAGTTTAATTTATTTTAAGATGATTTGAATATTCACAATACAGTTTAATTTTAAAAGTAGTACATTCGAGGTGTGAAATAATGTGAAGCAATTGAAATAGAATAGATCGAAGAAGGTTTTCTTTGGCACAAACGAACTGAATTTGAATTAATGTGAATTTCTCTCCAACATGGAACAATAGAAATGAAATAATAATTATATTGTTGTCTCTATTTTATGAACTATTAACAATTTAATAGTTGTAAATAATTCTCTTTTATGAATTAATAACATTAAAATAGTTGTAAATTACACCTTTTATGAACGAATAGAATTAGATATCAATGACTTCACTCTCTCTTTTGAACTATTAACTATTGACTAGTTATTAACTAGACTATTTTATACTATTAACAATATAGAGTAGCTATATAAAAAACTTTTTTATGAACTAATAACAATGGAATAGTTATAAATTACACCTTTTTATGAATGAATAAAAATAGATATCAACAATTTAACCTTTTTATGATCAGATAAAACTAAAATAGCTCTAAATTCAACGTTTTATGAACGCATAGATTTAGAATAGTTACAAGTTTCTCTCATGAATCTATCTTAAGTCTTGGCTGAATGAGGTGAATTTGAGTGTAAAGAGTTACCTCAGTTCTCATTCTATTCAATGGGTAGGCCATTATCACCTTAAGGCATCCTAGTCTATGATCTAACACTGTGAAATGACTGCCACGCTCTCATTACTGGCGACTTCGGCCTGTAATTTGCATGCGTTACGCCGCTCTGACTTACGTCTTACTATGTATACTCTGTCAATGAATCTTTAGAACCTACTCAGAGAGAGAAAGTTATGGTGGGGCCATAGAAGATTGAGAAGTTACGATTTACAATGTTCTATGGATTCACCGTAACTTTAGAAAGTTATGGTAAGGCCATAGAAGATTGAGAAGTTACAATATACAGTAATCTATGAATTCACCATAATTTTTAAAGATACAGTGGGTTCATAAATCACTACTTGAGAGCAGAGAGCAGATGATACCTACTCAATATTCTCTAATCTCTAAAGTCATCATAATATTACCTGTGGTGCCATATAGGAATCAAATGAGACCCTCTTGATTTTTAATGACTTTTCCATTATATTTTCTCTCTGAATTAATCTGTGCTTTCGCCTGAAAGGAAAAGTAACTCTAAATGAAATCGTCGAGCGTGCTTTATTAACCAAGCATGTTCTGAAAATTGTAAACATGTTCTGACTATTTAAAAAATGTTCTAACAATTTCAACAGGCTAGAATTGTAACAAATGATATTTATACACTACTTAAATACGTCATAGTTACGGAGTTTCAGCAACTGAAGTCAATTAGATTTAAAAAATGTAATCAATTTTTGGCCCAGTTGCGAAATACGACTCCTTCCAATTGATAATAAGGGTTGTTGTGTGTTTTTAATGATGGCTGTCACGAAACACGACTCCTCATGTTATACGAAACGTAAGACCATCCTAACCTACCTTCAATTGAACAGCAACTGGCCTTTCTATGTTTTTACCATTCAATTTAAGTAAAATTCAATAAGTACAATTAATTAAACCTTATAATACAATGAAATATCCTTTATAAAACTTTATAATACAATTAAATATCCTTCATCAAATGTTTGAAGCAATCACATAAATAAGTTGGCATAGTTTGCCGTAACTATGATACAAAAATTTGTTATTATATTTATTCTAATTTTTATTGAATTCAAATGATTTCATTACTAATATTTCAATGTAAATTAATAGGAGTCAGATTGTTTTAATATCGTCTCTACATATCGATCGATCGTCACTACATATCGATCTATCGTCTCTACATATCGATCTATCGTCTCTACATATCGATCTATCGTCTCTACATATCGATCTATCGTCTCTACATATCGATCTATCCTCTCTACATATCGATCTATCGTCTCTACATATTTTAATATCGATCTGTCTCTAAACAGATCGAGGAGTCGGATCGAATTTTTGTATTTCAAAGGAGTTATATTTCGCAACTGGGCCCTATTTTTTAATCTATCTCTTACACGAGGGATAATAACGATACATTATATACTGACAATTACAAGAAACGTCATTATTTTTTCCAGATATTAAATTTATTGCAAAATTGTAAAATTGTATTAAACCAACATGAAGCAAACATACAGGTAGCCGAGTGATTTATGACCTCCTCAATAAACAGCAAAAGACAGCGTAAAGTTCTTTTCCAGAGTCACAATCACGTTCGTTTTTCAATGATTTTGTCTCACCTGCCACATTAATTTTTCTTCTGCATACTTAACTTTACTATCGTGTTTCTATCAGAGCTTCGCTTCGTCATACTTTTTTCGTACAGATGTCTCTTCTTTCCACTATGAATAACCCTATTCTTTGCCTAGTCGTGTTTGCAGTGAGAAAATTGAATAGCAAGGATGTGATTTTTGGCAACAAGTGGTCAGCAAAAATGTGACTGCGATTAGAGCAAGATAATCCAGTCATTTTTTTTTAAGAATTGTCGTAACAGTCCCACAGAAATCTTTCTTTCGGTTGTTACAAAAGGCAGAGCTGATCACTTGTCCTTGTCTTTAATGATGAACTGGTACATCTTGCAAATGTCCCTTATTCAAATCACGGTTGAGGTGAGAAGGCACCGACATCTTTCCCTGGTTAAGTCTTTCGGTAAAGGCACTTCTGAATGTAATCTCTTTCTGGAAAGAGCTTAAATCGATGACGGAGTCCTCTGTTAGCATCTGGTTGTACCTATGCGTCAATTCCAGATTTGACATTCAAAGAAACTTGCTGATCTATTTCATGACGAGTCTCTTCATTAACAAGGAGTTTCTGACTGGTGGAACACTTGTGTTGGTTGAGAGTAGACCTTGACAGGTAACCAGTAACTTGCATAAGAGCATATATTTTTAGCCCTGATGAGAAAGATTTGACAGTTGCCCGGTAGTTCCAACCTGCAAGTTTCTTTAGGTAATGAAAGCGGCTCTCTATCTCGTCATTTTGGATCTTCACAAGCAATACAAACTGAATCTTGTCTCGATGTTTCTCGAGAATGTAAATGCTCTCAGACGGTATCCGGAGGAATTGTCCTGGGATGAATTGTCCAGGCAATGAATTGTCCGGCGACAAATTGTCCGGGGACGAATTTTCCGGAAACGAATTGTCCTAGCACCCTCTCAGATAGGCCAACCAGACCATGCGAGGTGTGGGAAGCTGCCAACATTGTGTCATTTAACATCTTATTTCCTCTCCCTTGCCACTCTTGCCAACTCGTCATCCACTGACCAAACTTCAACAAATAGTCGAGACTCCTCTTTTTTTGAAGGTAAATGAATTTTACATTGACACTGTCAAATCAACGTCAAATGTAGCAAAGAAACTCAGCAGTTAGCTTGAAGTTAGGGTAACCGTTGTTAGCGAAATTGTAACAACCAGCTTTTGTGGACATATGTATAGCAGAGTATGCCAATTGCGTGTTTGATTGATCTGATTAAATATGCTCTGGTGACATACTGACAAGGTCTTGGTAGTTACCAGTAACTGATGAGATGGCCCGCGTGACCATTCCATCAGACTCACCAAACACTCTTCCAGCATCAAGTTCAACTGTCTTCACTGTGTTCGCTTCATCCTTTGCCAGGATTAGAAGTTTGTTGATATTAGAAATTGATGGTATCGCCTTTGGTTTGATGGCTGCTCTTTGGCAGTCACTCCCAACTATGTTGATGTATTGATTTGAAGAATTCTTTTTTGAAGAAGTGTAGCTCACATTCACCATTGTATGAGCTGGCCCAGTAACTGCCAACATGTGGAATGACTTTAATCCACTTTTTTAGTAGGTCCTACTCAGTAGGGAATTTGAAAATGGAGATTTTAGAGTTTTTGAGAATATTTTTGGAGTAACGATTACATCCAATTCACTTTTTTCAAAGGAATAGATAGGGGTAGTAGGATCTAGTGCATCTCAGATAAGATCAGAAATAGTGAATGTTTATTCTATATCATACTAGTACAGTACCTGTTATAGAATCTAAATTATATTCGAATGCAAGTGTGCATTAAGCCCCGTTTACATTGACACTCACATTGGAAGCTCACATCCACGGGCAACGGGCAAGTGCACGGTCAAAAAGACTCTTGACTGTTCACATTTGAGAAGCGTTTGGCGGTCAGATTGAGACGGTGCGATGCGATGGCGAGAAGTGTAACAACATGAAATGAAGCAATTTATAGCACCAAAGCGATGGTACATAAATTTCATCTGTTTCATAAATTTTATCAGATTTTTTCGATTCGTTGACTTTATTACGCTCCCTGCGGTGCTGGTTCTGTATAGTTTCAATTTCATTTTTTACTATTTTTCCATCTCAAACTAATGTTAATAACTAGTGTACTATCCCGTTAAAAATAACGGTTTTTTAATGGAAATTGAATTTGAAGATTTTTTTGGAAAAATGAGTTTTCGGAAAATTTTGAGTTCTCATAAAATTTTATGTTTTCGGAAAATTTTGAGTTTTCGGAGTTTTTTTAGTACATATTCGGAAAATTTTGAGTTTTCGGAGTTCTTTTAGTACATATTCGGAAAATTTTGAGTTTTCGGAGTTTTTTTAGTACATATTCGGAAAATTTTGAGTTTTGGAAAATTTTGATTTTTCGGAAAAAATTCTGGAGCGTGATGGATTTATATTATTATAGGGAGGGAAAATAGTAAATGTTGTTTAATGTCATTATTGCTCTTTCTTATAAATTTCTACTTTTATATGCTTTACTTGTTGATTTCCAAAGGCATTCGTGAGTCCTATATAATTCAATTAGCTTTTCAACAGCAGATCTACTCGTTGTCAGCCCTTTTGCAGGAGCTTCGATGTTTACAACCTCCCCCTGGTGCATCAATGGACTGACTGAGACACAGTGAGTGTCACTCAGAGTGTCGAAAAGAATGGCCAGGGTGAATGTTGAAGTGAGCCTCAAGTTGCCCGCTGGTTTGCCTCTCCACTGCGCGTTTGCCCCTTGTTTCAACACTCAGAGTGTGCAAAAGAGCCTCAATGTAAACGGGGCTTTATGGATTCACATATTCTGATTAAACAAATATAAATATCTCAAAAGCAAGTGGTGAGCCAGTGGTCGAATTAATATCGCGTCTTGTAGGACGGTTAATTCCTTATTTTGGGGTCATTTAACGGGCAATTTCAATGGAGTTACTGAAAAAAATAAGGTTTTCAGCGTCCCGCAGTCGCTGCATCTATACCTCTCGCTAGTGTAGTTAACTCTATGCTTAAAAGTCAAAATATAAATTCAATTTTAAAAACAATTAGCTCGTAGTCATGATACTGCCACAAATTATTTGTTTTTCCTTTTAATATGTACTTCTTAATGAAAGTTTGTTTTATTTTTATTTTATTTACACCAACTTTACGAGGCGCTGTTTAACCCATTTTGTGACACAAGGACAGACAGACAGACGGACGCGGCTCTTACTATAGTATAGATATAAGCTATGCATTAGTAGAATTAATAGAGCCTCAAAGACGGTATAAAATGAACTACTATTAAATTGAGCATAAATTCAATCTTATGGAAGATATAATTAAAACTTCATCTGGTAGCGTATTTCATCTAACTTTTAATTTAAATTATAAATCGTTTTCACAATTATGCTGTTCTATTAGGGTGAGTTTCAAGTTATTGGACTCTTCGACGTTTTCGATCATGTTAGAAGTTAAAAAAATAATTAATATTCAACTTTCATTTTAATTCGTATCCATGCTACCTGCAGGAGTTATTGATACGTGATACGAATCAAATTAGAAGTTTAATAATTATTATTCTTGTTTTTAATGAAAAATATTGTCTTAAAGAAAATATTAATGACTAGTGTATTTGCCCGTTAAAAATAACGGGTCTTCAATAGTAATTTATTACCCGTTGTTAGGTCATTTTCAGTAAACTCAAATAAAATTTATTTTTCTGCATAAACTGATACTTTTTTCATACCTAGATAAAACATTTAAAAATTGAATAAAAACAGGGGAATTTAAATATCAAGTCAATATATTCCCGTGTGTATCATAGTCACATTCTTCATGTTTAATACCCGTCGAGTGAAACCGGACACCAAATAAATAAATAAATAAACACACGAGGGAAATTAGTAGTATAGACTAGTGTACTTTCCTGTTAAAAATAACGGGTCATCATCAATGCCAATTTATTTCTCATTATTACGTTACTTTTAATGAATTCAATCAAAATTAAATTTTCTGAATAGTCTAATTTATTTTATAGAATAAATAAATTTAAAAATTGAATAGAAACAGGATATTTAAATATCAAGTCAATATACTCCCGTGCGTATTATAGTTACATTCTTCATGTTTATTACCCGTCGTGTAAAAGTGGACACCAAATAAATAAATAAATATATAAATAAATAAACACACTAAGGAAATTATTAGTATAGATTAAAACAGGGTGACCCACAAATAATTTTACCATCTTAGAATTAATATAAATATCGTATTTGTAAGTAGTTAAAAAATTGAGTTGAAGTAAATTTAGAAATTAGATTATTTTCATGTATCCATTCTACCACCATCATTGCTTCAGATTGTACGTGTACGGTATTTAAATTTATTCAAACTTGGGTACATTCTTTTGTGGGTCACCCTGAATATTTCTTACAATCGAAAACGCTGAACTGTTCGATAACTTGGAACATACCCTACTGTGCGGCAGACTTTGTTTTCTCGCCACTCGACTTTTGGCAAATTAGTTTTCCCTCGTGTGTCAAAAGGTGTCTCCAAATTGTCTTGTTTGTCCATTTACGAACTTCATATAGGAACGTGAGGCAAATGCCAATCTTGTACGTGAGTATTGCTAAGTGCCTCACGCTGCCAACCTTTTTATGTTCCCATTAGACTGAGAAATGCTACTATGTTTATTTCTCTATTCAATGGAAAATATTCTTTACAATTTTCATTGAATGTAAGATATAACCTTTTTTTATTTACAGATTTGCTTTTTTATTTAAAGATTTTGTGAAACACTTGTTCATACTTCTTGCAATTTTTTTTTTAGTAAATGTATAACAAATTTTTTTTTTTTTTTTATTAATTTATTATATGTTAAGTGAATATCAAACATGTGATTTATTATAACTAAGTGATTCGAAAATAACTCCATATCATATTATACTTCAATTATATAATAACGTGTATATCAAGTTACATTGTAATATAAATAATTTTTATGAGGAAATATATTATTAAAAAGACTTAATAACAATTAATTATTTTATATTGATTTATGTATATATCAAATTGCCTCTCTGTATCATATTAAAATGAATATTTATTTATATATGATTATTTGTAATATATATACATATGTATATATATACGGACGTAACTCATTGGTATTTGCGTGATGATTTATTTTGCGTGTTTATTTTTTATTTAAGATTAGAGTGAAAGCGACTGTACCAATTATTGGTCTACTGATAGAGCAATTTTCTAAGCATATAATCTTTTATACATGATTATACACAGTATAATTTATTGTATGGAGAACTACATTACGATTATAATATATTATTGTTTGTTTTCTATTATTCTCATATTATTTATGATTAGTTGTTCGAGTCTCGTTTTAAGTATTCTTTTTTTGAGTTATTTATTTGTATTTCTAAGTTAGTTAAGTAAGTAAAATACTGGTTGTCTTTACCGTAGACTTTATTTAATTTTTTAAAATAAGTAAAATACTGGTTATCTTCACCGTGGATTTTATTTCAATTTAGTGAAGTAAGTTAAATACTGTTTTGTTTACCGTAGATTTCCTATCGAATTAGTAAAGTAAGTTAAATACTGGTGGTCTTTACCGTATAAATCATTTCAAAGTTAGTAAAGTATTTGTTGACTTATCCATTAATATAAATATATTTATATATATTGGTAAACAACTTAATTCAAATAATATATTGAATTAATGATCCAGGATGCTAATACATAATACTATTGTTTCGGTATATACTTACCTAAGGATATTATTATTTCACCTCTAAAATAGCATATTCTTACCTGAGAAAATCGTGAAAAATAAAAAGTACTGTAAAGATGAGAATTTTTTTGTAATCAAAGTAGCCCTAAAATTGTGAGGATGTCCAGCGTTCTATGGCTTCACTAAAGAAATACAGCACCGCCAATTGTGTTTCCCGACCATTCTGTCTGCTCAATAATGTCCATCTTCTAAAAGCCCGAGACATAACAGGCAAGCTGTAGACAGACTCTGGGGAACAGTTGATACGTGACCTCTGCTCCACAGTGCCGAGGTAGGTACTTCTTCGCCGCTGCAAAACCGCCGATAATAGTTGGAAAAACGTGTCCAGGTTCTCTATACTTTCTCAGCCTAATCATGACTAAATTCGTATGTCAATATATAATGTGGTTAATGGCTTTCGACAGGCTTACCTAATTCGAATCTTTTAAGCTTACTTTAAACTTATTTTTATCATTGGTGCAAAAATTCTATATGTTTTTTAATATTTCGAAATATGACGTTCTAATAATGACATCACTGATTGAATTCTGATTGAAACCCCTTTTCCAACCGTATATTGCGGCCATATTCTATGTACTGTGCGGGTATATTGAAAACAAAATCTTCTTTCAATTTCGGGACTTCGGTCAAGAATTTTTAGCGAAATAAGGAAAGGCTTTTCCATTTTCTCCTCCTGATTTGACTTGACTTGTAGAGTGGCTCTAATTTGAAACTCGCTCAACTTGTTTTGGTTTGGTTCGTTTTAATCCAAGTATAATTTCTTGTTAAATGTATTCGAACATAATATCACTATAAAAGATTTCAAAGGGTTAAAAACTATATTAATTTCATTTGAATTTCAATAAGCAGTTCAAAAACAATGAGAATCTCACCGTAAACAACTTATATCACTTTAGTCCCCACTTCTTGTCAACAGTTAGTGTCATATCGTTTAATTCTATTAGATGAATGATTTTCATTCGATTCTATTTTATCTCTGTTTTTATCATTTGTATTTCATTTATTTTCTATGTATTTTCCTATTTCTTCTTTCTCTCAGATTCTCATATTAATTCTAATCTTCTCTTTCACCTATTCTCTTATACAAATTTCATTATTCGATCTTTTTCAAAATTCTCTTATTTATATATTTTTCTCATTTATTCTCATATTTCTTTCTTTTAATCTCATATTTTATTTTTTTCTCAAAAGATTCACAATTTTTATTTTTTTCATCACCGATTCTCATTTTCTTTCCGAACCAGTCTTCCCATATTATCCTTCACTGCAAATCTCTCCAATCTTTTTCTTCTTCTTCTCACCCCAAACTCAGAGCATCGGATAATGTGATCACTGTACCACTATTGGAGAAACCTTCTGTGCTGTCTTTGTTTCCAGTCAAAATATCTTAGCAGATAAACCATGCAGTTATTGATGAGGAGGCAAACTGGCAACTGTTTGAGGGTCATTGCCACATGTCACAAGATATCATCATTAATTAAATAATTAGTAAACAATGCCAACAAAAATATTTTTTTGACATTATGCATATGTTTACTTGAAAGTAGGTATTTATTTTTTGGGAGATGCGGAATAATAATTTTTCAAAAAGTAGCTCTAATTAATAAGAATAATTGAGCAAGTAAAGATGACGGACCAGGGTCCGTTAACTTTACTTGGTTAATTTATGGTCCGTTATGTTTACTAGCTTCAATTCTGGTCCGTTGACTTTACTTGGTTAATTTCTGGTCCGTTATGTTTATTAGCTTCAATTCTGGTCCGTTAACTTTACTTGGGTAAATTATTAATATTTCACCAATAATTGGGATAAGAAATAATTTGTGAATCTTGGATACAACAATAATGGATTTAAGCAGAATTTTTTTTTCCATTTTTCAGAATGGATCACGTTTTTTTATCAATTCTTTCAATTAATGAAATATGCAAAATTAATGTATAATCATTAATATTATCTTATTATCATTTTTTTTATTATCATTTTTTTATTATCATTTTTTTTATTATCATTTTTTTATTATCATTTTTGAAACTAAAATAAAGTTTGCTGGTCCGTTATCTTTACCAGCTTCATTTCTGGTCTGTTAACTTTACTTGCTCCAAAATAATCAATGAATTTAAATACATTTAACTATTTATTCTTGAAATTTTGATCACAGTAAAAATAGTTCAGCATTGGCTTTAAATTCAATTTTTGTTCAAAATACCTAATGGTCCACTTTTTGCTCCTCTCTGAAATAAACTCTTGGAATAATTTCTCTGTAAACTTTCCTCTAATTGACTCAAAAATATTGGGAAAGATCGTCGGCAAATTTATTTTCTTCATAAGTTAAGATTTGTAGATCTACGGAAGTTAAGATTTGTAGATATTCTTTAGTTAAGATTTGTAGATATTCTTTAGTTAAGATTTGTAGATATTCTTGAGTTAAGATTTGCAGATATTCTTTAGTTAAGATTTGTAGATATGCTTGAGTTAGGATTTGCAGATATTCTTTAGTTAAGATTTGTAGATATGCTTGAGTTAGGATTTGCAGATATTCTTTAGTTAAGATTTGTAGATATGCTTGAGTTAGGATTTGCAGATATTCTTTAGTTAAGATTTGTAGATATGCTTGAGTTAGGATTTGCAGATATTCTTTAGTTATGATTTGTAGATATGCTTGAGTTAGGATTTGCAGATATTTTTTAGTTAAGATTTGCAGATATGCTTGAGTTAGGATTTGCAGATATTCTTTAGTTAAGATTTGTAGATATGCTTGAGTTAGGATTTGCAGATATTCTTTAGTTAAGATTTGTAGATATGCTTGAGTTAGGATTTGCAGATATTCTTTAGTTAAGATTTGTAGATATGCTTGAGTTAGGATTTGCAGATATTCTTTAGTTAAGATTTGTAGATATGCTTGAGTTAGGATTTGCAGATATTCTTTAGTTAAGATTTGTAGATATGCTTGAGTTAGGATTTGCAGATATTCTTTAGTTAAGATTTGTAGATATTCATAAGTTAAAATTTGTAGATATGCTTGAGTTAGGATTTGCAGATATTCTTTAGTTAAGATTTGTAGATATGCTTGAGTTAGGATTTGCAGATATTCTTTAGTTAAGATTTGTAGATATGCTTGAGTTAGGATTTGCAGATATTCTTTAGTTATGATTTGTAGATATGCTTGAGTTAGGATTTGCAGATATTCTTTAGTTAAGATTTGCAGATATGCTTGAGTTAGGATTTGCAGATATTCTTTAGTTAAGATTTGTAGATATGCTTGAGTTAGGATTTGCAGATATTCTTTAGTTAAGATTTGTAGATATGCTTGAGTTAGGATTTGCAGATATTCTTTAGTTAAGATTTGTAGATATGCTTGAGTTAGGATTTGCAGATATTCTTTAGTTAAGATTTGTAGATATGCTTGAGTTAGGATTTGCAGATATTCTTTAGTTAAGATTTGTAGATATGCTTGAGTTAGGATTTGCAGATATTCTTTAGTTAAGATTTGTAGATATTCATAAGTTAAAATTTGTAGATATGCTTGAGTTAGGATTTGCAGATATTCTTTAGTTAAGATTTGTAGATATGCTTGAGTTAGGATTTGCAGATATTCTTTAGTTAAGATTTGTAGATATGCTTGAGTTAGGATTTGCAGATATTCTTTAGTTAAGATTTGTAGATATGCTTGAGTTAGGATTTGCAGATATTCTTTAGTTAAGATTTGTAGATATGCTTGAGTTAGGATTTGCAGATATTCTTTAGTTAAGATTTGTAGATATGCTTGAGTTAGGATTTGCAGATATTCTTTAGTTAAGATTTGTAGATATGCTTGAGTTAGGATTTGCAGATATTCTTTAGTTAAGATTTGTAGATATGCTTGAGTTAGGATTTGCAGATATTCTTCAGTTAAGATTTGTAGATATGCTTGAGTTAGGATTTGCAGATATTCTTTAGTTAAGATTTGTAGATATGCTTGAGTTAGGATTTGCAGATATTCTTTAGTTAAGATTTGTAGATATGCTTGAGTTAGGATTTGCAGATATTCTTTAGTTAAGATTTGTAGATATGCTTGAGTTAGGATTTGCAGATATTCTTTAGTTAAGATTTGTAGATATGCTTGAGTTAGGATTTGCAAATATTCTTTAGTTATGATTTGTAGATATGCTTGAGTTAGGATTTGCAGATATTCTTTAGTTAAGATTTGTAGATATGCTTGAGTTAGGATTTGCAGATATTCTTTAGTTAAGATTTGTAGATATGCTTGAGTTAGGATTTGCAGATATTCTTTAGTTAAGATTTGTAGATATGCTTGAGTTAGGATTTGCAGATATTCGTTAGTTAAGATTTGTAGATATGCTTGAGTTAGGATTTGCAGATATTCTTTAGTTAAGATTTGTAGATATGCTTGAGTTAGGATTTGCAGATATTCTTTAGTTAAGATTTGTAGATATGCTTGAGTTAGGATTTGCAGATATTCTTTAGTTAAGATTTGTAGATATTCATAAGTTAAAATTTGTAGATATGCTTGAGTTAGGATTTGCAAATATTCTTTAGTTATGATTTGTAGATATGCTTGAGTTAGGATTTGCAGATATTGTTTAGTTAAGATTTGTAGATATTCATAAGTTAAAATTTGTAAAATCCTATGAATTAATACAGGTACATCTTCATAAGTTAAGAATTGAAGACGTTCATGATTTAAATTTAGTAGATTTTCATGAGTTAAGATTGGCTGAATTAAATGAAAGTTTTGAAAGATTATTAATGAGTAGTAAAAATAGAAATCAACCTATTCGAATGTAAAGAAAGTAGATTAAATTGAAAGTATAACTCAAGAACAATTGGACCTGTCAGTCAGACTGAGAAATTCACTCCTGAAGATCACGGGGCCAAAGTTAGACAGTGAATGGAGTGATTCTCTGAAACTCTCGTCATCTCCTCTCCAACTGTTAGATAAACTCAATTGGCTTGATGAGTTAAAACTTAATTCTTTGGACTTCTTTCAACTGGTCACGTCAACCACTTTAACTTGGACACGTTTTCAATCGAACTCTTATACATAATCATTTTAACGGGATTTGATCGATGATTTGTTGTATTTAAGTGTGTTTCTTTCTGTTGAAAATTTGATAATTAGCCAATTTTATCTATACTTGAATAGTAGCTGCTGTTCATTCAGTGAGAGTTTAATTAGTATAATGGGTTTAAGATTACATTCAAATGAATACATATGTAGCTAATAGCTAAATTTATTTGATCAAACAATTATTTTTTACTCTTTAGGGTCAAAAACTTTAATTTAAGTGTCAATTGTATTTTGTACGTATTATTTTGAGATACATTTTATGAATGACCGGATAAACCTTTTCATATATTGGAGCACATATTAGTTAAACACAGTTGTGAATTTTTTTGGAAAAAAATACAGTTTTTCATATTGTTTGATATGATTTCTTTACTTATATATTACAGGAATATCACAATAATTCTCATTTAATACGCTTAAATAAATTCAGATCATTTAGGGTTATATTATTCTCCTTTGTATCTTACAGTGATGATAAACAAAGCATATTGTCTATCACCCTCACCATCCAATCACAATATTTCGTACTTCTCAACTACTTCTCTTGATCGAAACAGTACAATAAAATATCCGAAGATAATAGCCATCTTGTCTGGCTTTCGGACGTGCAAGATATACTGACGTCTCTCTCCCTTTTTCGTAAGCTTGAATTGAATATTCATTATTGGTGGAATGTACATTGTTCTAATTTATTAGTTAACTTCTGTAAACTACCAAGAATTTTCGTACAAAAACATTTTTTTTTTGTAAATAATAAACCATTCAATGAATATGTAAATGATTTGTATAAGAAAGTATTGAATTAATTTATTTCGTTACTAGATTATATATTTTTCTCTTTAGTTTCGTTAATTAAATTAATCAATTTCCGTTTACTGAAACAACAAAAAAATGCCACTGCTACAGTAAACTACCAAGAATTTTCTTACAAAAAAGATAATTTAGGAAAAAGATTATAATCCATCTAATAAATATGTAAGCAATTGAATCAAAAAGTATAAATTTATGATACTATAAATAATATTTCTTTCTGTGTTTCGTTTACTAAGTTTTTCCATTTCCGGTTACTATAACTACAAAACACAAATAAATTAAAAACCATTAATTTTATTATATGAATTACTATGTTATATTTTCTCTCTGTGTTCCGTTAACTAAATTTTTCCATTTCCGGTTACTATAACTACAAAAAAGAAAGTGCCTCTGCACATGAATTAACCTCTTGAATCGGCCCATTGTAATCTTTGCAGTAGGAGAATACCTCCCTAGCGGGTGATTATTGAGGGCCAAGAATTCATTTGGTGGTAATTTTTTGGCATATTCTGCTGATCCTCCTTCGCATTGCGGGGAATTAAGGTGATGCTCAGAGAACAGAGAATGCAAATTTTAGAAGCTTTAAGGTATTAGTTACTTCTATGCGTTTAATTTGTGCGTAGTATTATGTGCAGGTACCTTTTCTTGGTGGATAAATGTTGAAATAGTATCATATATTTTTTCCATCTGTTAGAATGCACATACTGTTACTCTAAGGTTCTAAATTGTATATTTTATAAATAATGATAGAATAATAGATGTTTTTGAACAATGACTTTATGTTAATGAATTATTATTTATAATTATACAACCTTTCAGCTGAAACTCTTTAAAGGAAAAATCCACCTATTTATCATGTCTATTTATATGTACATATAACTAAATTCGATAATTTTTTTTAGATAGTTTGACTTAATAAATCACTATATTAATATATATTGATGTTCTATAAATTTATTTAAAATAAAATCGTAGATAACGCTACCTACAGTCGTAGAATGTCAAAAATTTATAAACATTTTCATATGACATTTATTATTTATTCATTTGATAAGAAATACAGATGTAAAAAGTTTTTAAACGATATTCATTATTCAAATAAAATCATATATTTACTCTATCAGAGAGGTTTGTTAACGTTTTACTTTTATAGGAACATCTGTAGTTTATTATAGGTCGCACACTTCCATTAGAGGTTTAGATATCCAATCAATATATTTTATTATACAAATTTTAAAAATGTATTAAACACCTTCTATTTCATTTGTATTGTTTCTGATTCAATTTATTTACTTGTTAGCGAGAGTATGAATATGTCAGAACAAGAGTGCCTGAGACTATTTCCTTCCAAAACTCTCACGTTCTCATTCTTGTACTCAGTATTCTTCTTCAATAACATCTCCAACTGAAATCTTCTCATTCTTGTACTCAGTATTCTTCTTCAATAACATCTCCAACTGTCTCACCTTCTCATTCTTGTACTCAGTATTCTTCTTCAATAACATCTCCAACTGAAATCTTCTCATTCTTGTACTCAGTATTCTTCTTCAATAACATCTCCAACTGTCTCACCTTCTCATTCTTGTACTCAGTATTCTTCTTCAATAACATCTCCAACTGAAATCTTCTCATTCTTGTACTCAGTATTCTTCTTCAATAACATCTCCAACTGTCTCACCTTCTCATTCTTGTACTCAGTATTCTTCTTCAATAACATCTCCAACTGAAATCTTCTCATTCTTGTACTCAGTATTCTTCTTCAATAACATCTCCAACTGTCTCATCTTCTCTCTCTTGTACTCAGTATTCTTTACCAATAACCTCTCCAACTGAAATCTTCTCATTCTTGTACTCAGTATTCTTCTCCAATAACATCTCCAGCCTTCTCCAGTACTTCTCCACTAACATCTCCATTCTCCAATTGTCTTCTTTTCTATTTTTCTTGGTCCGCTGATCTTCAGACAAAGGTAAATTTTTTCCAATAATCCATAAGATGTCATCTGCATTAGATAACTTTAAGGATATTTTACAGAAAACATTTCCAATTGAAACTGGAGAAAGACTCTTTTCTGCACTAGATGAAGCTGGATATTTTTTTTAAATGGAAAAAATAGATTGAATGACATTTGTAGTCTTTTAAAAAGATTAAAGATAATAAGTTGTAGAGTGGGATTATAATAATGTTTCTTTTATTTAAAAGTAAATTTAAAAGTACATAAGCCATTACTTTCAACTGCTATTTCTTTATGTTTTTCAGTTGTTTTAGTAACTTCATGGAAGACCGTATTTCAGAATTCATATCTGCAATAGAACTGAAACTCAGAAAGCTTTTCAGAAAAAAATATGGAGAGGTTTCCTACGAACTATTTCATGTTCAAAAAGAGCTTTATGAATTCTTTTGCTGCAGCCATTCGAACTGTAGATAAGCAAGCGATGTTTCGAGATGGGAATTTCGACCAGTCCAATATTGGGCTCAATGGGCCATGTGAAGCCCGGGACTCAAACGAAAAGGACATGACTCTCAAAACTGTCTCATTTCGGAAAAATTTTCTCATGTCTGAAGTGAATTTGAAAGTAAATCCATGAATTATATTGAAGCAACGAGTTAATTGACAGGTTATTATATTTTGAAGAAAATATATATTGAAAAATAAGATGTATTTTGACCTTTATTCGTCTTAAACAATTTTATCTACATTATTTATTATACATATGTATGTAGATATTAAAAATAAATGTAGAATCTTTTATGTATATCTTTATTTAAACTTGGTAAAAATAAATAATAACTTCTACAACTTTAATTGAACATTATGTTTATTATATCCTTAGATATATTATATATCTTTTTATAAAATAAAAATTCCTATTAATATATTTCCTGATCAATTCAGAAACAAGAGAATGCAACAATTTTAAATCAATTGCATAGGGAATTAATTTTAGAGCATTTATATAACCAATCATTTTAAATGTAAATCCTAATTATTTCTCATCAGTGAACCATAAATCGACAGTCTGATTTTATTATTGAACTAATTTCTAGTGTAAATAATCCAATTTGGAGTTAGAATATAATTTAGCTGAATCTGATCGACCATTATATAATTCTAAAAGTGTAATAATTATCTTACGGCATCAGATAACTTATGGTGGGGTCATAGAAGATCCGTGAAATCCCATCATTATTTTCAGTGGCCCTACCATAACTTCCTCCTTGAGTATTACAGGTTTTTGGATATTATACATTTCAATAACTACATATTGTTTATCGATGAAACCTTTCATCGTCAAACTTTTATCAAATCCCTCTGTAAATTTGTACTCGATAAAGTATGTATAACTTCATTCTATATGGTACTTTATTTATAAAACTTACAATGAAAATTCATCCTCTCCCTTTCAAACTGACCCCTAATCATATGACTTCAATTTGTCCAGCCATTTTGAATAGATCTAAAAAAGGACGGCGGGAGAAATTCAATCTTCACTTCCATTGAAGTCAACATTTAGGCATTTCCTATTTGCAGTTACGCTCTTCGAAATGATCTCGATTATATGGGAGTGTGAACTTTAAGCTCTCTGGTGATTAGTGTGAACTTTAAGCTCTCTGGTGATTAGTGTGAACTTTAAGCTCTCTGATGATTAGTGTGAACTTTAAGCTATCTGATGATTAGTGTGAACTTTAAGCTATCTGATGATTAGTGTGAACTTTAAGCTATCTGATGATTAGTGTGAACTTTAAGCTATCTGATGATTAGTGTGAACTTTAAGCTATCTGATGATTAGTGTGAACTTTAAGCTCCCTGATGATTAGTGTAAACTTTAAGCTCTCTGATGATAAGTGTGAGTTATAAGCTTTCTCCTTAATATTGGTTAGCTATAAGCTTTCTCCTTGATCTCTGTCAGCTATAAGCTGTCTGTTCACCACAAGCTACAAGCTCTGTCAGCTAGAAGCTCCCTTCTCAAGCTATCAGTTTTCTCCTTAAGCTATAAGCTCTCCCAAGCAGTGTGAGCATCCATCACGCTTTGTTATTAATAGTTAACACCCCTCCTTGCAGTGTATGCCGCCAAGATAATTAATATTCCTACCACAGCTCTGAGGTGACATGCCGACGTCTGTTTACACAAACTCCAATCAACAGGACTGTTTGCCTTCTCCTTTGATCGACCAAACAGTCATTTGCTTGCAGAAGCATTGGATCATTGTACTATGTAGATTGGTGTGCCGCCTTATTCTGGAGCCTGTTTCCATGAAGTAATTAATGAATGTGTCTTAAGCTACGGGACATCTCTTGTTACTAGCCATCAGTACCTATTAAATACTACTTGGGATATCTTCTGTTACTCACAGTATGTACCTATTAAATACTACTTATGATATCTTCTGTTACTCTCAGTATGTATCTATTAAATACTACTTGGGATATCTTCTGTTACTCTCAGTATGTACCTATTAAATACTACTTATGATATCTTCTGTTACTCTCAGTATGTATCTATTAAATACTACTTGGGATATCTTCTGTTACTCTCAGTATGTACCTATTAAATACTACTTATGATATCTTCTGTTACTCTCAGTATGTATCTATTAAATACTACTTGCGATATCTTCTGTTACTCTCAGTATGTTTCTATTAAACAATAGTTAACTAATTAACTAAACTGATAAAGTGATTGTTTAAATTCCAATTTTTACAACGTATTCCATACCGTATATTTTTCTATAAATAAATCAATGCTATTGATAAACTCATATATTCTTTTCCTAAGAGTATATTACATTTTACATTTATTTACGTACATACTAAATAGAACTATATAAATCAATAGAAAAACCAATTAGCAAATGAAGATTAGAAAACGAATAACTATTTGTCCACCAACTTTATCGCCTTTGCTGGACCGTTATTATAAAACTCCAATATAATAACAGACTTAGAATACTAATTTGAAAACGTATCGTTCTTTAGAGTGAGCGTACGATCCATTAAGCAATCTGTTGGTCTCATTTGCTTTCATTTGAAGGGAGATTCTCTCATCAGACACTGTGTCTTATCATCTCAATCTGTCAAATTATTACACAGATAATGGAGTTTGGGAGCATACCAGACAGTGATGGCTACATCAGGAAGAGAGTATTAGTAGCGTGATGACCTGGTTCAATGATATACATTGGAACTCATCTATAGTGAATGTGGAGACCTTAGTGAAAGAATTACCTCATATAGTCAATAAATTTCCATTATTATACCATAAAATGATTATTTTATTTTATGAAATGGATGCTATTCATGGTGGACAAAAACAATTGTTCACTATACGGGGTAGTTCTCTTGAGCAGGAATCTACATTCAGTATAGAGGAATCCACTATAGATAAGTTTTAATGTACTATTTAGAATGTACATCTCTGTCAATATTATGAACAACTATGGATAGTGTACATTAATAATACATACTTCTACCATGAACAGTATAAAGAACAATCTAAACTAATACTTCCTAAAGCGTTTCGTAGAATTTATAACAAGCGGTATTCCGATAAATTTTATATTCAAATCACTTCCACTTTGTTTTCCCTGATGTGTTTTAATCAAAATTCGTACAATTTCATAAAATGCTATCTACAACCACTAGTCTAGTCCTACTGCGGCCGAATGAATGAGTGCGAATTACAGAGCACAATTACATACAGTATCCAATCGAAATAATTAAAGTGATAATATAAATATCAGGCTTATTCATTCATTATCAGTTCCACTACATATATAAACATGGCAAAATGTACACTGTTTGATTTAAAAACAACCGTTCACTTATTACTTATAAATGTTTTTAATGTGAAAGGAAATTCAATTAGCATAATTATTCGATGTGTGGTGTATTAGTTCTGTTATGTTAAGTGATTTTATTGAGGGAATCATTTAAACTTCATTGATTAATAATAATATTTGTGTAATTAGTTAATTTGGACCTTAATTAGAATAAATATATTGGTTGTTTTAAATTAATCAAATTAATCAATTGAATGTTAGTTTTACATACTGTCCGGATGTAATTTTTTTATATCAATAATAATCATTATTAAATATAGACAGAACTATTTGAATTTTCTTATAAATATTGAAATAATAGGAGTGTGATATATTTATATGTTTGGTTTCCACGGTTCAATCGATAGTAATTGTCATGAGTTTAAAAGCTCTGTAACAATTACTTCTTTGTATTTAAATTAATAACTGATGGAACATGACAATTACTACTCTATTACAGCCTTTATTGGAAGCAATACAAAGAATTACATTTTCCTGCAATAAACATTAATTTATACTAGAGAATGGTGGAGAGGTCACAAGCAGAAGTGAACGCTACAAGCACTAAGCACTTGAAGTAAATATTTTGAAGGATAGATTTAGAGTAAGTGTATAAACTATTGTATCTTTGCGACTAGAAGCTATAAATTCAACAGGGATAAATTATCTATAGTAATGAGAATTCGTATAACATTCAAAATATTAAATAAATATTTCATTACTGCTAATAAAATTCATGGGTATCATTTCATTTTTTATCTATTACAATAGATAAAATGTCTTTTGGATTAATTTTGGTTTCTAATCTGTTATTTCCTTAAATAATTCGATAGTGTTCGTTTGGTAATTGGTTGGTTCGTTTGGTAATTGGTTGGTTCGTTTGGTAATTGGTTGGTTCGTTTGGTAATTGGTTGGTTCGTTTGGTAATTGGTTGGTTCGTTTGGTAATTGGTTGGTTCGTTTGATAATTGATTGGTTCGTTTGGTAGTTGATTGGTTCGTTTGGTAATTGATTGGTTCGTTTGGTAGTTGATTGGTTCGTTTGGTAATTGATTGGTTCGTTTGGTAGTTGATTGGTTCATTTGGTAGTTGATTGGTTCGTTTGGTAATTGATTGGTTCGTTTGGTAGTTGATTGGTTCGTTTGGTAATTGATTGGTTCGTTTGGTAGTTGATTGGTTCGTTTGGTAATTGATTGGTTCGTTTGGTAGTTGATTGGTTCGTTTGGTAGTTGATTGGTTCGTTTGGTAATTGATTGGTTCGTTTGGTAGTTGATTAGTTCGTTTGGTAATTGGTTGCTTCGTTTGGTCATTGGTTGGTTCGTTTGGTAGTTGATTGGTTCATTTGGTAATTGATTGGTTCGTTTGATCATTGACTGTTTTGTTTGGTTATTGATTGGTTCGTTTGGTAATTGATTTATTCGTTCGGTAATTGATTGATTCGCTTGGTAATTGTTAGGTTTGTTTATTTATTGATAGATTAGTTGGGTAATTGATTTATTCATTCGGTAATTGATTGATTCATTCGATAATTGATTGATTCGTTCGATAATTGATTGGCTGGTTCGATAATTTATCGATTGAATGCTTCGATAATTTATCGATTGACTGGTTCGATAATTGATTGATTGGTTCGGTAATTTATTGGGTCGTACGGTAATTGATTGATTCAGTTGGTGATGAATTGGATCGATCGGTAATTGATAGTTTCGTTCGGTAATCGATTGATTTGTTCGGTAATTGATTCACTACCCCATGATAGTTTTTACATGAATGGTCATATGTGAATATGTAGTCATATCTTTTTGAAATGTTTTTCACGGACCACTAAGTTTTCCAGCGATCAATTCTTTGTTTCATCTTTAAATTCCCTATCACGTTCACCAATCCCCCAATGACACGCTTTCCCTTTCGTCTCTCGCGTCAATGCCTCATGAATATTCATCCGAATCTCACTGGGATTCGAACTCAAGCCCACTGAAATTAAAAACAAACGCCAGTCGACCGAAACAAAGACTCCTTATTTATTGAACTGTGCGGAGAAATTATCGCCAGAAAGTTGAGTGAATTCGTCAACGGTAATAGTTATTCGATAAATAGATAAACAATTAATATTATACCAAAGTGATTATTATACCAAATTTACGATTCTTATACCAAATCGTTTATTATAATACCAAATCGTTTATTATTGTACCAAATTGATTATTATTATATCAAATCGATTATCATTGAACGAAAAGCGTTAATTATTATTATCGAATTAAATAATTATTTACTATTCTAATCTATTTCTATTTTTTTGTAATCACTTCGATGAAAATGATTGGAATTGAAATGTTTAAACAAAATTCTGACTGTAAATTTTATATCAATAATTTTTTTCATAGAAAAAGCACCAGCTTTTCACTAAAGAATAATATAAACAAAACATCTTCAAATATTTTCCTAGCGATAATTAATCTTTTATTTTATTTAATAACGAATTTGCTTGCTTTTTTACATTCTGTAAATAAGTTACTGAAGCACTATCAGTTTCTAAACTTTCTTTTTTAATTTTTAATTGTTAGTCAGAGTTACTAGTGTACTTTCCCATTAAAATTAACGGGTCATAATCAATACCAATTTATCACCTGTTATTAGGTTAATTTTAATGAATTCAATTAAAATTCAATTTTCAGCATAGTCTAATTTATTTTCTAAATAAAATACATTTAAAAATTGAATAGAAACAGGAAAATTTAAATATCAATTCAATACATTCCTGTACGTATCATAGTTACATTCTTCATGCTTAATACCAGTCTTGTAGAAGCGGACAGAAAAAAAGCAATAATAAATATGTCAATAAACAAATTACAGGTACTATCAGGATAGATTACTCTGCAGTTACAGTGTATCATCATCCACCCAATAAGATTTTTATTCAGAGAGTTCTCCTCTTGAATTTCGGACAAACAATTTGCCTGTGATTGAAGAGGTACGGAGAGTGCGAGAGATTTTCCAGCTTACCACCAATTATTAAACCTGTCTCAGTTGATACGATGATATTTTTACTCCCATGGTCACCAATTCAATTTATGATACTTATTATCAAGAGGTTATTTAAACTCATTGTTGAGAGTTTTTTCAGGTTTCAAGTTTACGAATAAAAAGATTTTTATTTATCATGGAATAAAACCAGTACCTAATTACGAGCTATATCACTGACTGTTGTAAGCTGGATACGTCTTTCCATTTAAGCTCTCAAGTTAACTGTTTAATATTAATAGTTAATCTATTAAATCTATTATTAAATTTGAACCCAAAAACTATTATGACCCAGTCACACGAGCGTTTTTGCACAGTGTTTTTGACTCTGAGGAAATCATTGTTAAACCCATTTCATACGTATCAATGTTACGCGACTCTTTTGAAGCGTTGGCAACGCTGGAAAACCGCTCGTGTGACCTCACCCGTATGCACAGTGTCACAAATCCAATGTATAGAACTCTTCCATTTAAGTAATTGATATCAATCCTTTCCAAAACTATAATAGCATGTAGTACAACTTCATAGCACTCGGACACTCGTAATACTCGGACAGTGGGCGTTAACGTTGATCTTGAACCAATGTAACCTTTACAAATTTCAGATTAATCATTCATGACCAGTACTGCAAATATAAATAAGTGTTCAAGTAATGCGATACTCGGCTTTTAAATAGCTTTATATAAAAAGTAGTACATAAGTAATAACAGTTATGAAGCATATAGATTATATTAAATGAATATTAATATATATTTTCTTTATTCTTTTCATTGTGGAAAAATAGTTTAATCATATCAAAATTTTGAAATAACAATCTTATATAATATTTAATGCTAAAAAATACTTTTTTTTCATAGAAATGGATGACAGTATACAAAATAGAAATACATTGAATGATACGCAGTTCATTACATAAATATTGATATTTAACGTAAGAAAAAACTGACATAATACGTACGAAAAACTGACATTATATTTTCACGTTATATAAAGAACTGGTGATTGAATATTCTCCTTAATAAACTGATCAAGTCAATAACTCGTCAATATGAATACTTTTTAATAAGAAAAACTGTTTTCTATCACTTCACATTGACAACTAATGACAGATGGCAAAACTTTACCTAGTTTTGCAATGTGGAAAAAGTATTCGGTGTTGCAATCTTAGTTTCAGTCTCTCATGGATTAAAAAAGACTCGCTATTAATTGTTCAGCGCAATCCACTTAATTTATGTACATTGTCAGGGGATAGATGGCTTTTATGCATGATTGAATAGTTGGATGCCGTGTTTTTGAATGCCATCAATACCCTGACATATTTCTTTTTATTAATCGCTCATGTGATGGATTCATGGACACTTTTTCAGTTGAGTTATTGATGGGAATGGTATCATTTGTCCTACTCATGTTTTAATTATAAAAAGATTTGAAAGCTGTAGATGCAAATCAATGTCTATACTCATACAGTTGACGTGTCAAAATATACTTAAATGACATAATTCATTTACTGTCTGATTAAAAACAATGTATATGAACATTGAACAATTAACTTTATTTTGAGTGTTTGTTTCTAAGTAAAATATTAATCTTTCATATGATTATTGTATCTTCATTTAGCCATTAAGAGCAAATGTTTTACTATAGAAGATCTACGAAGACGTTGGAGCGAAAAAAATATACAAATAGGTTCTTCTTCTTCTTTTTCTTGATTTTAGAAAAATATCGTCAAAAAAAAAGATAAAAATAGATTTTCCATCTTTAATAATTATCAATAAAAAAATGCATTAAAGTATGAAAAATTAATTATAATAATTAACATTTTATATTTATCATATTTGTACGCGTTTTTAATAATAACCGATTGGCCTATTATCCCCTATTTAATTCGCATTTGATAATTGGGGCATTAGACAATATTATCTTTTATAATTGTTATTTCGATTTTTAATTGGGGAACCTTTAATTATTATCGAGAGATTATTTGTTATATAGTTAATTATGATAAATAGTTATCATAGGATATTATGAGGCTTACTACACAGAGAGAGAAAAGTACACCCATATGTTCATATCTAATGGGTCATCAATTTATGCTTTGAATCAATTTATTACGTGAGTTAGTTGGACTTTATTCATGTTTTCATGTGTGTTAAATAACTATGATGTGGTGTGTCACCAAACATCAGTTAATTCTATTCATTTTATGGATTGAAACAACTTACTATGAGAGTTAAAAGTTACTTTTTTGAGAATCTTAACACATGTTGAAACAACTATGACAGAGTGTATTGTAGTAACTCACAAAGACTATTAATCCAATGTATCTGGTGTATAAATTATCTTACTATGCGAGTTGGCGCTACTTTTTTAAGTTTATGTATGAGTCAAACGACTGTTTTGTTTTAACCCACGTCAATTTAACTACTTTTAAGTAGTACCTGCTATTCACCACGTAGGTAGGCGCAAAATAAAACCATTCATATAAGTCAAAACAAATCAAATTTGATTGGATTCAACTAATCCTTTCTCTGTGTGATTGTTTCTAGAAGGACTATAGAATTTAACAGTATTGAATTCGAAATAAATTCATTAGATATTCGTAAAATCATTTATTGTTGTAGATAATTTTTTTATTCATTGATAAAAAAAACGGTGATGATTTTTTAAATTAGAAAGTAAATAATTCAAGTTTTGTAAGAAAATAAATTTTTATCCTAACAGTAAAATAAGTTCCGATCCGCACCTAATTTATTTCCTACACAATTTACTGTGTGCTACCGATTATTCAGTGCTTTTTATTTCTAATCAATACTAAATAACTTCGAAATAACAGAATCTTTTGTAATTTATTAATGGTAAAAGTTTGCTGAACAATCAATCAATGTTTCAAATTGCCGTTTGTTTATCTTTACTCAAAGTTTCTTTTAAGTTTGTGATCCTCTGATGAATCTAAAGACAGAAAAAAAGCAATTCAAACAACATTTGTATTCAATGGAACTATAACTAAGTATAAGAACGTGAAAATAATGTTCTGAAGATAATCAACATAGGGAAGATTGAAACTCAATTTTTAACCCTTCATACTCAGGTTTTAACCCTTCATACTCAGGTTTTAACCCTTCATATTCAGGTTTTAGCCCTTCATATTCAGGTTTTAACCCTTCATACTCAGGTTTTAGTCCTTCATACTCAGGTTTTAACCCTTCATACTCAGGTTTTAGTCATTCATACTCAGGTTTTAACCCTTCATACTCAGGTTTTAGTCCTTCATACTCAAGTTTTAACCCTTCATACTCAGGTTTTAACTCTTCATACTCAGGTTTTAACCCTTCATACTCAGGTTTTAACCCTTCATACTCAAGTTTTAACCCTTCATACTCAGGTTTTAACTCTTCATACTCAGGTTTTAACCCTTCATACTCAAGTTTTAACCCTTCATATTCAGGTTTTAACCCTTCATACTCAGGTTTTAACCCTTCATATTCAGGTTTTAACCCTTCATACTCAAGTTTTAACCCTTCATACTCAGGTTTTAACTCTTCATACTCAGGTTTTAACCCTTCATACTCAGGTTTTAACCCTTCATACTCAGGTTTTAACTCTTCATACTCAGGTTTTAACCCTTCATACTCAAGTTTTAACCCTTCATACTCAGGTTTTAACCCTTCATATTCAGGTTTTAGCCCTTCATACTCAGGTTTTAACTCTTCATACTAAGGTTTTAGTCCTTCATACTCAGGTTTTAACCCTTCATACTCAGGTTTTAACCCTTCATATTCAGGTTTTAACCCTTCATACTCATGTTTTAACCCTTCATACTCAGGTTTTAACTCTTCATACTCAGGTTTTAACCCTTCATACTCAGGTTTTAACCCTTCATACTCAGGTTTTAACCCTTCATACTCAGGTATTAACCCTTCATACTCAGGTGTTAGTCCTTCATACTCAGGTTTTAACCCTTCATACTCAGGTTTTAACCCTTCATACTCAGGTTTTAACCCTTCATACTCAGGTTTTAACCCTTCATACTCAGGTTTTGACCCTTCATACTCAGGTTTTAACCCTTCATACTCAGGTTTTGACCCTTCATACTCAGGTTTTAACCCTTCATACTCAAGTTTTAACCCTTCATACTCAGGTTTTAACCCTTCATACTCAGGTTTTAACCCTTCATACTCAGGTTTTAACCCTTCATACTCAGGTTTTGACCCTTCATACTCAGGTTTTAAACCTTCATACTCAGGTTTTAACCCTTCATACTCAGGTTTTAACCCTTCATACTCAGGTTTTAACCCTTCATACTCAGGTTTTAACCCTTCATACTCAGGTTTTAACCCTTCATACTCAGGTTTTAACTCTTCATACTCAGGTTTTAACCCTTCATACTCAGGTTTTAACCCTTCATACTCAGGTTTTAACCCTTCATACTCAGGTTTTAACCCTTCATACTCAGGTTTTAACCCTTCATACTCAGGTTTTGACCTTTTCTTTCATGTTTGGTAATATTTATGCCATACAGTTTTTGTACACAGAATTCTAATGAGTGTAAAATATAAATGACTCGGGATTGGTCAAATCAGAATTTGATTATATTTTCAATGAATTTCTTTAATATGTATATCGTGCCTTCAGAAAATATAATAACAAATAGTAGGTAATTAATAACAAAATACAATTGAATCATGAAATGTACTTATAGGGATATGCAAAAATCAAAATGAAAGTGCTAATTAATTATTTCTCTCCTGTACTTTTAGCTTCATTTTGGTAACAATTTTATCATTCTCTTCTTGTGAATAAATTTTTCAGATCAAATTAACACGTTTCCTGCAATGTGACCCACCGGTGGGTCACATTGTTTTTTTCTTATAATAGAAGATCTAAGCTTTTTTTCTTTAACTAATATTTCTTTTACAGGTTATATTTAAAGAAGGATATATTGTACATAAAATATGGAAAAGCCTACTAATAAAAAATAATATTTTCCTGTTCAAGTTAAACTGAAATTATGACAGTTAAAGCTGTCACAGGAAAAGTGTAAGTTAAATCAGATTCGAAGTAACTTCAGTACAATATCGCGTGAAGGTTTGCTGTTTGGAGTGAAATATACAAACAAAGGCTAAGTTTAGATCCTAATATCAGGCAATATCTTCATTGTAACTTAGCTCCAATTAGGCTAAGTTATCGTATGTTTTCATGTGTCGATCGTATAAAGATCTATCTAATAATAGCTATTAAACTCGTTACTTTAAATGAATAAAAATATGAAATCGTTTGATAACTGGGATTTGGATTTCCAATAGTAAATTGAAAATAGAAGTTCAATTTCCATTTTAACAGATTTCTACCAATAGATTCATTCATATATTTTTTATTAAAGATTGTTATAGCAATAGGTGTGGATCTAATTGATAAGTAGAACACAGTTTTTTCATATATACAGTATATGACTGAAATTCAGTTTCTGCTCAAATTTATTTTCATGTTTATCAATTACCAATGATTTTTCGTTTTAATATAGATGAATATCTTCATTTTTTAGATAATTATCATAATGGTCTATTAATAGTAAAACTATACATGTGACTAATACTTCGAAGTTACTTCTTTTATATGAGACCAAGAAAAGCACAGTCCGCTTGTAAAATTTTACGTTATAGGCATTTTAGTATGTCGTTTTATTTATTTTACTTTTCGAAACAACAAACACCCTTTATTCTGATTCATTACCGTATAATCTTGGCTTACTTATAATGAAACTAAGCATGTTTCTAATATTCCCAAGCGTCCTTTTTCATTTGAGACCAATAAGGTAATAGTCAGATTTAAACATTTAGATGATTTATTTTTGACTATAATCATCTACTAAAATCAACATGGAGATCAAAATTTCTAATTGGGTGGTGAATTCCTCATTTAAATTATATTTCTGTTTTTTGGCCTATCTGATTTATTTTGCTAGATTACTTGACAGATCCAAGTTCTTGGGTAAAATTTCAATTCTGTTTGAGTAAGTTCTTCACATCAGGTTTCCACACACCGAAAAGCCATGCAAAGTAAAACACTGCCGAACTGAAGTCCCAAAGGAGTTTCTTAGCGATGTTATCCTAAAGGATTTCACGCTTAGAGTCTAGAAAGAATAAAATTCCTTGTTCTTGCCTTCTGAGATTCCAGAACATTTGCGTACAAAAACTCCTTTGAGTCTCAGTAATGCGTACTCTGCTTCTCCAAATCTCGCCCCGAACATTTCTGATATTTTCACAGAGTTTAGAGTAGGAGGATATTCTAGAAATTTTGAGTTAAAGGGGATACGGTCTTTTGGATAATATTTAATTGTTAATCATAACTCGTAGGAAATGTTTCAATAGTGGATGATATTGAATTAAATATATTAATTGATTGAAAAGCGATGTTTCTTTATAGAAAGTTAACGACGAATCGTTTTAATTCACTGATTTGTATTAAAAAATGTTCCATTTTTATAGAATTTTGACGTTGAGTCGATATAAATTAATGAATTCTTCATTTTAGCAAATGGGAATACATCTTTCCATATATTATTCATAGAAACAATCCACCATTGTTCATGTAGTCTGATCTGATGGTACGGATTACTTCTCTTATTTCTCATATCAATTGTTTCAATCCTTCACATATAAAACTTGAAACCTGCAATTGTTTTAATGAAGATAATAGAGATATGTGATATATACTATATATATAAAATAGTATGAGAAATATTCAATTTAATTGGAATCATTCTATTGAAATGTGCGTTCAGAATGATTTAATTTAATTGGAATTTTGTTTAGAAACAGAGTGTAGAAATGCCTAACGAGTGTCCATAGAAGAAAAAATCAAACGAGAAAATCTCTATTCTGCTTGCTTGGTTATATTTAAATAAGTGTAGTATAGGTAAATGAATTAAATCATTATTTAAAATTGGACAAATATTTATTTGAATTTCTAGCAGTTGAATAGGTTTAATAATACCCAATTGACTGTGTAAGAAAAGTTTCTAGGTAATTCCCGGTAATTTGACTCCCGGTAATGTTTGACCACCTGATAATTCACCCCCACCAATAATTATAACCCCCACAATATTTTTACCCCCGATAATTGGACACCCGAGTTGTAATTTGATAACCGGTATATTAAAATATAATATAGTATAATAAAATAATACTATTTCACATGATTATACTCTATTATTCTTTACAACTTTTGGCATTTCTGATATAGAAGAAGCTGCATCAATTGTCTTTTGAGTGGTTTGAAAAGTCCAGAAGAATATATTATAAATTAAGGAAATACAATGAGGCGATAAACTGATGAAATTATCCTAAAATCTTAAAGCATGTTACACAATTTTGACTTACTATTTAATTAAGTGCATCATCCAATGATCAAATAACAGGAAGTCAAATTTAAAATCCGTAAATCTACTTTCTGAAAATTGTAATATCAACAAGTTATCATAATTAAACATGGATAATTCATAGATCGAAAAAATATTTACAATTGATCAAATTCATCATTACATTCAACACTCTAATGCTATCTCAACACTCCCTTTCCTTTTTCACTCCATACCTTTCACCATTCCAGTGCAAGCTCTCGATTGAGCTTTCCTTAGAAGCACTTCAAAAATCCGTTAATTAGTGACTCTCTCAGTAAGATTTATATGAATACCTTTCAAGACAGACGACTTGACACGAAGGAAAGACTTTTCATTAAAATCTTTAGGGTGATTAACGTTAATATTATAATTTATGGGCAGGTTTTAGATATGAATTTTAAGATACATTGTGTTGAATTCCTAAGTGGTTGATTTACATAATTGTCATAATTTTCAATTAAACTCAAGGGTCTTCGGTAAAGACAACCAGCAATTAATTAAGTTATTTTCATACTTTTAGATTGATTGAAATCTTTGGTAAATACAACCAGAATTTAATTTACTTTTCTAATTCTAGCTTGATGGAAGTCTACGGTAAAGACTACTAGTATTTAATTTACTTTCCTAGTTCTAGATTGTTTGAAATCTATGGCAAGGAATACCAGTATTTGAATTACTTTTGTAATTCTAGATTACTTGAAGTCTACGTTAAAGACAACCAGTATTTTAATAACTTTCCTAGTCCTTGAATGGTTGAAGTCTACGGTAAAGACAACCAGTATTTTAATATTTTTCCTGATTCTTGAATGGTTGAAGTCTATTTTAGAGACTACCAATATCTAACTTACTTTCTTAAACTAATTATTCTCATCTATTTCTTTTTTTCTCAGCTGTGAGGACCTCAGCTTCTGCAGTTCTACACGAGAGAGCTAAGCTTCCATGTGACGTCACCACCCAAATAGGCAACGACAGACCAGTTCTCATTCTGTGGTACCAAGACAGTGCCGGTACCCCAATTTACAGGTAATGTAAAAATTCATCATTAATTTTTATCTGGTTCGTCATTGAAATAAATTATACTCAAATATATCAATTCTTTATAAATTCATCAATTGAGAACTCATCATCAAAATTAAAATTTGATTTGATATTTGTTTTAATTATAAAAACAATTGTTGAACCATTTCATTTTTTCCCTGTAATTTTTTATATTTATTTTTGTTCCTTCCTTTTAATTATTCATAAAGTGACGTCGAAAACTTCAGACACCCACAGTGTCCGTAAAGTAGGCGTTAGCATAGTTTGTGATGCAATAATCTTTTATAAATTTAGATGAACCTACGTTATCACTCACTTTCCGAATACAGGGAGTGTCTAAGAATTGCAGAGCTCTCAATATTTTTTCCCTTCTAAAGCATTTGTCAGTTTTTTTCAGTTTCACTCAGACAATTTCTTTCCTTTTCCATTTTATTAATTTAAAAAAAAAATCTCAAACAACCAATTCATGATTTCCACAACTATAAATTACCCTAAGCTTTTGTATTTAATTGACTAATCTAAATAAATTCATGTAAACAAGAAAATTTAATTTATATTTAAATATATTTAGTAAGTGAAAGTTAATAATTTACAGTTAATAATTTATTTCCTCACTGTGTGAAATATTTAAACGTTTTTTCATCCAAATAATTTATTTTGTACACACATTTAATGTTCTTTTATATTTTTTTGCTCAACTCCATTATTTACGAATCCTAAACATTAGTTTAGATCGCATGAAATTATATTTATCAGATATAACTCTTTAATACTTCAATCAATTTTTAATCTTTATATCATGAGAAAAAGGGATGCCTAGTACATAAATAATAAAGATAAAAATTTCCTGTCAGAAATGTATCAGAAATGACTGTCAGAAAGTATCAATTACAGATGCGAATTAAATATCGAAAGACAATTCCAAAAGGATATCAAATTAGAACGGGGACTCGTAGAGTGCATGCCTTCGTCACCACTACTATTTTGTTTCTAAATAGCCTTTCCGTGACCTTGACCTTTAAATCGATTGCTCCCAAAATCTAAACAAATTGTTCCTGGATAATGACCGATCGTCCCAACAGATGTCAGGCAATTTGATTGAAACTTTTTGAGTTATGCGATTATATGTAACATGATTATAAAACATAATCTTCTGCAATTTTGCAAATGTATACTGGAATATATTTAAAGGAAATTTCATCCAGAATTTTATTCATATCTAATAAATATACTATTTTGAATCAGTTACACATTATATAACATGTGATAAAAAAATTACATCTCCGAAGTTTTTTCCAAAGCTTACGTTGAGGAAGGAGAGAGAAGTTCTTTTTCATCCTTTAGACTGTTTCCTTAGGTACATCCTCTTCTTTGTTCTTCTGAGCTCTGGGAATAAATATTCTCAGAATTATCCTCCAATAATTCTTGTGTAGAGCCCACAATTGAAACTCGTATCGGACATATTCCTTCGTCTGGTTTTGCTGCCTAAAATATTGTTGAGGGAATTATTTGTTCAGTGCGTAAAAAGTCTAGGGATAATTTTTACCCAACTTGAGATTATTGATGAGGATTTAGATTGTAAATTAATTGGAATTCTTGTTTTTAATGGATAAATATTGTCTTTTTAAGCAATAAATTAGTTGGATTATAAAGAAATCTTTCTATATATATATTGATTGAATATTATGAAACGTTCACAATAGTTAATAAATATAAAAGCCATAATTCGACTGATTTAATTCAACAATGAAGATTATTAGGGTTGTGATAATATGCGTTTAGAATCATAGATCTTAAGAATATCATAGACGAAACGAAATGAAATGATATTGAATACTACTTACCGCTGTTTTAGAACTATTTTCAGGATCTATGATTTCAAACGCATATTGTCACAACCCTGATGATTATTATATCATATAATTTTCTTGATCTCACCAGTTACTTTAAAATAGCAATCAATTCGCTGTTTTCAAATGAATACAAGTTTTAATCTCACTCAGGTATTATCCAGAGCATTTAATTTCTAACTGTAAGAGCTCACGCCACTCTATCTCACGGATTAAACTGTCTGTGAAAGAGCGTTAATAATTCAGCAGTGAACATTTTAGACATTAGTACGTATGAGAGTAATAACGATGCACCCCTTAAGAGATTACAAAACAGAATACCTAACCACTGTCTTCATCTTCTGCTAATGGTATTAAATATGCACCTATTTGTACACGCTCTCTGGAACCGAGTCAACCGGTATTCTCCTCTAGAAATAGGCTGGGAATTGTCATATTATGTAATTTAAATTTTAAGACAGAAAAGGGAACAAAATGTTACATAATCGGATTTTTTGTTTAAAAACACAATATTTTCCATTGACAAGAAGAAAATGGGCCTACGATTTTTTTTTCAGTGGGAAAACTTGATATTGCCGATGGTGGTTTTTTTATCGGCGTTTATAATCGTTGACGATGCTGATCATTAAAATTGATGAAATTATTATATTATCTTCGATAAAATATGATCATTTTTAACTGCTTATAATAGACGATCTACTGATTATGTCTTTTCCGAATAGGTTGCACTCGAATGATGACATTTACTAACTTGAAATATGATGTAGAAGATGTAAAGAATTCATCGCAAAACACTTTTAATAATGCATAATGATATATAGCTTCATAAAATAAAAGCTCTTTCCACTGTTATTATCCCTAATGAGACGTTCCATTGTGTAAAAGTTTGTCCATTTTGTCGAAACTGTTAGCGATTGTCTTAATGTTCATCAAACAGAAGAATTTTTAAGGGAATAATGACATTAATACTACAGTATGAATTTACTGACAACTTCGCATTCATTTTTGACGCATTTCTTGTAACTTAATTAGAGTAAGTTTCAAATTATTGAACTGCTCTACGTTTATCGATCATAAAAACGTTTTTTATTATTATTAAACTTTTCTTTTAATTGGTATCCATGATACCTGGAGGTATCATGGATACCAATTAAAATAAAGTTAAATAATAATTATATACTTTTCCTAATATGTTCGAAAACCTGGAACAGTCCAATAATTCGGAACTAACACTTAAGACCTATTCTATTTATAATACTAATTACGTTTCACAACAAACAGCTATTGTTTATATTCCTAATTTCTACATATGATTTCAACCGGAAAATTTCGACAAAAGTTATATTTCATATTAAATATTCCTCAAGAAATATACACATTAATAATATTATATGAAAAGCTTGAAATAATATTACCGTGTCTGGCAGAGCTGAATATATAAGAAATATAACAACGTTCTTATTGTAATTTCAGTATATTTCAATGCCTAGATATCTGGGACACTTGGACCATAAACTTTGTTATTAGTTTTAATTATTTGATGCAGTGTTTTTTCCTCTAAAGAGTTGAATGCACTAAATGCCAGATTATAATCAGAGATAGGATAATATGAACTTTTTTTTCTAACAGTATTTATTGTTATTGTTTTCATTGAAAAAATATTGCTGATTTTTATTAATATAATGGATTAGGAACTCTCTTGACCAATTAAATATGAAAAATAAATGAAACAAATATGAGTATGTTCCCATTTTATTTTTTACTACAAATCGTACAATATTTATATAAAAAATGCATTAAATTCATTTCCAAGATTAGGACAACCTCCTAGTTATTGAGCAGTTTCACCCTTTCGATCATCATAATAATAATTTATTTTCATATTCTTTCTTAATTCATAACCTAACTTTCTATTTTATTGAGCATGTATTGTTTTATTTAAATTCTGTTTTATATATTCATATTTTATGTATTTATATATATAATTATATCTGTTATAATTTATTTATGTTCTGTTTGCGCTATTCCACAATATTGTTTTAATTTAAAAATGGTAACTATACCAATATTTACAGAAGAACTTATCTATAGTGAACTCCTGTATAGTGAATTAGTTAGGATGTAGCCTGAATAGTGAACAATTTTTTTTTGGTATGCCATGAATAGCCATCAGTCTTAGAAAACTGATGGGTATAGTTCACTAGAGAGGAGTTCACTATAGAGGAGTTCACTATAGAGGAGTTCACTATAGAGGAGTTCACTATAGAGGAGTTCACTATAGAAGAGTTCACTATAGAGGAGTTCACTAGAGAGGAGTTCACTATAGAGGAGTTCACTATAGAGGAGTTCACTATAGAGGAGTTCACTAGAGAGGAGTTCACTAGAGAGGAGTTCACTATAGAGGAGTTCACTATAGAGGAGTTCACTATAGAGGAGTTCACTATAGAGGAGTTCACTATAGAGGAGTTCACTATAGAAGAGTTCACTATAGAGGAGTTCACTAGAGAGGAGTTCACTATAGAGGAGTTCACTATAGAGGAGTTCACTATAGAGGAGTTCACTATAGAGGAGTTCACTATAGAGGAGTTCACTATAGAGGAGTTCACTATAGAGGAGTTCACTATAGAAGAGTTCACTATAGAGGAGTTCACTATAGAGGAGTTCACTATAGAGGAGTTCACTAGAGAGGAGTTCACTATAGAGGAGTTCACTAGAGAGGAGTTCACTATAGAGGAGTTCACTATAGAGGAGTTCACTAGAGAGGAGTTCACTATAGAGGAGTTCACTATAGAGGAGTTCACTAGAGAGGAGTTCACTATAGAGGAGTTCACTATAGAGGAGTTCACTATAGAAGAGTTCACTATAGAGGAGTTCACTATAGAGGAGTTCACTATAGAGGAGTTCACTATAGAGGAGTTCACTATAGAGGAGTTCACTGAAGAGGAGTTCACTATAGAGGGGTTCACTATAGAGGAGTTCACTATAGAGGAGTTCACTAGAGAGGAGTTCACTAGAGAGGAGTTCACTATAGAGGAGTTCACTATAGAGGAGTTCACTATAGAGGAGTTCACTATAGAGGAGTTCACTATAGAGGAGTTCACTATAGAGGAGTTCACTATAGAGGAGTTCACTATAGAGGAGTTCACTATAGAGGAGTTCACTATAGAGGAGTTCACTATAGAGGAGTTCACTAGAGAGGAGTTCACTATAGAGGAGTTCACTATAGAGGAGTTCACTATAGAGGAGTTCACTATAGAGGAGTTCACTGTAGAGGAGTTCACTAAAGAGGAGTTCACTATAGAGGAGTTCACTAGAGAGGAGTTCACTAGAGAGGAGTTCACTATAGAGGAGTTCACTATAGAGGAGTTCACTAAAGAGGAGTTCACTATAGAGGAGTTCACTATAGAGGAGTTCACTATAGAGGAGTTCACTATAGAGGAGTTCACTATAGAGGAGTTCACTAAAGAGGAGTTCACTATAGAGGAGTTCACTATAGAGGAGTTCACTATAGAGGAGTTCACTATAGAGGAGTTCACTAGAGAGGAGTTCACTAGAGAGGAGTTCACTATAGAGGAGTTCACTATAGAGGAGTTCACTATAGAGGAGTTCACTATAGAGGAGTTCACTATAGAGGAGTTCACTATAGAGGAGTTCACTATAGAGGAGTTCACTATAGAGGAGTTCACTATAGAGGAGTTCACTATAGAGGAGTTCACTATAGAGGAGTTCACTATAGAGGAGTTCACTAAAGAGGAGTTCACTATAGAGGAGTTCACTATAGAGGAGTTCACTATAGAGGAGTTCACTATAGAGGAGTTCACTATAGAGGAGTTCACTATAGAGGAGTTCACTATAGAGGAGTTCACTATAGAGGAGTTCACTATAGAGGAGTTCACTATAGAGGAGTTCACTATAGAGGAGTTCACTATAGAGGAGTTCACTAAAGAGGAGTTCACTATAGAGGGGTTCACTATAGAGGAGTTCACTATAGAGGAGTTCACTAGAGAGGAGTTCACTAGAGAGGAGTTCACTATAGAGGAGTTCACTATAGAGGAGTTCACTATAGAGGAGTTCACTATAGAGGAGTTCACTATAGAGGAGTTCACTATAGAGGAGTTCACTATAGAGGAGTTCACTATAGAGGAGTTCACTATAGAGGAGTTCACTATAGAGGAGTTCACTAGAGAGGAGTTCACTATAGAGGAGTTCACTATAGAGGAGTTCACTATAGAGGAGTTCACTATAGAGGAGTTCACTATAGAGGAGTTCACTAAAGAGGAGTTCACTATAGAGGAGTTCACTAGAGAGGAGTTCACTAGAGAGGAGTTCACTATAGAGGAGTTCACTATAGAGGAGTTCACTAAAGAGGAGTTCACTATAGAGGAGTTCACTATAGAGGAGTTCACTATAGAGGAGTTCACTATAGAGGAGTTCACTAAAGAGGAGTTCACTATAGAGGAGTTCACTATAGAGGAGTTCACTATAGAGGAGTTCACTATAGAGGAGTTCACTAGAGAGGAGTTTACTAGAGAGGAGTTCACTATAGAGGAGTTCACTATAGAGGAGTTCACTAGAGAGGAGTTCACTATAGAGTCAGAGGAGTTCACTAGAGAGGAGTTCACTATAGAGGAGTTCACTAGAGAGGAGTTCACTAGAGAGGAGTTCACTATAGAGGAGTTCACTAGAGAGGAGTTCACTATAGAGGAGTTCACTAGAGAGGAGTTCACTATAGAGGAGTTCACTAGAGAGGAGTTCACTATAGAGGAGTTCACTATAGAAGAGTTCACTATAGAGGAGTTCACTATAGAGGAGTTCACTATAGAAGAGTTCACTAGAGAGGAGTTCACTATAGAGG